>VAFG01000345.1:682702-704200 GCA_013461545.1 Syncephalastrum contaminatum | reverse complement strand
CCTTTTTTTTTTTTTTTCTGTTCCATCCACCCGCAAAAAGAGCTCTGCCTGCCTGTGTCTGCTATGTCTGTCGAGATAATGACTGCCCGATTGCACATGGAACTTTCCCGTGCTCAAACAGCCACGGGCGGGAAAAAGAAAAGCCAAATACGATTTTTATTTCTGGTCTTGGTTGATCCATACACACGCACACACACACACAAAAATATTTTTCCACTGAACCCGTTCAAATTGCCCTGGGCGCACCTTCTG
This sequence comes from Syncephalastrum contaminatum, assembly GCA_013461545.1. Lineage (NCBI taxonomy): Eukaryota > Fungi > Mucoromycota > Mucoromycetes > Mucorales > Syncephalastraceae > Syncephalastrum > Syncephalastrum contaminatum. The sequence goes on along the minus strand of VAFG01000345.1, from coordinate 703,948 downwards.
ACTTACCTAATCAATCCAGAACTCGTGCCTTGGGCTGTTTCTCGCTGTCATCACCTTTATATTTCCTTCTTCTTGTTTCTTCGACCGCCCTCTTGCCTTACTCATACGCGTCAGAAAGAGAGATAAGAGAAGAACTAGCCCGGCTGCCATTGCCTTTGAGCATTGGGCCACCTAGTGACCGCTTTCGTTGTGTTTCAATTCTATGGTTCCTGAAAATAGAGAGGAGATTGGCAAACATGCCGGGCCCAGTTCGCAGCCTAATAAACCTGACATGTGTAAAATGTACTGAATAACTGAATGCATATGAATCTCGCTGAACGCGTTGCGCCGAGAAAGACTAAATAAATGGAAGGATGGACCTGTCGCTTTTTGGGAAGCTTCTTTTTTTTTTCCGCGAATTCCTCTTTTTTTTCTTGTTCGCGTCAGCAGAAATCAAATCTGATTCCGGATCGAGCCACTCCATCTACGCACAGAGAAAAGGGCTGGCTAGGCCGGAAGAAAAAAGAAGGTTCCCATTTGACAACTCCGGGGAAGCAACAACTTTTTTAAGTTTTTTTTCTTTCGCCACACATATATTCACGATAGGACCTCGATAAGATTTTGAAAGCGGAATATCTCAGCGTACAACTGCGGCAGTGGGTGTATGTATGCGTGTGTGTGTGTGTGTGTGTGTGTGTGTCGTGAAAATAAGGTTCATTTTTTGCTCAAATGCCACAAAAAAGAAGGGCGCGCGCGCCACTGTCATACAGACAGAAACGGGTCCAATGGATGCATGAGATAAATCAAGTGGCTGCCTATCCAAACTCATCGATCTCACACCGCGTACATACACATACACATACACACACAGAAAATAATAATAACAATGGTACATAATGCAATTTTCCCCTTCTAGGATTGAGCCAGAGCGTCTTGAACCATTGCGATGGGTGCTAAACAAATAAATCTGGTAATCCTAATGCACGATGTGCTGCGTTGTGGGCTGTCACTTTTTTTTTTGTTTTTGTAAAAGCGCATGTCGATCAGCAAGCGCGCGCGTAAAAATAGGAAGAATGTGGCAGATAAGTAGAATTGAAAAAAAAAAAAAAAGTTTCGGAGTATGTGTGAATCTGTATGTGTTGTATATGCGTGTGTATATTGTGTGAGCGACTGAGACAGACAGAGAGAGGCATTTTTCTTGGCGCTGTCTCGTCTGTGTTCCTGGGCATGCGGTGCGCGTGTACGAGTGTGGCTTTACATCACCGATTTGTCGGACCGGAAGGACGGACGGACGGACGATGGATTGGGTCTTTTGCTGGCTGGGGATCACATACACACATACACGCATACAGTTTGAAAAAAAAGGGTTGTTGTCATCGACCAATTTGTGAAGGGAGCGTGATGTGTGTGATGTGACATATGTATAAAAAAAAAGTTTTTTGAATGGTGTGTTGCACCATGAAGGCGATCCGGGCGAATGGGAACAAAGTAAATTGTTGGTCCGCAGGATGAGGCGAATTCGCCATTGAGTCCCTTCAAAACGGTGAGCTAATATTTCCTGACGCACCCTAGCCACAATGAGCTAATGTACACACAACAAACGGCTTCTGTGTAAGCCAGACAGACACATACACTGACTGACTGACTGACTGACTGACTGACTGGGTGTGTGCGCGTGTGGACTGCGGAGGATGACTGCTGCTCTACCTCTTGGAAAAAGGGGACCTTTTCGTTCACCCATTAAATAACCTGCCCCATTTTTTTCTTCCCTTCTCTTCCTCTCTTTTTTTTTCTCTTCTTCTCTTCCTCCTTCTTCCCTTCTCCCCTCACAAGGCCGCACTGTCGACCCTTCCTGATCCTCTCTATTTTATCTTTCTCTTTTTTCCTCTCTAATTATTTGTCGGACCACCCGCATCTTTTCTTTTTTTTTTTTCTGCATCCCAACACGAACACGCATATAATTTGGCCCAGCATTGCTGATGAAGATTTCTCCCACCCTCCAGTCCAGTCGTCTTATTCAAAACAGTAGTAAAAGCAACAGCATTCTGTTATCGAACTCTCTGTAGTTTTCGGCAGTGACGCTGAGAAGCTCTGTGAGCGTCTTTTGCTTGCCCTCCATTCCAATCACACACACACATCCATATAAATTCGTCTACGTATTGCTTATCTCTTTTAATTGTTTATACCACATGTAAGTTGATCTTTTTGAGAACGATAAACTGATGTGTCAATATAGAAGTGACACTTTTTTTTATATTATTCGACCCTAAATTCATCCATCCCATTCCAAAATGCCTATGATCAACGGCATCAAATTTGCGTGCAACAGCTGTATTAAGGTATTGAAAGCAATAATTTGTGCGACCATGAGCTGATCATTTTCATGTGTGTGTATAACAGGGCCATCGGTCGTCCCACTGCAACCATGTTGAGCGCCCACTGTTTGAAATTCGGAGAAAGGGGCGGCCTGTGACGCAGTGCGCTTTTTGCAGAGATCTCCGCAAGACCAAGCAGGTGCACGTTAAATGCGTCTGCAGCGAGCGCAAAGGTAAAAAAAAAAAAGAATGGTTTTCCTGCTTCCACCATGGCTCATCTTGTTTATCAGCCGAACCATCCTCTTCATCACGAGCGAGCAGTAGCAGCAATAGCAGTAGCAGTCGATCTGCAACCCAGACGGTGACGAGTCCAGCTGTCACGGTCTACAACCAACATGTGCCTGACCCGCCCGCCGTCTCAAACACATCGATCAGCAGCAGCATGCCCACACCTCCTCCAGGAATTCAGTCGACGTGCTCGTCCTGCGGCGGCTCGCCCACAGCGGATCATGCTGGTTGTTACCGGACATCGCCCATGCAGCAGGACGCCCCGTTTTCGTGGGCATGGATCAGTCCTCAACCGAGCCATACCACGCTGCCCAACAATGATGTCAACCTTGGCTTCGTCTTTCATAAGCCATCCGCGCCCATCGCGTCTCCAAAGTCGTCGTCTTCGCCTCGCCGCAGCTCGGGATCGCTTAACAAGCCCACCCGCTTCTTTAGCCCGCTCTCTCCCGAGTTTCATCAGCGCGTCGCGGTCGTCCCGTCCTCGTCAACGTCTTCCCTCGAGCTCGGCCATCGCTATCACCCTAGTAGTACGCGCTCCCATATCGCCTCAACAGCAGTGCCGACCAGTACGACAACGACGAGCCAGCAGCAGCAGGCATTGATTCAACAGCAACAACAGCAACAGCAACAACAACAGCAGGCAGCTGTGGCCGCAGCCGTCGCCGCCTTTTCGCCTACTGTCTCGTCGTTGTCGTCGTCCACAAGTCTACTGTCCGAGTTCCCCCAATTGGATGTCCCACTCGACCTGGACGCGGCGCTGGCCCAGATGGACCATGACCTGACCGAGGCCGTAATCAAATCGCCGTCACCGTCGCCGCCCTCGGTCGACATGCCCTTGCACGGATCCGTGCAGTCAAGTATGCCGCAGACGGAGGCCATCATGCGCGAGCTGGCCATGTGCAATCCGGACGAGCTCACTGCGTTGCTGTCAAACCTTTTGAGTACCAAAATGCAGCAGCAACAACAACAACAGCAACACCAGCATCATCAGCAGCAGTCGCATCAGACGAACGTGACGCCTGTGCCCTTGCAATCGTCGTCCTCGGATCCCCTGCTCGCGGCGGCGTATCAACATCATCAGCAACAGCAGCAACAGCAACACATCCAACCCCATCCAATGCCCATGTACTCGGAACGCGCGGTGTGTTGCAGTCATCACCAGCAGCACGTGTGCCAAAATGCCCAAACGGACGACGCGACAGAATCCGTCGTCATTACGATCACACCTCTCGTGAAACAACAACGTCATGGGAATAACCAGCTGCTGCAACAGCCTCCTCAGCAGCAGCAACACACAATGACTCGCGTGGTAACCTGCAGCTGTGGCTCGACCTGCGCTTGCCCGGGCTGTCTGGTGCATCCCGGAAACTCTTTCCTGAGCAACCTCGATCCTTTTGCCGGCTTCCAACAACAGCATCTCACCTCACCTGCTTCTTCCTCGTGCGGTTCCGACGACGAGTAAAACACAAAGGAAAATACTATCGCCAATCTCTCTTTCTCTCTCTCTCTCTCTTCCCTCTACACCCACATTCTCTCTTTTTTTTCATTGCTTTCTTTTGCTTATGGAAAACCTCCCACTTTTTTCTTTTTATTTTACTTGTCTCTCATTTGTTCTTCTTTCTTTCTCTTTTTCTTTCCTCGCACGCAACTCTTTCTTCGTTTCTTTATGAATTTGGATGTACATATAACATTTGATCTTTTTTTCTTTTCTATCTTATGAACAAGGCTTTTCCACCGTTTAGATATTTTCATTTTTAGGCCCCCCCCCTCCACACAAATCATCACACAAACAGATGCTGTAATAAAGAAAAACATCATACATGCAAAACTCTTGAACTTTGATACAGGTACGACAGCTGGTAGTCTTTTGATATAAACATCCATTTAGAGATATTTACCTCCCTTCGTTGATGTTTCAGACCTTCTCTCTCTCTCTTTTTTTTTTTTTATTTCTTCCTTTTGCCCTTTTGCCTCTCGCCGCCTTTTGTTTCCCTTTTCCCTTTTATATACAAGGCACACGTCTCAGAATCATGTCGGATCGCTTCACCCTGCAGCAAGTGGCGGAATTCAGAGAGACTTTCAAAGTGTTTGACAAGGTAACATCTATACCTAGAGACCGACGTACATGCGATGTACCTCGAAGTCTTACAAACGCGTTCTCTCCCCGTTCTTGCATGAACCAGCTTGCTTATTTACCTGCCTGTTTTATTTTTCTCATACCTTACAATAGGATGGCAACGGCTTTATTGACGCGACGGAACTCGCCGACGTGATGCAATCGCTCCATATGATCGCGAGCGAGTGCGAATTGAAGGACATGATTGCCGACGCGGACAGTGACGGGTCGGGCACCATTGATTTTGAAGAGTTCCTTGCCATGATGTCCAGGTAATTGCAAAAGAGGCGAGATATTTACTACGATTCAACTGGAGAAGCATGCAAAAGAAAGGTTAGCGTCCAGGACGACGCGCGCGAGGCGTTTCGCCTTTTTGACCGGGACGACAATGGTCGTATCTCTGTCACTGAGCTGCGCGACGTGATGCAGTCTATTGGTAAGTCCCATGTTGCGCAATTATTGCGAGAAACTTCCCAGGGGCACTATTCCGGCAGTACGAGTAACTCATGCACTGTATGCATGTATATTATATACAGGCGAGACCCTCTCGTTTGAAGACTTGGAAAAGATGATCCGTGAAGCGGATATCAATGGCGACGGCGGTGTGGATTATGATGAATTTGCCAAGATGCTGGCACGTGGCGCAGTGTCCTGAGTAACGAGATAATTTAAATTCTGTATTTGTACAATGTTGGAGGAAGTAGTAGTTGTTATTGTTGGAGGGACATCTATATGTAGGAAAAATAAAAGAAAAGAGAAAGAATGAATGCAGAAGTCGAAAGAAAAAAAAAAAGAAATGCCGAAGGGAATAATGCAGCATGAAGAAGAATGAGAAAAATGAACTGTTTAGCAAGCGGCGACGGGAGACTTGGAGTCGGCCTTGGCGGTATGGTCCTCAATGTCGACGGCGTCCCAGGGATAGACAAGCCACTGGTCGGGCATCTCGACGGCGGCGAAATAGTTTGCCATAATGTGCTCAGGCAACTCGCGCTTCTTGGGCTTGAGCTTGTTGTGAAGGACAAAGACGCCGAGCTGGGTGTTGCTCTCGCCGGGCTGCATGCCGCGCTTCTTCTCCTCGTTCTCAATGTCCTTGAGGATCTCCTGGACGGCAAACACGAGGGTCTGGCGGGTATCGTCGACCTCGTCCACAAGCAGGATGCGGCGGCCGAGAAGGGACACCTCAGACTGGTCAAAGTTGAGCCACTGGGTCTTGGTTACCTGCGGGGCGTTTTCGCCCTCGGTGGGCAGGCCATTGGCCTGGGCAATCTCGAGCTCCTCGTAAAGGGACAGGCCGATGGCCTGGATGGGCACGTTGCGGTTGTTGCGCTTGTGCAAGAAGGTGCGCAGGATGCGGCTCGGGACCAGACCACCGCCGGTGATGGTGATCATCAGATCGGGCTGGAAGTCTTCATTGATGCGGTAACGCTCGACAGCGTTGCGGACCGACTCGTGAATTTGGTTGTAGCTTTTTGTATGTTGTCAGTCACCCCGCGACAAAAAGAAAAGAGGTGTGCAGGCGATCCCCTCGAATGGAGATCTTGGGGTGCTTACCTAATGTGCAATTTGGACATGACGGTAGTATATGTTATGAGTGAATGCTTGTATGGGGAGGGGCTGGGCAAGTGGGCAAGCTTGCCAGAAAAAAAAGAAAAAGAAAAAAAAACTTTTTTTCTGCGCTGAAATTCCCCTTTTACATTTGACAGCACGCGGGCTTCTTTACGGCGGCGGAGCCGATCTCCTCCGCGCTCTCAAGTGGAAAAAAGAAAAAGGGCGGGAACCATGCAGTCTTGTTTTTCTTTATTTTCTTTTCTTTCTTGAAAGGGCCAAACAGTGCGGCAGTTCTCCATGCTCGCATGCATATACAGTATAAACATGATATACATCTTCTCCACTTTATGCAAGCAGCTGAAATCCAGGTATCCGGGTACCTTTTTTCTCTTTTTTCTTGTGCGTGACGTATCTGGATGGCCCCGGACGGAATCACCTGGGTTAACCGGGTATCTCTCTATTTGCAGTGGGGCAGCATGCAGAATACAGCATACTCATATCTCTCTGCATATGTAACGGCAACAACAAATAGGGACTCTCAAGTGAGTGTATTAGCTGAAATAATTAGAAAAAGAATATATAATCTAGGCAGAGGATGCTTTTTGAGCGAGGTCAATGAGACGCTTGAGACCAATAAGCCAGGCGCCATGTTTATCGTACTCCGTCGTCATGAGTCGTGTATGAACAGTCGAGGCTTGATCCCATTGTTTCTTTTGGAGGGCTACACACACAGTTTTAGGGTTGAGGTTACACCAACGCACAGGGTTGGGATGCTTTACCTTCAACTAATTCGCTCAAGGACCACAAGACATGAGCAGGAATCTGCTCCTGCTGGATTTCACTCTCCATGCGTTTGATGCGTTGTTCTGTATCGTCGAATATCCGTTTGTTGGATCCCTCCTACATCAAGAAATGTAAGCGAATGCGGGTCACGTGCATTAGGAAGGCATACAGTGAAGCTGGAGCGGCAGTCATCAAGTAACGTCGTCAAAGAGGCAGTCAGGGCTTCCTTATCAAAGGCTTCTTGTTCCTCCCCGTTGGGCTTGCGAAAGATCTAGCGTCGACTGTAAGAAAACATAAAGGAACACGATTCCTAAGGACGTACTGTTTTTGGGGGATCATTCTAGACAAACAAGAAGAAGCAGTGATCATGAGCGATGGATGGCCTCAAAAATAATAAGGGAATTTAACGCTATACCCAGTGATTCTCAATGGTAGCCGTTCTGAAATCGGATGCCTTGGGTGGGGCAGAGGCCTTGGGCGGGGCGGAGCCTTTCGGCGGCGGAGGAACAGCAGCCTTGGGCGGTGCAGAGGGAAAAGAAGGATCGCGGGGTGGAGCCGATTGAGACGAAGGCGATGGTGACATTTTGTTAAAGAAGGGAAAGGGAAGCGAATAAGGGAGAGTTGAAAGGGAGGTTCACAGACCTCTTCTCACTCCGAATATATCTCAATGCCGTCAAAATTCATAGACACTTGATTGGGTCCACAATCCAAAACCATTATTCTTAGACCGACATGTACTTTTGGCAGACAGATTCCCAGAAATATACAATGACATGAGCGTCTAAGCGCTGGCAAATAATAAATGAATGATGGTGTATTAGATGAGAAATCAAAAAAAGAAAAGAAAACCAAGCAGAAAAAGAACAGGGAAGAGAGAGAGAGTGTGTGTGTGCGAGATATGTAAGGGTCAAAAGTATGAGAGTTCGTTATCAGGGACGGAGAGGGGATGTATATATATATACGATGAGGATGAATTGGAGATCGTTTAGGTAAGGTAGGGTAAGGTAGGATGAGCAAACATAAAAAGAAAAGAATGGTTGGATAGAATGAGGGGCTGATGAAAAGAGAAGGGTGTGCATTAGGACTGTTGTTGCTGTTCTGGTGCTTTATCGCCAAAGGTGTAGATGATGGCTTCGTAGCAGAAGAACATGATGGCCGCATTGGGAACAACCCGCATCAGGTGGGCGGTCATACCGCCGTACAGGGCCGCCATGCCTTCTTCCTTGCTGACCAAGCGCAAGCACTGCCAGAGACCGGTGTACTTGTGCACGCCGTTCTCGGCGGGCTGCCGCAGCCGCGTCCGGATCACTTCGTGCGGGTAAGTGATGCAGGCTGCGACCAGCTTAGCAGACGCCGCCGCACCAATGTTGCCCAGCCAGCCTTGCCAGTTCTTGCCACCGACCGTCCAGGACTTTTCGAGAGTGTCCTTGTCCTGATGTGCCCATCGGCGTTTCAGGTGTTCATACGTGACCCACTGAATCGTGCCTTCCGCCACACCCAGGTAGGATGCGCTCATGCCCTTGTAGAGGCCTCGAATGCCTTCTTCACGCAGGATGTGCATCGTGCAGTCCAAGCTGTTGGTATACCGTCGCGTTCCTTGCCCCTGCAGCTGGAGACGCGTCTTGACTACCCAAATTGGGTTGGTGGCAGTGGACGTGACGATACCTGTGTATGAAGACATAATGTAAATATATATGTATATATATATATAATCTCCATTTTTTCCTACCTGCTGTAGCCGCTGATATCAAGTGGACCATGGGAGTCTCCCGACCACCGTTGAGTTCTGTGTAGAGCTTTTTGCCATTGCCATAAGTGTAGAAATTGATGGATCTAAAATATGCTTCATATTTGAGCCACCACGTTATCTGGCTTCTTCTTTGCTTACCTTGCTGGTATCACACCGACGAGGTTAGGTCCAAGACCCTTAAAATATCCCCGCACACCCTCCACTTGCTTGATACGGCTAACCATGGCGGTCAGTATCAAGAACCTAACTCTCCCGTTTCCATTTTGCTTACATCAATAGTCTTCCTGTATCCACAAAGTGACCTAGAATGTGCCTTGTCCGAGTGGTGGCAGGCAGCTGCGCTTTGGCCTGTTGGTAAAACGTCGACTGCAATAGAAAGAGCTTGGAGTCAGACACAGTCTCAAGCAAGTAACTGTTGAAAATTATTTACCTGCAATCGGGTCTTGACAACGTCGAGAGGGGAAGTGCAGACAGCACCGGCCAGGCCACCGACACTATGAGATCGCTGAATGTGAGTATGCCCTGTCACTCATTTAAAATAATGACTAACCCTCCAGCTACAAAATGAATGTAGGATCGAGACTCGCTGGATCGGAGGCGAGGTGCCTTTGTCTGAACAGACTCAAACTGAGGAAAGTGCTTCTGAGCCGCCGTGGACGTGGACATTGACTTAATAAAAGGTAAACAGGTCTATCAGAAAAAAAAAACCTTTTGACTCAATTTCCATCCCCCCATTCCTTGTCGGACTTTTGGCTGCTTTGACAGTTATTTTTTTTGTGCTGCTTGCTTGCTTTTGCAGTGGCTCTCTTTATTTCTCATTTTGCTTGGCTATGTTTCTCTCCATTTCGAGGCAGAACAAAGAGTCCGGATAAATACTCTGTCATAGGGAGGATTCGGATTATCATTTGTCTGAGGGCAGTTGTGGAAAATCCCTATTGTTTACAATGTTTGGCAGTCCCTGTTCCTATGGTGACACGCATTATTTTCTGTGTTGATCCCGGTCACACTAGTGTACACCTTGGTAAGTTGAGGAGCAAAAAAAAGATTCCAACCAGGATAAATAAAAGTATATTTACGAGTCCAGCGGATATGTATGAGAGCAGCAGCAAACAAAATGAGGGTAGAAGAGTGTGGAGTTGCATGACGTCGGCATTCGGGTGTGACAGGAAATCGGAGAAGGGGATCGGATTGCATTGACTCAGTTGTGCGGGTTGCTGCTATTGAAATCCACCTTACCACCTTTTCATACTGTTACAATAATGAGTGACGACAGCTACGCACGCATGCTCAACAATCCGAGCATTAACCCGCCTGCTCAGGCCAATACTTTGCAGGATCCCGCCTTGCCACAAGGAAATCTCTCGACCGTCACCTCCTTTCCCGAATTGGACGCGCTCAAACAGGCCATTACGCAGCACGCAGAAGATCTCGTGCTCGTGTCCGAGACCGATGCGCCCTTTGAGTGGATCTCGGTTGACTGGGACGCCAAGAAAGAGTGGCCGCCTTCTTGTGAAGTTCTGCCTAGAGAGTGGGTCCAAGACACCACGCCCTGCAAGACGCAAAGTATTCAAGACTTCTTTGGACCTTTGACAGACGCGAGTCATGATCCGTACGAGCAGAGCCAAGGGTTCAAGGCCGTGCAAGAGGTGTTTGGGAAGGCAGATGACACCCGCGTGTTTTTATGCGGTGAAACTTCGATTGTCGTCTTGATTCTCGGTTTGTTGTCCTCGGGTCCTCGCCGGGTCCTTTTTGGTTTGCGTAGTTTGCTTGTCCGAACGTAATGGTGTGTATATTTTCTCTTTTTGTGTATCGATCTATAAATATGTACTATCCACTGCATGTCATTTTATAATAAGGCATGTATGCATCCTGCGTGCACAGTGTGTGTGTGTGTGTGTGTCCATCCGAGATAGACGGAGTAGGAAGAGGTGGGATCAAATCCCGCCTGTCGCAGCAGCCAAACAAGGCGTGAATGTCCTTTTGCGGGTTGCATACTGCCGCAGCGTCCGCCACTCTTCATAATAACAATAATAGAACCCCTCCTACACCAACAATCCCTTCCAATGCTCGACTTCATACCCTACCTCGCGCCGGGCAATGACGCAGTGAGTCGCGATCTGTACGCAATTGCCCTCGAATCGTGGTTGGTGCAGCTCAACAGGCTGCTCGAGTTGCCCGATTTCGACTTCAAGGCCCAAGTCGCGGACAATACCAGCCTCTGCGGATTCGTCCAAGCAACGTTCAACTCCCACCTGGACGGACAGAATGCACCGTCTGAGCTACTCAAGCATGTCTTCTACGTGTATGGTCGCATCGGCCTGGTGTGCAACGCGGGATCGCGCGACACGGGCCTCTTGCAGCCTTCACTTTTATATACCTTTGCGCTGGTATATGGTCAGACTAACCCAGTTGCCGTGCGCCGCGTGTTTGATGCCCTCCAGCCGCCGACACACACGACCCTTCAGACCTTGATGGACCAGCCCCCGGCCCCCGTCGCAGCCCGCGCGCTGAACGCCATTCTTTCCGCCACCGCCAACCAAAAGACACCCACAGACGACGACGGCCAGCTCGAGCAATGGCTCCTACAAAACTACGCTGCTGCACCTGATCCACTGACCAAACGCGCCATGGTGGCCAGTTTATACCAGCTGATCCAGCTCCATATCCTCGAACCTCTGCGACAACACGACACGGCGGTGGTCGAGCCCTTTTCTGAAAAACTGCTGGCCTGGATCGAGGCAAGCGATATCACCGAGAAGCGCCAGGTGTGGGTCAACGCGCCGCTCATTATGGATCTCGAGGTCGACTGCCATCTCAGCTCTGAGTTGGATAACATTCATCAAAGTGTCTACCAGGGCGATATGGCCGAGATCGACTTTTGGAAACTCTCGCTCGAACAGGTCCGTGATATGAGTATTGCCAACCCGGACGTCGTGCAAAAAAGCCGGAAACGATCTCCAAAAACCAAGAAGGAGAAAACAACGTCAGCACCACAGGAGGCAGCACCAGCTGCGGTAAGTGGTTACCACTTGGATATGAAGGCATCCGTCTTACTCGGTTCATTAGGATACACTGGACCGGACAGGCAAGGTGGCCCAAGTACGTGACATGTTTCCTGATTTGGGCGAAGGCTTTGTCGAGGCCTGTCTGGTTGTCAATGGCGACAATGCAGAAGCCGTGATTATGCAGCTCCTCGATGATAATCTGCCGCCGTCGGTGGCCGATCTGGATAGAACCATGCCACGGTAGGACGCGCATAGGGGTGACTCACGGATGGTTACTTATCTCTATAATGACACAGGAAAAAGCCAGAAGAAGGTCTCTTGGCAAACCGCCGCAACATATTTGACAATGATGAGTTTGATTTGCTCTCGCGCGGTACATCCTCGGTGGACGCCACCAAGATGCACATGGGCAAGAAAGAGTAAGTGACACCAAAGCAAATCGAATGCAGGTACGATCGATCGGGAATCACTCAAACTTTACTCTTCTACGCAGCCATGGCACGACAAAGACCATGCTGGACGACAAGAGCTTCGTGCAAGCCGAAAAGACCAATATGCTGGAGCGGATCTACAACATGTACGAAGATGAGTACGACGACACGTATGACGATATCAATGAAGTGTCGGGTCGCGTCGACGTGGACGACGTGGCAGAGGAGGACGATGCCGCGGTCGAAAAGGTGAACCAGCGTCGTCAGCAACAGCTTTTGGAAGATGCCGAGGCGAGAAAGGTCGAGGAGAGCCAGCAGATGGAGCTCGCGCGGCTGTACGTGTCGGATCCCGATGCGTTTGCGCGGAATCGGACGGCGCGACATTCCAAGGCGCGTGTTGAGCTGCGCAAGAAGACGGGACTGTCGGATGAGCAGATTGAGGGCTGGGCGACCCGAGACGTAAGCCAAGAATGACGCTAACCGGAAAGAAACTGATCCTTTTCTCTATTTAAATAGCCTCGGAGAGACAAGGCCATTGAGAAGCTGCACTTTGACGGGTCACAACCCGCCCTGGATGCGCATACGATAGACAGCTCAAGCAATAAGCAGACGGACAAGAAGAAAGGCAGCAACCGGAGAGCGCCTCCCAAGCCTCGGTCCGAAGAGAAAGAGCGGTCCTTCAAGGACAAGAACAAGGCACGGTTTGCGAACCATAACCGGAAGAAGGGCCACGACAAAAAGATGACCAAGGCGGGCGCAGGACCTTCTGCCTAACACACATCATAGAGACACAATAAAAGCAAACCAAAATCATGCATTTCGGCTGAGCCGACCGGCACATACACATTACATCTTATTATGGAGATAAGGGGCTTTTCTCTTCTGAGTTGAGAAATTAGATCCTGTATGTCTGCATAGAGACTCTGTTATTAAGAGACAAGAGAAAAGATACATGAGGAGAAGATACTCGAATGCCGTTTCTTGATTGAATTGAAATAAGTATATCTGCTAGGAGGAATTACAAACGAATTATAAATAGTAGAGCAGATACATACCGGGGATACATTGTGATATACAAGAGAACAGGAAGAGAAAGATGCAGATTTGGATTTACTTACTAACCTTGATATCAGTGGTTTTCGTTTCTAGTCATCTTTTGTTCCCTTGCTTGCGCAGCGTCATTCTTTTACTAGGTGGACTTTTTCAAAAGATAACCCCGTGCTATTTATACGGAATTATTAAGCCTCCAACATCTGACATCTTCACTACTCCTCTCCAAAAGAGAATGAGCGATCTTAACGTCTGCCTCAGCTTAGAACCTTCGGTTTCCAAATGAGGAAGACCGTTGGGTGAGCTAACCGGTTTTGGTTTCGTGGCAAGGAGAGTTTTCCTTTTATGGTACAGACAAAGAACAAACAGACAGGTTTGATTTCATGACGACCCAGATAAACATCATAAAGGTCCCATCTATGATTTTATTTCAAACATAGTACTTGGCTAGAGCGGAATAGACTTTTATTTAAAAGAACGCAATATATTCTCATCTGGGCCAGACGAGATAGGGACAGAAGAGGAAGATTGCGTTGTGGTTGAGATGAGATTTTGTCCCCCCATAGGAGGCAAGAAAGAAATCTGGGGGATACAAAAATAAACTCTTCCATTATTCCTTGATTTCAACAAAGCAGCAAAAAGTGAATGTACGAGTTAGATTTCTACCTTTCCCATTAGCGAAGTGATATTTTTCTACAGGCACCTGTGGAGAAAAGGACAAGGGGGTTTCCCCCTGATGGGTCGAGTCAATATTTTTTTCATTTTTTTGTATGTTGTCGTCACTCGGAAAGTTCATGATTTTCAAACACAGTTAGCCGAACGGCATTTCACCCCGCACGCCAACGACGCATGATGTAAAAAAGTTCAACCACAGCACGCGTATCTGTTCTCCATTTTTCTGCATCTTTCTCTCGCTTTTGTCACAAAAAAGAATGACTCAGTACTTTCTCGGCATCGACGTAGGCACGGGGTAAGTCTCATTCATCTCTGCTTGTTCTTGGTCACTCACATAGCACTAGATCGGCGCGTGCGTGCATCATCGATGACAAGGGCGCGTTGCTGTCGCAGGACGTGGAGCCCATCAAGCTGAACCATCCAAACCACACGATCTTTGAGCAGTCGACGAACGATATCTGGCGTGCGATCTGCAAGTCGTCGCGCGAGGCACTCAAGCAGGCGGGTGTGAGCGGACGCGACATTCAAGGAGTCGGTTTCGACGCCACGTGTTCCCTGGTTGTGCTGGACAAACAAGGTCAGCCCGCCTCGGTGAATCAGGATAGCGGTTTCAACGACAATGAGTTCAACTTGATTCTGTGGGCTGATCACCGCGCTGTCGACCAGGCCGCACGCATCAACGCGACCCAGCACCACGTGCTCAAGTACGTCGGTTCGACCATTAGCCCCGAGATGGAGATTCCCAAATCGCTGTGGCTCAAGGAGAACATGCCCGCAGAGAAATGGGACGCGATTGGCAGCCTGATGGACTTGCCTGACTTTCTGACCTACCGCGCGACGAATTCTTTTGCGCGCTCGACATGCTCGCTCACGTGCAAATGCTCGTTCCTGCCCAAGGGGGTTGGCGAGGGCTGGGACAAGTCGTATTTCGAAGCGATTGGTTTGGGCTGCCTGATCCCAGAGAACTTTGACCGTCTGGGTGGACAGGAAGTATTGACGGCAGGTGACCCGGTCGGGAACGGCTTGACGCCGCAAGCGGCAGAGGAACTCGGTGGTCTGCGGCCCAACACGCCGGTGGGTTCGGCTGTGATTGACGCTTACGCAGGCGCGATCGCCACCCTCGGTGCACCTTCAAGCGAAGAACAGCGCACGCAGATGCTGTCCAACCAGAAGGAGTCTTTGCTCAACAATGGTACCCACCGCGTTGCGATCGCATGCGGCACGTCAAGCTGCCATATCGCCATGTCTCCCGAAGCCGTATTTGTGCCCGGTGTGTGGGGCCCCTACTACTCCGTCATGGTGCCTGGGATGTGGCATGCCGAGGGCGGCCAGTCCTCGACCGGTCAGCTGATTGACCACACTCTCAAGACCCATCCTGCCTTTGAGGAGGCGACCCGATTGGCCCAAGCCGAGAACATGAGTATTTACGAGTATCTGAACCGCCATCTGAGCGACAAACAAGCCCGCCACGGGTTCAAGCACCTCGAGGAGCTGACGACCCAGATGCACATCTACCCCGATTACCACGGTAACCGGTCTCCCCTGGCCGACCCCTCGCTGCGCGGCATGATCATCGGCGTCTCGCTTGACTATAGCATCGACGACCTCGCGACGCGTTATCTCGCCACTCTGCAGGCCATCTCCTGCCAGACCCGTCACATCATCGAGGCTCTCAACGAGAAGGGCCACCAGATCGACACAATCTGCTTGTCGGGCGGCCTGTGCAAGAACCCAATCTTTGTCAGACTCCACGCCGACATTACGCGCTGCAAGGTCATCCTGCCCGAGCGCATCGATGCCGCAGTCGTGATCGGCGCTGCTTTCCTGGGTGCCAAGGCCGCCGGGTTTTCCAAGGACTTGTGGGAGACGATGGTCAAGCTCGGCCGCGCGGGCCAGATTGTGGAACCGACCAGCGACCAGGAAAAGATCCAGATGGACGAGCGGCGCTACCGTGTCTTCCACGAGATGCTCAATGATCAAAAGAAGTATCGCGCTATCATGGACGGAAGCGCCTAATCTCCCCATGCCCCATCTTCTCTTTCATTCTTTTTTTTTCAAACCTCCTTCTCTTCTCTCATAATCTCATCAAATAGAGCGTGTCCTGTCCCCATATGTAGACTGCGCCTATTTTTATATCAATACGAAACATTATGTTCATGTGTGTTTATCAATGTGGGAAATATTGGATCGTTCATACAATGAATTGGTGGGTAAGATTTCCATATACATCCCGATGGTCACACCCTCGCCTAACTGGCCGATCCGGTATCCGATGTGTTTTCCGAAATCTGCTTTATAGAATTGGATCTAGAGATCCATGCACCGCATCCCAGAAAAATGACTGCTACGTAAATACAGATATTGGTCTGTGCTTAATTTAGCAGCGCTGGTTTATTCGATAGGAGCCCTCTGTACTCTACCTACGTACATGTAAAACGAAAGAAACTTTACAGGCGTGGCTTTGGATGCTCGGCGCAGCACGCCTCCTTAGCATCAACGCTCTTGGTCTGATGTTTGTCCGTGGCAGGAATATCGATGCCTGGATTAGCCGTGAAGAAATTACACGGCTTGAGCTGGAACCCGCACGTCTCGACGGGCATGATGGGGAAATCCTCGACGCGCGGGATATGCGTCAGCCCAAATGTGAGCCACACCGTCACATCGCGATCGCGCACTGCCTTGGTAGTCTTGGTCCACTCGGGCAAGCCCAGGCCAAACTCGCTCTGGTAGCAGTGCTGGCCGGCCGGAAAGCGGTGCTGCGGATCATAAGGCGTGACCCAAAGGGTCTTGCTCGCAAACACTGCGCGCTCGTACACGATCGAGCCAGGCTTGGGCAGTAGGGTAGGCGTATGGTTGCAAGCAATCTTGAACCCGACAGGCTCTTTTGTGTAAGGGTGGATCTGCGACTCGTTGATGATCTTCCAGTAGCGGCCAGTCTCGAGATGCGCGTGTGCCTGGGCTTGGTCGGTGTTCTCATAGATCGTTGCCACTGGATAAAAGGCGTTGCCGACCTGGTTGTCTGGATGGCCTACGGGATGCGGGGAGGACACGACGTCAATTTGGGCCACCGAGTTCCGCGCGCCGTCCACCATGGGGTCTATGCGCATGCTAAAAAGGTGCTGGTGATGCTGCGCGTCGACCTGCGGTGCCACAATCGTGCCGTATGGGCCTGCTTGCTAGAGAGCATGTGAGTAGATTATATACGTGGTTTACTTTGCGTTGAGTACCTCATCCTCCGCGAGCACTTGCGTGTTGAGGATACCAGTTGCCTTGATCTCAAACTCAATCGTTCCATCTTGATAGAAGTAATGATAGAGACCATAGTCATAGTTGCCAGCTTCACAAAAAAAGTTTGCCGCATAAGCAAATTAATACATATACACACCCCTTCTATCCATGGGATCTACCTGTGACAATCTGAGAGATAACCAAACGACGCGAACGCACGGCGTGGGCCTTGTTGGTGCGGAAATCGGTATGCTTAAACAGGAGTCCAATGTCCTCCTCGTGAATACAGATCGCATTCTTGATGACGCGCGGCTCACCCTCGAGGTCACTGATCAAGGCATCCATGTAATAAATGCTGCCAACGCAGTCGCAGCCAAGCTCCAGCGAGTTGGTGAGGTTCCCCATACCGTACTCGCCTACGTCAAATGCCATCTTGTGGTTGTACGGCTCGTACGGGTTCCCATAGGGCACGACCATCTCGGCAAGCGCAAGGCGGTAAAACAGCGGGCGTACTCGGCCTTGGTCGTGGTATGTAATGTTGTTCAAGACAATACCCTCGCGATAGTTGAAGCTAACATGCAGGCCGAATTTCTGCCACTGGATTTCGTGGCCGCGCACAGTAAAGCTGACGCCCTGCGGCTGAGTAATCTCGATGGGCTTGATGTCCCTGCGTATATCCACGGTGAGATGCTCGGGCAGGTAGGAGTGATTGCGGAGCGGGATCGTGGGCCGCTTGTATTGGCTATTGCGGCGTTTGGAGATAATGACTTCGAGTACTTTCTGCTCATTGACATCTACAAACCGTGTTAGCTGTCATCTTATGCTCCATTTTTCCTATATCATGTACCGTAGAGAGGATGGATATCGAGAGGGTGGGCGTACTGATTGTCGTCGGGCGAGGTACGCATATAGAGGATGGCCTGCACGAGCCGCTTGCCCTTGATCTTATGCCAGCCAATGCCCCACGGGTCGGCAAACACTTGTTTCATATCGGTAATTCCCAAATCATGGCAGGCCTGGATGACACGCTCGTCCTTGAGGATGCATTGCTCTGCCTCAAGCATCTCGAGCATGTGTACGGTGGGCTGACGGCCCGTCGAAGTCGTATGGCACTTGATGCGATCCTGGGTGAGGGAAACAATTACATCGTGGACGACCCCGGAGGGCCGATCGATGAGGATGGCCAAGATCTCACGGTCGGGCAGTGCTTGCTTTCCGGCCAGGTAGGCGAGAACCTGATCACGTGGCGGCTCCTCGAGTGCCATCGAGCTAAAGATAAACTTGCTAGTACTTTTTCGCTCACGCCGGATGATGGCTGTCGCCTGGCGTACTTCTTCTGGCGACAAAGGGTCCATAGGATGGGCCTTGATAGGCTGTATCGTCGCGTTGTTTGTGCTCGTCGTCGACATGATGTATGATGCTACTAGGGGAACAAAATGAAAAAAGAGAGAAAGCGTACAGGTTTGGTCCTCTTTCGCGCGCTTCGTCTTAAATAAAGCAGAGGAGTGTATAGCATTATCCGAGCCGAGTGGCTCATTGTCAAACCAAGAGACGCTTCCCACGCGTACAACGGTACAAAACACAGGATCGCGTCTGTTCTTCCTATCGAAGCTTGTTACCAAGATTGAGCCTATAACAAACTTCACTGTGTCTGGGAACCCTGATGTGGTTTATTGGCCCTGACATATCTATTTACGTATCTTTAAAGATAACGATAGCAGCGCATTGCGACAAAACAATCAGTCAACTTTTTTTCTGATGTTGTACAGACAGCGGCGAATTTATGCGGCTGCAGGACCGAGACGCAGAACGGCAAACATTGACGCATGCATTATTAGCGGAGCCGGTTGAACTCCTCCTGCTGAGCCATTTCCCTTTTCTTTTCTTTCTATCCTATTAGAATGGGTACAACGGTCGTCGTTTCACAATGGAGGTAGAGTAGGAGTACCGTGAGAGCAAGGACGTCTAATGCTTTGGATACTGCACGCACATGTCTAGGAAAAAGAAGAAGCTGCCACTGCCCGAGGTCACGGAATATGTCGCGCACACATGAGGGCAAACATACCCTAAATAGATATTATCCTCTTATGTAACGAAAGCCGGGTACTTCTTGGGGCTATATGAATAAACACAGATCTCGTGTTGGGGACGATAGGCATTCTCTAGATGATCCGGCACTTAACTTTCTATGACTCAGTGAGCTATTACACATTATTTCTCTGCCTCATAGTATTTTCACTTGATACCCAGAAACGATAGCATATTGATTGCATTAAGGCAAGTGTATACCGATCGTTTCATGATGCGTCAAGCGAATAATCATTCTTCTACATGTGTTTTTTTTCTGCCAGGCTACGCATAGACTGCTACCATTGTTCTTCATCAATATAACACCCTCTGAGAAGGCGTACGTAAATATAAAGCCTCTTGCTAATGTAAGCGTGTGTGGAAATTGTACACGCGCCTGCGTCAAAATATGTAACAACTGCTTATCTACCACTCTATCCACATCTGCGTACGCCTTGGTAGATAACGGTATGCACCCTGGAAACAGGAGCTCAACAAATAGAGTTGCAATATGTAAAGTCTCGAGTTCATCTACGTACACCTTCCATGATTGGCACCTATTCTACTGAACCTTACGTATATTATAGGCGCGAATGCCTCGATCGCCGATCGATAAAAAAACAAGGTGATACGATGAGAAGATAGAGGCTTTTGGCAAGAGTAACGACGCGAAACACGAAAACAAAAATTATTGAGTAGTTTTTTTGTGTCGTGCGTGCAAGCAAGAGCAGCTCTGTACTTGATATGGAAAGGACGAACATCCTTAGGTGACTGCCATAGCCTGTATATATTTATGTAGAGTCAATGAGGTTTTGCTTTTTTTTTTTTCAACAAAATGGTCTGTATTCGTAGTCATAAATTTGTTTCTTGCAGATTTATCGGAGGCGACACAGTTCATAGATACAGTTCATAGGTACAAGTTACGATATAAACAAAAGGGCGAGCAAGGCACCAGGGTCACACACGACTTGGTAGAAAACCAAGGATTTGGGAGTAAGTTTTCATTGTATTACGTACACAATCATGTTGATTTATGTGTCACGTCATCCCAATGGAAAAGGACTTTGGCAAGGAGACAGGAGTTCAGATGGGGGGCATGGAAGGTTCTACACTATTCGATTCCTTTGACTTTGACGAATCTCGATCGGAAAAAGCAAGGAGCGAAGCAAGGACATCCGTCCACCATGACTGCTTGTATGACTGATATGCTTATGTCAAGCGTACATGCATGATGTGACAAGAAGAAAAGGGTGAATGCATAATAAATAATAATGACATAGGTGTTATAATAGGGCAAGAGTAGCATGAAGAGAGGAGAGAAAGTTAACTCAGTCAGGGCTGTAATTGGTGCACAAGCAAAAAAGTGAGCAAGTCGGGGGTGGGTCCAAGTGAGTGAGTGTGCTTTGCCAACCCCCGCGCCCGCCCAGCCCAACCCCGAAGCTTACAACAATCACCCATCCGCCAACAACAACTTCATTTTATATTCTTCTCTCTCTCTCTCTCTTTTTATCTATCTGAATGTCAGGCAAGTCTATTTACCATCTCAAACCATCACCTCCTCTTTTTCTCTTTGCCCTCCTTTTTACTTTATTTTTATTTTTTTTCATTCAACTAAACTAATCCCCCAACGCGTTTAAATACTATAGCAAGTAGTAATCATTCCACCGATGGTCCCAAGATCGTTCGAGTCGTAGCCAAAGACGCACGTACGGGCAAGCAGATCAAAATTGGATACATGAACCGGAAAATCACCGGTAATGGTTCTTTTGGTGTTGTCTATCAGACCCGTCTCGTCGACACAAACGAGGACGCTGCCATCAAGAAAGTCTTGCAGGATAGACGTTTCAAGGTGTGTGTGTATTCTCCTATCCTCTTTTGCTATCCACGATCCATTTTTCTTCTGGTATTCGGGTGGTTTGCTAACATTTTTAAATTTTTCATATAGAACCGTGAACTCCAAATCATGCGGATTGTCGATCACCCCAACGTATGCCGTTTGAAATCCTACTTT
>VAFG01000345.1:651311-681229 GCA_013461545.1 Syncephalastrum contaminatum | reverse complement strand
TTTGCTTTTTTTTTTTTTTTTTTCGTCGTTCTGTCTGGCTGACCCTTTGATTCTCTCTACACAGAATTGTCAATACGACCAGACCTGATCCATCGATTGGTACCCCCGCACTGCGAAAAGGAGCTCGAGGCCCGTGGGATAGACATTCATCATTTCGAACCGTTGCCGGCGGACCAGCTTAAAATACCAGCTTCCTGCGTCTAGTTTAGGGGACAGCAATCAGGGCGACACACACACACACACACACTACATACATCCATGATATACAAACACACACACACACATTCCGCATTCAGGGACACACAGACACACGAATATATATACTCTCGCACACACACACACACACACACACAAGATACTATCAGACCCACCCAAAGTAATTTACCGCGCACGCGCACGCGTGCACGCGTGTGCGGGCCACAGAATACAAAGAGAGAGAGGGAGATCCCAAGACGAATACCGTTCTTAGTTTTAGTAAATACTCTTTTTTTTATTTTTCCCTTTGCGTTGTATGTAGATTTGAGAAACAGACGGTGAATACCCTCCCCCTTGGAAAGGGCGCGTTGCTTTTCTGCCTGTGCGTAGTTTCTATAAAAAATGATGGGCACCCCCGAAATCTGACCTTTCTCAAACATACTCTCTCGCTTGGTCTTCTTTGCGACGAACGTGGCACGGGGTTTTTGGAGCAAGGTTACCATTTGCGAGGGTGACACACGAGGAGATGCTTGGAAATAGAAGGTAATTCCTCGAGAAACAGAGAGGTAATAGAGTACGACCCTATAGAGATATAGCTTAGAGTAAGACAAGAGAGACAGATAGAGAGAGCGCGAGTGACAGATGCTCTGTCATGCGTTTGCTCCTAGCCAAGTCTCGTTCAACTTTTTTTTTTCCTTCTTCTTTATTTATAAGTTCACGTGCCGAGTAGATGATCCCTGAAAGGGACTGAAACAAGGCCTCCGTCCTAAATAGAGAGTGCAATCATGGTATAGCGCATACACAGACACGTAGAAAGTCGAAAAAAGGGAATGTAATATGACATGTATGAAGGAAGAGGTTTCTTGGCTCCGGAGACGAAAAAAAAAGTCAACTCAGCCTTTTTCGAACGATCCAATGACAGAGGCTCGGGGCTGACTGCGTCACGGTCTATCCTCAAACCGCCTGCTCCTTTTAAATTCCAGCCCTTCGCGTCCCACACCTTCTCCCTTCTTCTTTCTTCTTTATACTCTCTCTCTTTTTTTCCATATCATCGTAATATAAGTCGCCATGGAGGACGAAGTCGCTGCTGTAAGTGCTATGCTCTTTGGGGTCTATCTGCCTATATCTGTCTTGCACGCCTGCCCTGTCTCGTCTGAACGCGTTCAAACGAGATGACGCAGTCCGCTGTATTTCAGATGAGCCCAGACAGACTGCCATCTCATTGTCATCTCGTTTCATCTTGCTCACATCTTGCTTTAGCTTGTTATTGATAACGGTTCCGGTATGTGCAAGGCCGGTTTCGCCGGAGATGACGCCCCTCGTGCGGTAAGTAACTTGAGATGAGCAAAACAAAAAACAAAAGAAAAAAGGAAAAAAAGAAGATTTCTTTTTCTGATTCTAATATCATTGTATACTAGGTGTTCCCCTCCATTGTCGGTCGCCCGCGCCACCAGGGCGTCATGGTCGGTATGGGCCAAAAGGACTCGTACGTCGGTGACGAGGCTCAGTCGAAGCGTGGTATCCTTACCCTGCGCTACCCCATTGAGCACGGTATCGTGACCAACTGGGACGATATGGAGAAGATCTGGCATCACACTTTCTACAACGAGCTCCGTGTTGCTCCCGAGGAGCACCCCGTCCTGCTCACTGAGGCTCCCTTGAACCCCAAGTCCAACCGTGAGAAGATGACCCAGATCATGTTTGAGACCTTCAACGCCCCCGCCTTCTACGTCGCCATCCAGGCCGTCCTGTCCCTGTACGCTTCCGGCCGTACCACCGGTATCGTCCTTGACTCCGGCGATGGTGTCACCCACACCGTCCCCATCTACGAGGGTTACGCCCTTCCCCACGCCATCCTCCGTCTCGACATGGCTGGCCGTGACCTCACCGACTACCTCATGCGCATCCTCGCCGAGCGCGGTCACTCCTTCACCACCACCGCCGAACGCGAAATTGTCCGCGACATCAAGGAGAAGCTCTGCTACGTCGCCCTCGACTTTGAGCAGGAGATGCAGACCGCCGCCCAGTCCTCCGCCTTGGAGAAGTCCTACGAGCTTCCCGACGGTCAGGTCATCACCGTCGGTAACGAGCGGTACGTCAAATTATTATTTTTATCTCTCTTTTTTTCCCATTTACTGACTCCGCACTCTCCCTGTCGTATTATTATTACAGCTTCCGCGCCCCCGAGGCCCTCTTCCAGCCCTCGCTCCTCGGCATGGAGTCCTCTGGTATCCACGAGACCGCTTACCACTCCATCATGAAGTGCGATGTTGATATCCGTAAGGACCTCTACTCCAACATTGTCATGGTACGTTTTCTTTTTCTTTTATTTTCGATACGCATACGCGTCTCTTTTTCATCTATTCCTTTTTTGGCTCACGCGCGTAACTCTTTCTTTTCACAGTCGGGTGGTACTACCATGTACCCCGGTATTGCCGACCGCATGCAGAAGGAGATCACCGCCCTTGCTCCCTCCTCTATGAAGATTAAGATTGTCGCTCCCCCGGAGCGCAAGTACTCTGTCTGGATTGGTGGTTCCATTCTTGCTTCGCTGTCCACTTTCCAGATGATGTGGTATGTACTTGTATACGATTGATATGCGCATTCGGCTGACGTTATCTTCCTTCCTACAGGATCTCCAAGCAGGAGTACGACGAGTCTGGTCCCTCCATTGTCCACCGCAAGTGCTTCTAAATGCATTAAGTCACACCCTCCTAGTAACCCGCATAGCAGCCTGTTGGCTGGCAACCTGTCTTGTCCTGTGCTGCCTACGAAAATAAATCTTGATCCCCCGCTGACTTTAATACGCGCGTTTCTCTCTCTCCTGATTGAAGAAGGAAAAAAAGGATGGTGGACTTTGGATATGGGCCTTTTTTTTTTTATTATCGCACGGAGTGAGGAGGTCAGTATCCTTTTCTTTTGGCCTGAACCTTTTTCTTTGGATCGAGATGCCCCTCAATTTTAACGAAGAGCAGGTATGTATGTGCGTGCCTGGAACGACTTTTTTTTTTATCTGCTAGAGGGGAAGGGGTTTCTACCCCAACTTTCATACGTAACGCGAAAAAGTGGTTGCTAGGAAGGATGAATATACGTGAATATATAGAAGTTTATATTACATGGATGACTACAGCTGTTCGGTCAGATCAATATCGCTCATGCGAAAGATCATTTCATCGTCGTCTTCGTTCGCGAGGTACTCGGTCAACTCATTGCTTTTCGAGATCTTGCCTGGCGGTGGAGAGGTCAGAGGTGTGTTGGCAGGCGGCGCGGGTTCCGTCGGTCGATAAGTCATCCAGGGCGGTGTCTTGGCTAGAACGCTCTGTGTGAGCTGAGGCCGCGTGTGCTTTCCTTGCGCAGGACACGAGCGCGATGCGGTTGGCTTTTGCTCGTCATCGTCGTCGTCGTACCGCGATGATGAGGATACCCTGATGCGGTCATCCAGCCGTCGCGATAAAGCCATTTGTTGTGCCACATCTTTTCTGGCTTTTCTTCCTACTCTCTGTTCTTGCTGCTGCTGCTGCGGATGCTGCGAGAGCGGAGGAGTCGGGGGCGGAGGCGAATGGCTCGGCTGTGCAAGACCAGCCTGCTGATCTGCTAGATAGACTATCGCTGTTAATTTCGAGAAGTTGACTTGGGTTGTAAGTCATTACCTGGAGCCTTGTGGGTGGAGAGGCGCCTGCTTGAAGTTGTGGACACGATGGATTCTCCAAGCGCATGAGAAAATTGATTATGCATGTCCTGGAGATTTCGAAAGTGGGACAGTGACCTCTGCGATGCAATGCACTTGAGTGAGCCACGTTTTGCATACTCTAACAAATAAACTACTTGCATACCTTCGACTGCTCGAGACCGACACTACTGCTCCGAAGGCTGCCACCGCTCAGCGTGCCTGTCAAGATACTGTTGCTTCCCGGTGACTCGCCCGACTCGATAGATTTACGCCCACTGTGGCTGCTCTGGGGAGTCGAAACGAGCTGCATAAACTTTTCGAGCTCGTCCAATTCGGAGTCCTGCCATGGAGTATGTGCGTGTATATGCATGAATATGAATGAAAAGGTCACATTACGTAAATATTAGGCATGCATATGCGCGCCACCATTTACCCGTGTTGACAAGCTGTGGAGCAGCTCAGAGCTCCCACCCTGCTGCTGGTAGTTCTGATGGTGGTATGGGTAGTGGTGAGGAGGGTGATGCTGCAAGGGGTTTCGAGTCTGGTATTTATCAAAGCTCGAAGAAAACTCAATGAGCCTTGACTGGCGTCGGGAGAGGGAGCGATTGCTGCTGGTGCTTGTGCTGCTGGTGCTGGGCATCATGCGTGCTGGCGCCGGAGGCGGGGGAGGCGGGGGTCGTCCTATTCACAGAATAAACACACAGAAATAAACACGATTTGTACGACCTTCCCAGACTTACGGTTGTTACTCTGGCTAAAACTCATGGTTGGGCTGCTGGTGCTTGTGCGCGCGGAGAGCGTAGGTGATTTGAAGGGTGAAGTGCGCGGGGGCTCGACAAAGTTCATGAGCGACAGTGGGCGATGGTGCGAAGGGCCGCCAATGGCGAGTGCACCGCTGCTTCCGGTTCCGCCGCCGCCGCTGTTACTTGGCATGTGTGCGGCTTCGCGCCTGGTGTCCTGGCTACGCCAGGACGATGGCTCGGCTTGGCTACTATCGTCATCATCGTCGCTGCTCTCGGTCGAGACGTCGTCCATGGATGAGGTGATACGGAGCGGAGAGGGGCTTTCCGGGGTATTTTTGAGTGAGGCCCGCTTGGTATCCTAGACAACAGTGTCAGCGCATCCAGATAAAGCTGTTAGAAAAAAAAGCTACCAGGGATAGCGTCGCTCTGGGCATCTCTGCTCTCGTGTGCTCTTCTTCGGTGGCTACTGTGTCACTGCTGTAGCGGGCAATCGTAGGTGTGAAATAGTGAGCGTCGACGTCAATGAGGAGCGCGCTGAGGTCGGCTTGGTCGGCGGGGTAAGGAGCGACCCGGATCTTGTGGCGGGGTCGATGGTGGACTTGGAGTCTAAAAGCGCCATAGGGCGTGGGTACACTGGCCATGGTGTAAGTTTTTGTATGGCCCGTACTCGTGTGGTGCGACAAGAGCGGCTCGTCTGTAGATATATGAGAATGAGCCAGAAATTAGAGAAGAAAAAAGAAATGCGGACGTACCCAAGGCGATTTCTTCCGGGTCAGGATGCCAGGATCGATTCGGGATTTTGGAAAAGGCGACCTTGTGGGTGACGGAGAGAAGGTCACTTTTTGACACATCCTGACTCATCGTGTAGGCTGGCAGCAAATGCACGAGAGTATAAAGTGCCCGGAAAAATACGATGGACTGTTTGTAGGTTTTGGCGAGTTCGCCACACGCATCTGTATCTTTGCTGCACAATATAATATATCAGATAATGAATTGCGTTGTATTTGGTATCTTACTCAAAGGTAAGGGTCCAGCATTCAATGGCAATGCGCTGCTTGTATTTTTCTGCTGGCGGTGGTGCTGCTGCGGAAGAATGATAATCACTGGATGTGAGTGGGACGACGTTATCGCACTGAAAGCACAAGGGCTGCTCGTGATTGGCGTGGGCGCAGTCGACGGTCAAGGCGACGTTGGGAGGGAGACGCGAGACGTCGAGATATACAAAAATCGAAAGCGCCGGTAACGTATCGTCGACGGATGTCAGGCTGAGCTCTTTGCGCAGCGTCCGTGGTTTCTCGAGGATATTGAGGTTGAACTGACAAAAATAAATCTACTGTGTTATTCCCCTTATTCTTTGGCATGTTCTCTCTCTCTCTCTTCCTCCTTATTCTGGTTTCACCCTTTCCTTACCCATTTGTTAATGCGATCGGTCGTGTTGTCACCTTGTATACGTATGCGAGACTGGATAATGATCTGTGCTGTCTTGATATAAAAGTTCTGGTGATGACAAGTCCGTTATTGAAAGTGGTATTTATGAAAGGGGCGGCACACCAATTCGGCATTTCTCTTTTCATTCATTCATTCTTTTCCTTTTACTTGCCTGGACGATACTCGCAAGTTTGCTGTGGTCGGATTGCAGGCGTGAAGAAGTGGTACTGACATCGCTCGCAGACGACAATTGTCTTTTCATTTCCAAGTCAATCGATTGCAACGACAGAGAGAGCGATCGGTGAATGTCTGAAAAGGGGAGGAGGGGCTGCGTACAGACAAGGACAACCGCCTGAGGAGTGGAGACAAGTGGAAGAGAGGGAAAAAGTAAAAAGAAATGAGAGAAAGAGGCAAGTTAATAAGAGTGAGTGAACGTGGCGTCCTCTTGTTTCTTCTGCGCACTCTCTCTGTGTGTATGTGTGTATCGCTGCGCACACGTCTCTCTTTCTAATTCGGAAGGTGCGAATATGTATAACACGGCAGAGATCGGCGAAATAGTATACAAGAGACGAGGCAAACGAAAAGACGACAACAACGACGAAACTAAGGGAAAGAGAGAAAGAGAGGAACAAGGAAAAGAGAAAGAGTGGGTGCGCATGAACATGCACGGCGCTATCAGCTGCCCCATGATTCTCTTGCTGAACAAATGATCCTCGAATTTTCGTTATATTTCTCTATCATTACATGATACAGCTCTGAAATGAATGCTGCATTTGTGAGATAAGCTTCTTTTTTGTTGACTTCGACTTGTACCGCTTACAACCGCTCCGTCATGGCATCCTAATATGTCTTCACTCCCTCCTTTTTTTTTCCCTTTCTGTTGCGTTTCCTTCTTTGCTTGATTCCTCTTTAGCAGTTACTTTTTTGTGTGTCTGGTTGCACATTTGCCTCTCCGTAATCATCCACGTGGAGCAAAAGCCAAATTGCTTTGAGAAAAAAAAGAAGGTAGAGCAGATCTATTAGGCTTTTTCCCCGGATAAAACTGAAACCTTCCACGATGATAAAAGATTGCCCATTTGTTTCTGAGTAGCACGTATGTACGTACAAAGCTCAGAGTATGTCTATACACTGCTTTTCAATACGGGTGCACGTCTTTTGCACGTTTAGTTCTCTTTTTATTCGTGGACATGAGATAGCTTCTGTATATCCGGTCGTGACGAGGGAGAAAGTGGCGCACAAGAATGACGACCCGCGTAGGAGCGACGTGGCGAGCCGATGATGTACTTTTGCTCCAGGTGCACACAATCAGATTTCTTTGAAAAGCGTCCATCGATGACGATAAAAATCATTGAGGTATTTATGATGTTTGACATACCCATTGTTTCCGCCTTTGACCAAGTAAAATATATCTGTCTTTACTTTGACTGGAATGTCATGATAAGGATGCATCAAGATTCGAGATATAGTACTTACATACACATATAGTGTTGTCCATAGCAATGCAGTGCTTTATATGTGGACACGCATACTCAGTTAACACACAAATGGCTGTGGTAGCGAGTGGACCATAATGCTGACGCTCGAATTGTCATGTGCTTTACTCTATAAGTTGTAGAACCCGTGAGCTATGCTCCTAATGTAATGACGATAACCACAGGTGCATCTATCAAATGATGCCCTTTGCGGCATGCACGACTGTTACGGCTCATCATCAACGGACGCAATATTAAAATGGGAAATGGTATTTTTTGATTGGGCGCGTGCTGCTTCATTCAGGTACCACCTGGACAGAGACCGGACGTATAAGTCATTCGACCGAAAGGGCGTTATCGAAACTCTGAATGCCTGTACATAGGATACACACATATTTATAGAACAGACAGAAAAGCGCTGGCCGTCCCCTTCATACGTAATATAGATACATAGCTCAATGGGTGAAAATATGACACATGGCAAGTACCTGTATAACAGTCACATCAGGCACAGGTAGGGTCGAGGAAAAGTATCCGAGAAAAGCAACGGAAAGAAGCCGCAAAAGTACAAAGAGCCAAGGCGCAGCCATCATTGACTTGCATGAAAAGAGCGTCTTGTGCGACACCAGCGTAAATAAGGTACGAATGGGCGAGTGGTAGCAAGGTAACTGGCCAAAAAGGAATGATTATTTGGCAGCTCAGCATCCTATTATCTGTAAAGCCATGCTATGTATACATCATATAATAGCAGCAGCGAATACATACATAGCAAAAGGGAATTCATAAACAAGCTTATTCTGGAGGGGCAGTGTGTGCGTGTGCTATATTTAGCAGGTAGGCTGCAGGTTGGCTTTATTTTCTTTGATTGGTCTTTTTGTTCCCCGGCTTCTTATTCACACACACCACACACTTTTTCTTTTCTTTAACTTTTGAACACCTGTCATTCCTTTCATCATGTTTTGGAAGAAGAAGGATAAATCGTCTCCATCCGCCTCATCCGCCTCCACAAATCCTTTTGAATCGGACAGCCCGGTCTCTACACCTGCCAGCTCCGAGTACAGCCAGGCCCCTCAAAAGAGCTACCAGGACAATGGCTACGCTGGCAGTGGTGGAAGATACGGCACCCGACGCAATGACGAATACGAATCACAAGCCAGAAACGACCTGTTTGGCGGCGCCCGACCGCAGCCCTCGGCGGGACGTTACAGCGGAAGAGAAGACCCAGATGACGCTTATAGTAACAGCCGATTCGGTGCGCAGGAACAGGAAGATGAGGAAGACCAAGAAATCCACGGCCTGAAGCAGCAGATCCGCAATGTTAAGCAGGATTCGCTGGCGAGTACTCGCAATGCACTGGCCAAGATTGCCGAGACAGAGCGGTCGGCAGCGCACACGATGAACATGCTCGGCGAGCAGTCGACCCAGCTCGCCAACGTGGACCGCAATCTCGACCTGTCCAAGGCATACTCGGACCGGGCAGCGAGCCAAGCCGACGAGCTCAAGCAACTCAACCGATCCATCTTTATTCCCGTGGTCAAGAACCCGTTCACTCGGTCCAAGCGGGCCCAGCGCGAGATCGACGAGCTCAGACAAGACCATGCCGAGCACATGGAGGAGCGCGACCGCATCCGCCAGTTCGAGTACGACTCGAATGCCCGCATCGAGCAGGCCCAGCGCCGCAACGAGCGTGTCTCGGCCAATGCAGGATACCAGCGCGGCCGGTCTGAATCGGACCGCCGCAAATACCAGTTTGAGGCCGACGAGGAGGACGACGCGATCGAGGATGAGATTGACGGCAACTTGGATCTCTTGGGAGGTGCCACCTCGCGCTTGAAGAACATGGCGCTTACCATGAACGAAGAGCTCGGCAGCCAGAACAAGCAGCTCGACAAGGTCAACAGAAAAGTCGATCCCCTCAGCGACCGTCTTGTCGCTACTACCCACAAACTCAACAAGACCAGATAAAGAACCACTATTTGGGATTTTTTTTTCTTTATAGCTACTTCCAGTTTTAGATTCAAAAAGAGAAAAGAAAACATTACGTTTGATATGTTACAAGGAGAAAACGAGGAGATAAGAGATAAATACTGTAGTTGCGTGGGAGAGAGAGAGAGAGTATACGAGAATTCAGAAGGGGTGATTACGATGGAAGAAAATGGTGTGCGTGATAGGTATGGAATGTGCGTGTGTGTGTGTGTGTGTGTGAGGCAGGATTAATCAAAAGGACAAGGCAATTCTATTATGCCATGAGGCTATGCCAAAAGGGCTCAGCGTCCGCCGATTTCTTTGTATCGGGGTGGGTGTTTTCGAGACGCCGAAGCGCTTCACGGTGATGCTCGAGCGCGGCATTCTCATCCTCCTCGACGTCGACGCCTCCACCGCCACCCTGGAGGTAGTTGGCATACATGTTTTCAAACTCGTTGGCCTTCGTTTGCGGCGGCTGCTGTGGCGGGTGCTGCTTGTTCATGTGGCGGCCAAAGTCAGACGAGGACCAGGAGGTGACCGACGACGAGAGACCCGACTCGTCGTGGAGGGATGCCATCGAGCCGCGCGAGGACTTGCTCGGCGACATGATGTTCTGGAGCTGGTGCGCGGGCACAGGCGGCAGCGGATCGCGTGGAGGCGCGCTGGGGGGCGGTGTGTTGCTGTTGTTATTCTTCGAATGGCTGCGCGCGGGCGGTTTGGCCATTTCGGCGAGGACGTCAATCGAGGACGCGTTGCTCCGGCCAGACTGTTTCAAGTATTCCTCGCGCTCGTTGAGAAGCTGCGTCAGAAGCGCGCGCTTGTCCTCGAGCTCGCGTCCCTGCGATTCGAGCTGATCGCGCAGCTGCTGGTGCTCGGCCGTGCTCGAGGCGTTGGCTGGCATGGGCGGCATATTTTTCTGCTGGACCTTTTTGTCTGTCGAGATGGCGAGGCTGGCGCCGCGTGGCGGGCGAGACGCGACGGGTGTGGGGGGAGTCGCATCGATCTTTTGTGTGACTTGCTGCTCGAGGGTGTGAATGAGCTCGTCTTGCTTGCGCACGACGTCGCGGAGTGCCTTGCTCTCGAGACGCTCGCGTTCGAGGCTCGCGACATACTGCTGCATCGCCATCTTTGCGCCCTCGTCGCACGCGCGCAGCTGCTTTTTGAGCGCTTCCAGCTGGCGGTGCGGCACTGTGCTGTTTTGACTGCTCCTGTTATCTTCCTGGATGGAGACCCGCTCTTCTTCGGCATTGTCGTCGTCGCCGTAGGCGTCCAAGAGACCGTAAAATTCGCCATCGTTGACTTCTTCCTCCTCTTTCTCCTGCTCCTGTTCTTCGTGTTCGCCTTCTTTATCTCCCGCTTCGGAGCGATCTTTGTCAAAGAGCTGCGAGAGTCGTTGGTTGAACACAGGCGACGTGGGTGTGTCGAGTGTGCCATGACGGTCGCGGTACATTTTTAGCTCCTGCTCGAGCGCATCGCGCTCCTCTGAAATCTGCTCGAGCTTTTGGGCAAGGTACTCCACCCGAATTTCATAGTCGCGTACTTTGGTTGCATCCGAGGCATACACCTCGACGTCCCGTTCGAGCTCCTTGAGCCGCTCTTGAGCAGCGCTGTGCTGATCGAGCGCCTCCTGATACATGGCCGAGAGCTCCTGAGCCAGCATGTCGCTTGTCGTGCGGTCGAGATAGCGTGTGGGCGCATGGGTCGTGGTTGTCCGCGGTGGTGGGGATGCGCGTTGTTGTGGTGCTTGTCTGGCAGGGGGTGTCTGCTGCTGCTGTGGTGAGGAGGGCTGCCTATCGTTATTGCCAACGGTCGATTTGGACGGTGAAGTAGGTGGCTGCTGCTGCTGCTGCTTTGCAAGCGTCCGGTCCGGGGGTGAAGCAAACTTGCTCAGGATGGATGCCACGCCGCCCGAACCGCCCGCACGAATACGGGACAGTTCCTCAATCGCCTTGGTCGTAGTCGGGTTATTGTTCTTTGTATCCATAGATTCCGCTTGCTGCTGCTGTTTCCAAGTCGAAGTGTACTTTGCCGGAGGTGCTGACGGTTTACTATTGTCTGCCTCGATGCTACTAGCGGTGCTGCTCCTGCTGCTGCTGCTGAGAAAGGCAGCTGCTGCCTGCGCGCTCATGTGGAGAAGGGAAGCCAAAAGTTAAAGGGAAAAGAGAAAAGAAACGAGAGAAAGGAGAAAAGAGAGATCGTCTTCACACTCTAGAGTTGTATAGGGTACGTTTATTTTGGGTGGCCTCTCTCTCTTTTTTGTTCAAAGCAGCCAATGAATGGGTGCCTGTTTTAATTGAAGGCTCGTGTCGCACTTTTTTTACTTGCTCAAAAAAGGCAACTCAATGCGTGTGCCAGCCAAAGTCCGTGTGTGCCACAACAGCGAAATGAAGACAATATGGACATTATCTAGCTGTCTCTCTCTCTTGTTCACTCTACTCCGCGGGCATATGAATACAACAAGAGGCGATCCTTTTTGCAAGACAGGTGGACAATGCCGAAGTGGTGATATAACGCGCATTATTTTTTGTCAAACACGCATGCTCACTCCTATATCCCTTTTGTCCCACCTGTTTATGTATGTCGAGTGTGTCAACCCGCGCTTTTTTCTGCAAGAGTCACGCCCAACCTTTTATTGGTAACTCCTGGTTGGGGCTATAAATGCCCGGTGCTAGATATGAGCTGGCCTGTTCACACATACGCACTCTTTTATGCCTGATAAGCTCTCTTTAAAAAATCAGAGACCATAAGCTCAACCATTAAAATGATGGTGATTGACCCACTGCAGAAATGTTTCTATTTCCGTATTTTTTTTTTTTTACCATGGTGTGTATACGCATCCAAGTGAATCGATCGACCCTACTGATGAGAGGCACCTGGATTTCCAAACTGGACAACCTGTCAGGCGGTGGTATGCACTATATATTGACGATTGCTCCGGTTGGGAGATAGTTCAAATGATAGCGAAAACAAGCCCACGCGGCTTACTCCTTGAAGGGAAAAGTTTATAGAAATGCTATACTATCGGATATGTCAGCTGCTCTCCATCAGGGTTGTGAGGGGGGCGATCCGTTCGGCATGCATATATGTATCCTTGGAGATGGTACCCAATCGAAATGTGAGGCACTTTTTTTTTTCTTTTTTTCGCGCGCCTACGAAAATCTGAAGTATAACATTCCTTTTGTGTTCCATAGGACTATCAGTCTTCATGCTTCCACTTGCGCTCGAGCTTCTTCTTCTTCTTGCCAGGTTCAAGAGTGCCCTCACTCTTACTTTTGACAAGACGGCATAAAATGAACGCGAATGCTTGTTGTTGTTATCCCGCCTGTGAAACCTGACGGATGGCTCTCCGGGCTTGCTCACGTTTTCTTTTCTTTTCCCGCTAAACTCTGTATTCGTCGTTTTTTCTTTCTCCCACTTTAGATTCCTCTTTTTTCCTGTTTCTTTTTCTCTTTATCTTCTTTAGCCGTGGTAATGAATCCCGACTCGGATTCATCATTGGAAAGCGATGTCGCATTTAATACTTTTATTGGCGTCCTGGTGTCCATTTGCGGCAATGTAAAAGCTTAAAGTTGTCTGAAACAGAAGCAAAGCATGCTTACCATGAACCCTCGCTGCGTATAGGCTTTAATATCTGTGGCACTCAACGTGCAAAAGCTGGCAGTAAGACAAACAAGAAAACACATTTTTCATTCAATATATCAACCTATGCATATAATGCTACAATAGCATAACAAGATACAAGAGACGCAGATGGCACAGTACTTTGCTAATATGGACGAACCACCGCGGTGGCTCTCGACCCTTCAGTCTCTGAATGTCTTCTTTCCTGACGACGGCTACTCATCGCCGCGTTCGTCGACCGAGATACCCCGCACCGAGGAACAAGATAGACTCGAGCAGCAGAAATTCATCATGGCCATGTCTCAGGGACAAGCGCAAGGCGGTGGCGATTCAGATTACCTCCGCTCGCGTCTGTGGTGGCTCGGCATTTCGCTGATGATTCTCGGCGAGGTCGGCAACTTTGTTGGCAAGTCCATGCTTTTAGTGACATACTTTGCAACTCATATTCCACGCAACAATAGCGTATGGCTTTGCGCCAGCATCGACGATCGCCCCACTGGGCACAACCACCCTTGTTTCAAACGTAATTCTTGCTCCGCTCATGCTCAAGGAGGTTTTCCGAAAGCGGGACCTTCTGGGTGTCGTCTTGGCCGTTCTCGGCGCCGCCGTCGTTGTCCTCTCCTCCAATGGCGAAGAAACGGCAGTAAGTGGACCAATGTTCTTTATGAAAGCGCTGTTCCTGAATTCATCTATTTTGTGCGTAGTTATCGCCCGACCTTATCATGGAGGCATTGACACAGACACGTGCGATCATCTATTTTGCAGTAACGGGCGCCACCATTGCAGCATTGACCATTTTGTCGCCACTGTATGGCAACCGGAGCATCATGATTGACCTCGGTTTGGTGGCCATATACGGTAATTGAATGGCCGCTTAATGTCACATTGTCGGGCTCACACGTACGCTTTTTGAAGGCGGTTACACCGTTCTCTGTACCAAGAGCGTTGCCTCGCTCCTGAGTCTGACCTTTATTACCATGTTTGCGTACGTTGCATAGATCTCATGTGGATGATTACTTACATGCTTTCACAGTTACCCTGTCTCTTATATCCTGATACTGACGCTGGTGGTCACAGCCGTCTTGCAAATCAAGTATCTCAACAAGGCCCTCCAGCGCTTCGACTCGACCGAAGTGATACCCACCCAATTCGTCCTATTTACCATCTCCGCCATTATCGGTAGCGCCGTCCTGTATCACGACTTTGATAATATGAGCATGGACCAAACCTCTCGGTAAGCGTAAACTGTGGGCTATACCGTGTCCCTTATGTGTGTTATTTAGCTTCATGACGGGCTGTGCCGTCGAGTTCCTCGGTGTCTACCTGATCACCTCAAAACGCACCAAACAGATGGCGCCACTTTCCTTGTCCGACGACCGTCTTGAACTGAACGACGAAGCGGTCAACATGGAGGACCAAGCTGAACAGCCCCGAACGCGCTTTGCACCCGACCCAGTCTTGCCCACCCGACGGCCGCCCCCACTGGATGTGCTGCCGACATCACCAACCCGGGAAGAGAGCATGCAAAGAAAGCAGCAGCACAGACGACGCCGTTCCTCGGTCTTTCGAGGGATCTCGCTTACCTCGCAGCTAGTCGACCGTCTGAACGACGATGACGATAAGCAAGTTCAGCTGCCTTCGTCGCCCACGTGGTCCGACCATCATCAGAACCGCCGGCGCAGCCGGCCCGAGAGTCTCGGTGTACTGTCGCCTTTGCGGCCGACCCAGAGCGAGGACCCCGTCGCCACTGCGGATGCAGACGCGGTCGAAATAGAGATCCCTACCGCGTCCAGCTTGCCATCGTCGCAGCGCAATAGTACTGCCTACGACGAAGATTCAAATCATAATATCCATTCCCCACCAACAAGGCATGCGCATCATCCCCCTGACTCAGCTCGGCTCGTTAATATTGACGAAGAATAAAGAAAGAAAAAGATACCCATTTTACCAAAAAAAAGAAAAAAACCAGCTCTACAGGATTGCTCTGTTTTATTGTAGTATTACGCTATAGATATTATTTTTCCTCTTCTGCCTTTGTCTCGAGTTTCCGCTTCTTCTGGGACTTGGTTTGCGGTCCGTTTTGGACATGTTCCGGCAGATCCAGCAGCTTTCGCAGGCCAAAGATGGTGTACAGGTCGGGCAGTTTCTCGACGAGACCGGCCTCGACGGCGTTGATCGACTTGAGGAGCGCATCATCATCGGCCATACGGGTGAATGCGTCGCCCTGTTTGGCAAAGACGCTGACCAGAGGTTCATCGGGGTGAGACAGCCACAGGCGGCCTTCTGTGTCAAAGGCGGCATCCAGGACAATCTGTTTCGTTTCCAAAGTGTCCTTGTAAACCAACTGGTCTTGCTCCCACGCCAAGAGCACGACTGCGGGGGTCTTGGCGAAGGCAAGAGCGATGGTATTCGAAGTGTGATCCAGCGTAACGCGGCGGACGATGGCATCGGCTGAGTTGGCATCGGTCGCCTGGAAGGAAACGGATGAGTCTCATGACATAGCGCAGAGCATGCCTTCTTACCTCGGGGATGTACTTTTGAATGTAGCTCTTGATATCAAAGCACTGGACTTGGGTTCCTTTGACAAAGTCCCAGACGCGAACGGTATTGTCGCCACCAGCCGACAACAAGAAGTGGGTGTTTGGTATTAACTTTAAAGACGTCACGACACTGATAGTGATTCGGTAAGCTACACTTGATACGATAGCAAAGAAGCTGAACTTACTCGGTATGGCCAAGGCAGAACGATTCGATATTATATCCGTTCGGGAATCGGCTGACGCGAATGTGCTCATCACGATCACCGGTAATGACATATCTCTCGTCCGGAGTCAAAAGCTAATAAAAGAAAGATATAAGTAAACCCTTCTTCCGGATCCTTCATATGTTTACCATATCGGTCACCATTGATACATGACCTGCAAGGGGCGCAAGCTTATCCTCGGCAGAAGCACTCGCCTCGGCTGGATGGCTTTTTTCATAATGAGCTGCAACTTGTAATATATTTTTACTGAGGCTTACGCATAAATATCGCCAAATTTGTCAGCGACGACAATCTTGGACAGGTCCTTTGTGAATTGAAGGGCATTGACGCGCTTAGCGGTGGGGCTAAATAAAATCATGTTTCAGTCAAAACATAATAAAAAGTTGGTGACATGTTTACCGCGTATATTTGAGTTCCCAGGTCGTGGTGTCGTAGACGCGGATCTGCTTGTCGTCACCCGTCGTAGCCAATTGAGTACCGTCATTCGAGAATGCCACGCTGCGATGCAGGTCTGCGTACTTTTGGTTGCGATCAGCCTCCTTGGGGTACGATCGTACAATCTCGCCCGTGCTATATGACGCATGTCAATAACACAACGGTTGGATAAGAGTAAATACCGACCTGGTGTTGAGAACTAAAAACTCTGTGCCGTTAGAAAGAACGAGCACAGGCTTGGTTGGGCTGGGAGTCAAGTTGGTGAAGGGAAGCCGGACGCTCATGTCAAAAATATGTATAAAAGAAAAAAAAGGGCTGTCAAGGGAAAATCAACCCGCTCAAAATATACAATCAGCGTAAAATTTGACATTTGCCAACTTGGCATACATTATCCAGGAAAAAAACCACGAGGGTAAATCAGCATGCAATATATATATGGAGGTAGATAGATAGACACAATATCTGAACAAATGACGCCTAAAGTAGAATAACGACGAAGATAAACTTGAAGGTCTACATAGGCTACCGGTCTTTTGGTGTACTTCGAGTCACCGAGTCAGTGCACGTAGATCTATGTATATCTGTATCTATTCATCTCCTGTATTGGAAGAGAAAGATATTCGCTACTGAGAAACATCACTATGGCTTTAAAAAGCAGAGTACATCATTCCCGTAATGCAATTTTGTTTATTGAAGCAATATTAACAGGTTTATTCGCGACGACCGCGACCTAGAAGGAAAAGAAGAATAAGTACATTATTTTGACTTACTTACAAAGACTTACCGAAACCGCCACGGAATTCGGGCTTGAAGTCACCACTGGCGCCCTCCTTGCGTCTGTAGTCATCGCGGTCACCGCGGGGACCACGGGCACCCTCACGACCCTCACCGACTATTATAAAGATAAATTATCAACACATATTCTATATAATATTGAGAATAGGACTTACAGGCACGGCGGGGAGCAGAAGGACGAGCGGCTCTCTTCAGGGTGGCGGGGACGATCTCCTGGGGCAGGTGAAGGACTATATTTGAAGTTGAGTGTCCAAGGTAACAAAGCATATAATGATGGACATACATTCACGGAGATAGTCGATACCCTCATCGGTGAGGGTGTAGTAGTAGAATTGCCACGAGAACTGGGTCTTGACGTAGCCCTTGGAGGTCAGGGACTGCATCGACTTGATGACCTCAAGGTTGGGCACGTCAATGTCGGTGTGCTTGGGAGCGTTAAAGTCCTTGGCAGCAACCAGGGCACCATCTGTATATATCATCGGTTTGCGAAGCGTCAGAATTTCTGCCAGTGTTTCGTTCTGTTCAAGCTGCTGCTTTTTCTTACCGCGGAAAAGAGTCTCGTAAATGAGCTTGCGGTTCTGCTTCTGAATGAGCATCGTGAAGTCTGTATACGAGTAGGGCATGGAATGGTGAGATGTCGTTCTTTCAAAGGTTTCGTCTCGGGGGCGTA
Source organism: Syncephalastrum contaminatum (assembly GCA_013461545.1). Taxonomy (NCBI): domain Eukaryota; kingdom Fungi; phylum Mucoromycota; class Mucoromycetes; order Mucorales; family Syncephalastraceae; genus Syncephalastrum; species Syncephalastrum contaminatum. The sequence continues at coordinate 663,471 of VAFG01000345.1, read as the reverse complement.
TATCTATTATCCTCTCCATCCATCCATCCATCCATTCATCCATCTGCCCCGTTTGGGGTGTGGATCACTCGTTTTCACTTGATATACGCCCTCGTCGTTTGCTATCTATTTTAGTACTTACATCGCGCGCGTGGAAAGAGGGTTTGCTACAGTATGGCTCTGCCGGCCTCATTGACCCCGGGGTTCAAACTCCGTAACCCAAATAGGTTCTTCCTCTAGCGGTTCATCTTTAGCCAATCATACTTCTTTATTTTCCTCATCATTGCCAGCACTTGCCAGCATTCGTTTGAAGTATCATACATATGATGAATAGTCAAATTCATCCAGTAAAGGATAGTGTTACCGTATCATTATTGATGCATGATGACCGAGTCGGCAATGCTTTCTCCCGATATGCGGACTCTTCATAATCGTAATCGCTCCAGCAGAAAAGACAGAAAAAGTCCATGCGGCAAGAAAGCAGCTCGTCTCGAACCTTTTCCCCACCATTGTCTCTTTTATTACAATTAGTCAACTTGCCTTTACCTTTTCACATTTTTACCATTGATCCTAAGTGCGAAAGAGAATCGACGATGCCGCTATTATCGTACGTGGTACTAAACGCGACTATTATTAAACAAAAATGCGTGCCTCACTACACTAATTTGGGTAGGTTCTCCAAGAACGGTGGGGAATCAGTGACGCCATCAAGAGCCATTCCCAGCGAATTGCTAACAATACGGGTGCCCGCACGTTACTTTACGATTTATAAAGGCAAGATTGGTTTGACGGCTGAGGGATACATGTGTATATGTAATATGTCGTCTGCCCGTAGAAGGTACTTTTTATACCAAAAAAACACAGTTATCCAGACTCACATAAGGAATATAATATATAGTACATGGTCGAAGAAATGGGGGGGGGATTGGAGAGAAGATATGGGACGTATGACAGAGTACAGATTTGTTAAAAATAATAATAATGAATATTAGTAGCTGATTTCAGCAAAGATCAAAAATCAGACGGGCAGAGACCACAAAAGTACAGGATTATGTATTATTTCGTAGAACAAGTGCCATTATTTCGCAGTTACTGATGGGTACATAGTTCATTTTGGATCACTAACTTTATTGGGCGAAGACTGACACGAGTCTTTGATACGTCTTGTGTGATAATAGTATAAAAGTCATTTACAGAAACAAGGAGGGTCTTTATCTCTTTAAACTGTGCGGGTTGACAGGAAGGGAACCGGGAGTGCGGGCTATAGAATCTTTGACAGTACAACCAATACCAATTAAGTTAGTAAGGTGACCTGAACCGCCGTCAGCAGAACCGCCGTCAGCAGAACCGTCGCTACCAGCAGCATCGCCGCCACACGAACCATCGGCAGCGGCAGCATGTCCATCAGCGCCACCAGAAGATAAATGAACATCAGCGGGCGGTGCGTCACCGAGGGTTAATCCACCATCGTCCGCGGAAGGCTGAGCATAACAGCGCCGGAAAGACAGATGACGGCCGTAGCAGTTAAGAAAAGGATGGAGCGCATGATACTTTTATACTGGTGTAATATATAGTCTATAAACACAACATGGTGCCCTTTTTATAGCTTTTTTTTTCGCCGGATCGAAACCTTGAAATCCTTATTGACCCACTTCTGAAGAAAACGAAACCCCCTGCTGATGATATGGAAAACTGAAATGCATCAAAAAAAGGAAACTCACTAAGGTTGAGTGGTCTTCACGTCAGGGAGATAGTCCGAACGACGCTATACGGGAAGTAGGAGCTCAAACTTTCTGCTTTTGTGTTCCGCCCGTGCGGGCGGAGATCGCACAAATTTATGACAGGTCCTTTGGGATTGCGTGCGGCAGAAGTGGAGGTAAGCGAAACGTCAGGAAGGTACGGATGCTGATAGCTTCGTGGCTATTAGTAGCGGTACAATAATATATGCTGTTCGTTGTATACATAAGGCGTCCCATATATATCATCAAAAGCCAATGGGAGAATCGACGGCGAAGGAAACGTGATAGATTACATGGGCATATGGATGAGCACACGGCAGTTGTGTAAACATTTTAGAAGACTCCAAAGCAAAATTAAATACCATTCAAGATGCACAGAGATATAAGAGCCGTTTCTATAATTCTGTTGCTATATATTCTTTTATTTTGAATTGCAAAACTTAGCGGGCGTGGAGTCTGTACAAGTTTATGATACTCGACAAATTAATGGTATGGGCCAGAAAGTCGACTTGAGTCGCTTGTAAGAAGTGGGTAGTTCTCTGTGGTTAATGTCGCCATTACCACCAATAAGACCGCCAACGCCATCGCCTCCTGTAAGATTCCATGCAGTATTGGCGCTAGCGATGGGAGGGCCAGTGGCAGTACCGACTTTCGGGTACAGTGGATACAGGGGACAGGAGACTCCCGGCCGGAGGGGGGGTAGACAAACGGCAGGAGTAGGAGCGGGAGGACAACAAAGCCCCTAGATAATTATAATGTTCCTGGACTGCGGGGTATGGTCGTAATATTTTTAATCAAAATTAGCATCGCCGGCCCGTAAGGCTGAGCATAACGGCACCAGGCCGAAAGCTGACAGCTGTAGCAGCGAGAAGACGGAGCACACGACGCCAGGAAACATGACGTGGCTTCTTTCTACAGCCTTTCCTTCTGCCGTGTTAACATTGTCTATGTACCTTATCTATTGCAGAAGAAATGCAACAAGTTAAAGAAACGATCGCAAACGAGGTCACAGAAGAATATAGGTTATAATATTAGTAATGAGCGTTTACCTTACTGTTCTTACGTAGCCTATGTTCTCTTGATGTTGGTAGCTATTTGTGTCTTGGAAAAGTTTGGAAGAGAGGTACGTACACAAAAAATACAGAGGGTTCGATACAAGGCGATGGCTGAGTGCAGCACAGGTCAAAAGCCAGAAGGTCCGCGACAACAAAACAACAGGGTGCTTATGTATTCGCGTTGCAAGAGCACTGTTTCGCAGTGATTGATGGTGGTATATAGTTCATTTTGGATCACAAAATTTATTCGGCGGTGACCGATACGAGTCTTTGATAAAAGTCGTTTACAGAAAATCAAGGAGGTCCTTATATCTTTAAACAGGTGGGATAAGTGACAGGAAGGGAATCGCTAACGGGATGGGTGGACTTAGAGTGAAAGGAGATCATCGGAAGAACCAGAGGAACCGGAATCACCTCGAGGAGTAGGTGTAGGAGTAGGTTCAGGAAATTCAAAATAGTCGCTGAATGGACGTTCCTCAGGATCTTCTGGTCGAGCATAGACAGCGCCGGAAAGACAGATGACGGCCGCGACAGTAAAGAAAAGGATGGAGCGCATGTTAACTTTATAACGAGGTGATGTATAGTTCATAAAACGCAACGTGCTACCCTTTTTATAACTTTCCTGATTTTTTTTTTTTTTTGCCGGATCGAAGCCTAGCCTCGGGACTCCCTACTGGCAGTGCTCCTGAAAGAAAAGGTCTCTTACTGACGACATGGGAAACTGAAATGCATGGAAAAAGGAGACTTACTAAGGGTGAGTGATCTACGTACATATATCAGCGATCGTCGGAATGGAGCTATACGGGAAATAGGGGCTGACGCTTACTGCTTTTATGTTTTCTCCGTGCAGTGGATGAATGCACAAGACCTTACAGGGGTTGGCATGCACACAAGCGGAGGTGAGCAAAGCGTCAGGAGGCACGGATGTTGAACGCATTGTGAAGGCTGTTATAACGATGCATGAATATATATCGTTGTATACATGAGGCGTCATATGTATGCGATCACGATAAATATATTCGTATATATATATATATATATACATAGCAGATGCATCAAAAGTTTATAAGGCTTGATAAGTAATATCTGGCCAGAGTACTGATTGCAATTAAACGTGATTTTATGGGACCTGACAGTGTATGAATTTGAAAAAGTTTATGCTGCGGATTCGTATAATTTACAATTTTGGAAACTGAAGTTGGATTATAGACACACTTCTTCCCAAAAAAAACATGTCGTCTCTGACTGAAGAGCAAATGAAGCGGATCGAAGAGAACAAAGCCAGAGCTCTCGAGAAACTGGCCCAGAAACGTAAAGCAGGCGATCAAGAGATAGGCGATCCCAACCAACGACGACGAAAAGCACGATGGCAAAAGTATTACGATTACGATCTGAGTACGATGGAGGATTCCAAGGGCGGTTTCCTCGTCGAGGAGACCAAATCGGACCAGAAGCTCAAGGAGCTTCAGGAGAATGTGACACGGATTATGCCCATGATACGTACGTCGTTTACCTTCACAGCTTTGTCCATGACTGACCTGTATAGAACAGCCTTATCCACCGACCCGAATGAACAACCTAAATGCCGGGATTGCCAGTCTTTCGATGTGGATCCTGCATTCTACCAGGTCTTCCATTTGTCGGTGTGTCCAAAATGCAAGGATAAGTTTCCAGAGAGATATAGTCTTATCACAAAGACGGAAGCCAAAGAGGTAACAACGTTTGCATTTAAATTTATGCTTTGTCTGACTTGCGCATAGGACTACCTATTGACGGACCGTGAGTACCTAGGAAAAATATACACCGCGTTACTCATCCATGTATGATAGCTGAATTACGGGATCGCGAGTTACTGCCTCATTGGCTGAAGCCGAATCCACGGAAGCCCATGTGGAGCAACATGATGCTCTATGTGCGAGAGATGGTATGTAAACGGAGTTGGATACAGTAAATTAGATACCGTGAAACTGACTCCTTGACACTAGGTCGAAGAATATGCGTTCAAGAAATGGGGAAGCGCAGAAGGACTCGATGCGGAGTACGAGAGACGCGAGAAGCAGAAAAAGGACAAGAAGGACAAAAAGTTCAAGGAGAAGCTGGCTGACTTGCGGCGGAGAACAATGACCAGCACCTGGGAAAGAAAACGTCAAGAAGGTCCTCACCAGCATGTCTTTGGCGATCCTGTTGAGGACGAGCACGGCATTACGGTGCAGACTTGCACAGAGTGCGGTCTGGCAGTCGAATCGGAGGAATTTTAACCAAGTTAATAGATGTACATACGTAATACATAATTTTGCATATAATGCACACACTCATTTTAAGCTCGCACACACTGCCTGTGCTTTTTGGTTCTAAACTCGTTTACTTTTTTGCAGCAAGGATGAATGGGGAGGACATAGGATGGATTGACAGATTGATTGATTGATTAAAATGAAGAGAGAGAGAGAGAGAGAGAGAGAGAGAGAGAGAGAGATGAAGAAAATATAACTATTTACTCAAGGATGCTGGTAACGACACCAGTGCCGACGGTCTTGCCACCCTCACGGACGGTGAAGCGCTGACCCTCCTCAAGAGCAACATCGTGGATGAGCTCGCACTGCATCTCGACATTGTCACCGGGCATGATAAGCTTCTCGTCGGGGTTCTCGGTACCCTCGGGGTGGGTCAAGCTGACGGTGACATCGGTGGTGCGGACGAACATCTGGGGGCGGTAGTTGTTGACAAAAGGAGTGTGGCGACCACCCTCCTCCTTGGTCAGAATGTAGAACTGGGCAAGGAACTTCTTGTGCGACTTGACGGTGCCAGGAGCGCAGATGACCTGACCACGGCGGATCTGCTCACGCTTGACACCACGGAGAAGGGCACCCATGTTGTCACCAGCCTCACCACGGTCGAGCTCCTTGCGGAACATCTCTATACCGGTCAAGGTGGTCTTGAAGGGAGCGCCCATACCGACAATCTCGATTTCGGAGCCCTTGGTGATCGTACCACGCTCAACACGGCCGGTAGCAACGGTACCACGGCCAGAGATGGAGAAGACATCTATCCTAGCATGTCAGCACGATATATACTACCCATACTTCTTTCGGTACTACCTTCGACGGGCATCAGGAAAGGCTTGTCGAGGTCACGGACGGGGGTGGGGATGTGGGCATCGACGGCAGCCATGAGCTCCATGATGGCGTCCTCGCCAATCTTGGGGTCGCGGCCCTCAAGAGCAGCCAGGGCAGAGCCCTTGACGATGGGAGTGTTCTCACCATCGAAGCCATACTCGCCAAGGAGATCGCGCATCTCCATCTCGACGAGCTCGAGCATTTCCTCGTCATCGACGGCGTCGACCTTGTTGATGAAGACGACCAGGTTCTCGACACCAACCTGACGGGCGAGCAGCAAATGCTCACGGGTCTGGGGCATCTGACCATCGGTGGCCGAGACGACAATGATGGCACCGTCCATCTGTAAAAGAAGGAGGATTAGGGTCTACTGTCTCTTTAGAACCATTATAACTTACCTGAGCAGCACCCGTAATCATGTTCTTGATGTAATCAGCGTGACCAGGGCAGTCAACGTGAGCGTAATGGCGACCGTCGGTCTCGTACTCGACGTGAGCGGTGGAGATGGTGATACCACGGGCCTTCTCCTCAGGGGCCTTGTCGATCTGGTTGTAGTCCATGAAGGTGGTGGCACCGCTCTTGGCAGCGAGGGTCTTGGTGATGGCAGCCGTCAGGGTCGTCTTGCCGTGATCAACGTGACCAATCGTACCAATGTTGACGTGGGGCTTGGCACGCGAGAACTTGCCCGAGTCGGTAGCCATCGTGCGGCGAGCTACGGTGTATCGTTAGCGCATTCTCATTGAAAAATATATACCGGAACATACCAAAGAACATCATGCGCGAAGGAGCAGCCGAAACGTAGGCCTCGCGCAAAAGACCGGCCGTCTACCACCGTATCATTGAGCCTTCAAATCCTCTTGTATATCTTTCATTGTCGCTTACCATTTTGTTGCCATTGGCGAAGGCAGAGCGGGTGGAGGCCCAGGCTAATATTGAGAAAAGACAAGGTGAATCTCGTGATTTTTGACGTGCAGGAAAAAAAAAAGGAATGGGTGGTGATTGTGGCAATGACTTACCACTGCGGGAGGCCACAGAGGAGACGCAGCGGCGGGAAGCAACGCGCGTGGCGGGAACAGCAGCTTTGTTGACGGCAGTCTTCAAGGCGAACATGGTGTTTTCTTTAAGGAAAAAAAAGAGGGACCTGCACCAGGAATTTTGACGGCTTCAGTTTACACCGGGCCAGGGCTGTCATATTTCCTAAACTCAGCCACACAGACCGCGCAACAAAAGTCACTCCCGCCCTCTCTTACCGTTTGTTGTCTATTCGAGACTCTCTTATTTTCATTTTCATTGGTGGATATAGTTCTTGTCTTCCTTTTTAAACACACAAGCACACACAGACACTCGAGACCGCTTTAGTATTTAATGCATGTTCTATAAAGAGAACCAGAATAATGACTCCTTCAGCTGTAATAATATCACCAAGTCACATATGTAGGTGTGCTATAAATAATGGATTCGGTGTATGTGGTATCGTGGTATCATGGTTTCGAAATCGATTATGTTTAGATCCAATATTTCAACATCGCACTTGGCTTCTGTTTGTGTACCCTATACAAGATCGCCACCCGGATTTTAAGAATATGCAGCCAAAATAGGTGCCACAGAAAATGTCTTTATGCCTTTTCTCTTTCCTCCAAAGCCTGTTTCAACCCTGATCCTACATGTCTATTATTATCAGTCAACTTGATATAGCCAATTTCATTAATAACTCCACATCCAATAAAGTTGAACGAAGGTCAAAAGCAGGTCTTTTATACCTCATATTATTTTTCATTTAATCTTTCTTCCTTCATGAGTACATCCGGTGGACACCAGCAACAAAGTATGGCAGCCACGGGTCTTTCGGTGCTCAGGGACTCCACCGCTCGTATGGATGGCTATCATGTTCTTCTTCCAAAACAGTACAGCCCGAGCTTGACCCAGGTCACCAACAGCGCCGAGCCTGCACTTCTCTATGATTTCAAGACGACGGTGTGCTCGCTTGACGGCATTGTGCGTGCCCTCCTCAAAACATTTGGTGCCAAGGCGATCGTGGCTATCAAACGTCGCCCATCCTCGTCCAACGACCGCATCCAGGCGGAGGTCCTCTTTGACTCAACCAGGAACCGTAAGCGCGCGCTGGAGCGGGGCCTCGTCGTCAATGGCACGATTTTGCGAGCCAGGCCGATGGTGCGTGCTGATCGCGGCTTCCTCGTCTTGCATGTTTCCAACTTGCCTATCGAGCCGCCTGAGGCGGCTGAGTTGCGTATTCATCAAGCCATGGGAAACGATCCGCTTGCCAAAGATATCATGGTGGAGTATGTGAATCTGCACACGATTCAGCACGTTTTCAACAGCACCGCCACCATCGTCCTATCCATCCCCTGTCGGTCGAATATGAAAACGCTTGCCGAGGAAACGCGTATTCTCTTTCGCGACTCGCCTGAGCTTCCCACCCTGGACCATGTCTCGCTTTGCTACGCCTTCTGCAATCGTTGCAAAGCACTCGATGACCATCAAGCAAGCGACTGTGTATCGATTGGCATTGCTCGCGGCAAGCAGGTATATGTACATATCACTTGATCACGATTTACAAATAAAATTAAACAAGTATTTTTCTTGTATAGCTCTCAGCAGAGTATGCCGCAATGGAAGAAAAGGATTCTATTGTACGTTGCCTCACACGATGGTATATGTAATGGTTTCCTCAACTAACTTAACAGACGCCTCTTTGGGGTCTCTTGTATCATTTCTGTATTTCACAGACTACACTCGTTTCCTTTTTAAGTATAGCCTATGCTTTGACCTGGATCATCTCATCTATCTAGCGCTGAGGAAACTAAAACTGTGATGGCTGAACGAATATACCTGTTTCTCTATGAAGAATGTCGTCAATATTATAATAATGTCATGTTAACGTAATGAACCCGGCTTAGTTCATGACCACCCTGATTATACGCTACGAAGGCCTATTTACCATGTATATCAATTAGTGGGAGAGTCATGCACAATGTCGATCGTTGTTTAGCAAGGACCATCTATCATTTTGGGTGTACGGAAAGGTGATATTTTGGTAAACGGGTCATTTTCTATTGAAAATAACGCATACCCACATGATACTCATCATCAAAGCGGGTAAGGAAACTATCTTTGTTCCGTTCCATTGTGTCGCCTTATATTAACTGAGTATGACCATCATACATCGATACATAGGGTCTCTTTTTCACCCATGTTCGGACAGTGCTTTGGCTCGAAGTTTTAGAAAAAGAAATTAGGTGCTTTAATGACGTTATTTATAAGGAAAGGGTTGGGCAGGAGAGCATTGATCTGCAACGTCGTCCCAGTTGCTCTTCCTGCTCACCAATTTGGAGCTGAGTCAGGGCTACCTCCTCTTTAACCCACAGACACGTGAGCTACAGATCTTCATTGTGTTTTTCGCTCAAGCAAAGGTTCTGTTGCTACTTGTTCCTCTAGCAGCCAGCGGAGGGAGGCGAGTTGCTTAATTTCTTGGAAATACAGTTTTTATGTACAAGTTTCGTATTGAAACCTCATAGCAAAGTAGACTCGCTTTACTCACTCTCATTTCTTTCCAAAGCAGGAGACGTCGTTAACGAGAGACATGGAAAGAAAGTGTGCCCGTCACCTCAGGCATTTATCTATTTTGCATCAAGGTGCATTCCGCTCGCTCTGATTTATATTTTCGCATCTGCTCAGGCAGTACGCTCCCCATTTCTGTGCTTTTTTTTTCTTTTTTCTCTATTTCTTAATCATAAAGAGCATCATGTTACATGTTCTTAAATTAGATACGTGGCGGAAGGTCCGTGCACTGACTTTCTCCTCACATTGAATTCAGGAGGAAGCCCGTTCGTACTGCCTATTGGCTATAATGCACGTTCTGGTTTTGGTATTTGGGAATTAAAATGAAGTAAGCATATATCATACACTTGAAAATAAAATTTATCCTCTCTATTTGGGAGTCGAAAGAGCTTCTGACACATTCAGAAACAGCAATTAAACAGAGAGCACACGGTCTCCAAATAACGAGGTCCTACAGTTTTCTCATTTTCAGAAACGGAACTTAGAAGGATGTAAAGATATGGTGAGGTTCTATATATTACTGTATCGCTACTAACAGTCACGAAGCTATCACCATCCGTGCTTCCGGGCGCTTTACTTATACTTCTGCTGCACGCAAATTCCGATCTGCTGTAAATTTCATGCCATCTTCACAGACGAAACACAGAAGTAGTAAGTGCTAGCTCCTATTCCCCGTAGCACCTTTCCAACGATCTCACTGATATATGTACATAGAATATTCGCCCTTAGTGGCTCTCCTTTTTCCATGCATTCACTTTTCCATGTCATCAGTAGGAGGTCTTTTCTTTTCAGAAGCGCCGCCAGCAGGTGTTTCCAAGGCTTCGATTCGCTAAAAAAAAAAAAGAAGAAGAACCAGAAAAGCTATAAAAAGGGAGCATATTGCGTTTTATGAACCATACATCACATTGGTATAAAGTCAACATGCGCTCCATCCTTTTCTTCACAGTTGCGGCCGTCATCTGTCTTTCCGGCGCTGTCTATGCTCAGGAGGATAAACGTGCACGGGGTGCAGACGACGGCGACAACGGCGAAGCTGGTCCTCTTATGGTGGATTGAATGGACAGCCTGCCGCTGGTGATGGTGGTGGTGATGGCGCTGGCAGTCTCGGTGGTGGCCCGGGTGGGACTCCGGGCTCCCGGGCCCCAGAGCCGGCGCACAGAGAAAGAAAAGCCCACTCTCCTGACTTCCTATTTTGGGTCAACCTCTAAAGAAACAAGCATCCTTCTAATTTCCTGTAAAAGACATCCATACTACAGTCATCGAAACATATCAAACAGTGATATCAGTCATCGCCCAATAAATTCTGTGACCAAAACGAACTTTGTACCACATCAACAAATGCGAAATTATAGCGCTTGTATCATGAAATACATAGCCACCCTCTACTCTTGTTAATCCTGGGCCTTTTGATATACTGATTTGTGTGCAGTCGACCATCAACCTTTTATCACACCTTTTCTTTTATGTGTACATGTCTCTGTTGTCAAAGCGCTTCTCAATACATGAACGCCTGTGATCATTCCGACAACATACGCTTCAAACGAACAATAAGATAAGCATTCATCACTAATGTAATTCACGGTTACATATGCCGCGACTGTATAACCTAGAATTGACGTATCTAGACCTTTCGTTATCTCGTTTTTTAGCATTTCTCTGATTTATTGCATTGCTTCTTCAGGAGATATGAAATCCATAGATAGTGCTAACATGGCGGATGGAAAGGCTGTAGAAAGGACCCATGTTACGTTTTTGTCGTCGTGTGCTCCGTCTTTTCCCTTGCTACATGCGTCAGCAGTCGTGCCGCTGCCGGTATGTTCTGGCCCTGGGCCGAAGGCTTTTTTTTTATCAAAGTTGATCTGTCCTGATATCACCACAGCGGACGACCACGGCCTGCAGTCCCAGGACACGGAGTATGATGGTCCTCCTGCTTCTGCCGCTTACTTTGCGCGGTATCCCTGAGCCTCCTGGGCCCCTTGTACCCCTTGTCCGCAACTATTATTGCCACTTCGCTACCGTCGGTGCCAATGCGCACGGAACATTCCAGGAGACGATGGCGTTGGCGGTCTTATTGGCGCTGCTGGCGACATTAAACAAGAAGAGCTGCCCTCTCCTTACTTCGTCTGTCTGGTCCATTCCACTAATTTGTCGAGGTAGCTATCATAAACCAGTACGATTTTCGGGTACACTAAGTTATTCGAGTTAAAATAGAAGGATACACCTATCAACTGTATCACATGAATGACTCCTGCATATCTATACATATGGAATGGTCTTCAAATTTGTTGTGGAGTCTGCTAAAATGTCTACACATCTGCCGTGTGTTCATCCATATGCCCGTGTAATCTATCACGTTTTCTTAACCGTCGATTCTCCAATTGCTTTTTGATGTTATATATGGGACGCCTTATGTATACAGCGAACAGCACATATTACTGTATCGCTACTAACAGCCACGAAGCTATCACCATCCGTGCCTTCCGGACGCTTTACTTACTTCCACTTCTGCTGCTGCACGCAAATTCAGATCCGCAGTAACTCTTGTGCTATCTCCACGGACGAAACACAGAACCAATAAGTGTTAGCTCCTATTTCCCATATAGCATCATTCCGACGATCTCATTGATGTATGTACGTAGACCACTCACCCTTAGTGAGTTTCCTTTTTCCATGCATTCACTTTTCCATGTCATCA
>VAFG01000345.1:609325-650571 GCA_013461545.1 Syncephalastrum contaminatum | reverse complement strand
GCTCCCCCCCCCCCCGAACTGTTTAAAAACTTAAGGAGCCTCTTAATTTTCTGTAAACGACTTTGAAAGACTCGTATCGGTCACCGCCCAATATATTTTGTGATCCAAAATGAGCTATATACCACCATCTATCACTGCGAAACAGTGTTCTGGCAACGCGAACACATAAGCACCCTGTAGTTTTTGTTGTTCCAAACCTTCTCTTGTTGATCTGTGCTGCAGTCAATCATCACTTTATATCAAACCTTCTTTACTCTTTGTGTATGTGCTTCTATTGTGAAAATGTTTCTCAAGAGAAAATATCTGCCAACATCCAAAGGATATTCGTTACTACGAGCAGTAAGGTAAACGCCCATTGCTAATTTTATTCATCTTTACATATTGCGTTGGCTACTTTAGCCCAATTTTGATGTACCTGGATTCTTCTGTGATCTCGTTTCCAATCATTTTCTCTAATGTAATGCATTTCACGTTCAGAAGATTGATAAAATCTGGACAGTGTTAACACGGCGGAAGGAAAGGCTGTAGAAAGGCCCCACGTCATGTGTCCCGTATTCTTCACCGTACAGCTGTCAGCTGTCGTCTTACTACCGTTGTGTTCCGTTCCCGGGTCAGGGACATATATCTTGTTGAATTTAATACTGGTGCCGCCTGTGGACGACCACGGCCCGCAGTCAAAAGCATGATACTCATCTTCGAATTCGATGATCCTCCTGCTCCTGTCGATGCTCTCTGCAACTTCCTCCTCCTCCCGCCCCCCGGAGGATCCTCCTGAGCCATTCATCTTCACCGTACTCGCAAATTTTACCATTGGACCTCCTATCGCTGGCGCCAAGGCTGTAAGGGGTCTTACAGGAGGCGGTGGCGTTGACACCAAAGAGAACTGCTCGCTTCTGTAACCGACTCAATTAGTCTGGCTGGTCCATGCCATTAATTTGTCGAGATACCTGTCGTAAACTTATTCGAATTCCAGGCACACTTTTTTGCGATCCGAAATAAAAGGATACACCTATCAACAGTGTTACATAAATGACTCCTACGCATCTATACATTTGGAATGGTCTTAATTTTATTGTGGGGCCTGCTAAAGCGTTTACACATCTGCCGGGTTCATCCATGCCCATGTAACCTATCACGTTTTCTCAGCTGTCGATTCTCCCATAACTTTGTGGTTATATATATGAGACGCCTTATGTATACAGCGGACAACATATATTACTGTATCGCTACTAACAGCCATGAAGCTATCAGCATCCGTGCCTTCCGGGCGCTTTACTTACTTTCACTTCTGCTACAGCACGCAAATTCCGATCTGCTGTAAATTCTGCGCGATCCCCACAGACGAAGCACAAAAGCAGCCAGTGTTAGCTCCTATTTCCTATATATCACTGATGTATGTATGTAGATCATTCACCCTTAGTGAGTCTCCTTTTTCCATGCATTTTACTTTTCCATGTCATCAGTAGGCGATCCTTTTTTTTTAGGAGTATCGCCAATAGGGGTTTCCAAGGATTCGATCCAGCAAAACAAAAAACAGAAAAGCTATAAAAAGGGTAGCACATTGCGTTTTGTAAAGTATACATCACATCAGTGTAAGCTTATCATGCGCTCCATCCTTTTCTTAACTGCTACGGCCATCATTTGTCTTTCCGGCGCTGTCTATGCTGAACCGGATCCTCAAGGTCTCCCTGATCCTCTCGCTGGTTTCGGTCTCCCTGATCCTTTCGCTGGTGCTGGTCTCCCTGATCCTCTCGCTCCCCCTCCCCCTGCTGCTCCCGCTCCTCCATAATTATATTATGAGTCTAGCCGACTCGTAGGCGGTACCCTTCCTGTCACTCCCCCTCCCCCCGAACTGTTTAAAAACATAGGGAACCTCTTAATTTTCTTTAATCGACTTTGAAAAACTCGTACCGGTCACCGCCTAATAAATTTTGTGATCCAAAATGAACTATATACCACCATCTATCACTGCGAAACCTTGCTATTGCACCGCGAATACATAAGCACCCTATATTTCTATTGTCGTGGGCCTTCCCACTTTTGACCTGGGCTGCAACCATTTATCACACCCTTTTGTCAATGTGTACGTGGCTTTGTTGTCAAACTGTTTCAAGTGTCTCTCTAGACACGGATATCTGCGACGCTACATACGATCAGTAAAATGTGAACGCTCTTTTACTTATTCCGCGACTGATTAGTCCAATTTTGATGTATCCAGCTTTTTCGTGACCTTCTTTTCGATTATATTCTCTGTTTAGTGCATTCCTCTTCAGGAGATGGATACGATACATAGACAGTGTGATAATCGCGGAAGGAAAGACGTAGTGTCGTCATGTGCTTCGTGTTCTTTACTGCCACATCTGTCAGCTTTCGTCCTGGTGCTGCTATGTGGTCCCGGCCCCGCCTCGGCTGGTTGGGGATGTTGATTGTAATGTTGAATAAATCCTGATATCGCCACAGCGGACAGACACAGCCTGCAGTCCAAGAACATGATACTAACTTACGTTGAGATTCGTTGTTTCTCCTGCTTCTGCTCCTGGCGCTTGCCCTCCACGGAGCTCCTGAGCCTCTTGGGCCTCCTTGGACCCCTTATATCTACCATACCCGCGAATCCTGTACGTATATCAGATACTTGCTCCGGCCAGTGGAACAATACTTATAGGAAAATCGCAGTACAGATCAAATTCTTGCTTGACAGGGGTGGACATGCTACTATCCGAAAAGTAACCCCCGAATCATGACGAGCTCCTGTAACTATCATGGAGATAATCCCGTAACAAGTGAAAAACTCATTCGTAGAATTAAGACCAGGATAAATTAATAATATTTCTAAGTTAATACTTGTTCCAGTGTCTGTCCTGCATGCTTTGATATTTTCAGCAGCATGTATCTTCCTAATTCTCGAGAGAAAGTGTCTGAGCTTATCACATTAACATATTCATCTGCTACATCTTCTCAGTAATGTACAATTACCATCATTAGCACAGCATTGACAGCTGTTGCTCTTCCGACATGCGACTGCCACAGCGCTGTATATGGTTAAAAACTAATACATTACAGTCTACATGGTGCGAGACGTGCGGTTTCGTCGAAACTGATGATATAGCCTAGAGAGCTTTACTTATACATCAATTTTGCGCATGTGTCAGACGTGGAGATTTTATTTACGGGCAGGCAATTGGAATAAAGTAGCTCTCACTCATTACTATCTTCAATTCTCTACACATTCTCACTGAACCTTTCAATTCCTTTCTACGTTCTCTATTTTCTTTCCTCCTTTCTACATTTCAAACACCAGCGAAAAGAAAAGATAGACCAGTGCACAATGAAGCTGACTCACTCCTATTTTCCCAGGATGCTTATTATAATAGTGGATCAATTCTAATAAATCATCACATCGCTTTCCCTGGAACTGAGCTAAGAAAATTTTCATCAATTATTGAGGTTTGGGTACTGTAGGCGGACAGACATGAATATCGAGCATAGAATTTCAAACTTTTTATACTAGTGGTCGTGGAATCGACAATGTACCTGGTGTCTGTGAATTTGTGATTACACTTGATCATAGATACACTTGCTGTCAATCTATACTCGCTAATCAGTATATTGTGATATTGCTAATGTTGCTTGGAAAATACGACTGACGTTGGGCTGCTTGGTTATGTTGACCTATCCTTAATCAATACTTGATCCAGATGTTCATTCCCTCGTACTCTATCACATTATGATATGTCATATACGTATACATATGTACATACAGCATCATATACGGAAGCTGACCTTCTTTTCTGCAAAAAGGTCTTTATGTATATGTAATATGTTCGCTGTACTCATCTATTCATGCCAATTGTCAGATCAAGAGAATGCGAGTGTAGAATCGCTGCATAGAATATAAAATTTAAGATTCTGATAATATGCTGTTTGGAATGATGTCTATATGTTTATTTGCTAGAGATGTAGGATATGAACACAACGCTCGAAAATGCAGAGCTACAAAGAATCCTCACTGTAAATTATTGAGCAGTGGGCATGAACATTTGTTGAAGGAAGCGCTTTTGAATTTTTCCGCCAGGAGTACGGGGCAGATCGTCGACAATGTAAATGCCACCGCGAATACGCTGATAGTCCAGGACTTGCTTGTCCACAAAGGCCTGCAGCTCCTGCTTGATTTCTTCTTCGGGCTTGTTGCCTTTGACATCCTCAGGCAACTGAACAAAAGCGGTGACCATCTCTGTCACTTTTTCTTTGTCGTACACACCGATAACGGCACAATCGAATACAAGCGAGTGCGTCAGCTAAATTGATAAGAAAGACAAAAATGAGTGAGATAATGGCACGCCTCAAGGTCTATATCCTCGTTATTGAGACATGTCATACCAGGATAGACTCTAGATCCTTGGGGTAAATCTAGAGTATACACATACAGTGAATGAGTAAAGGAGAAATCGTAGTGTATCAGTGTATACATACATGGAACAGCTGATATTTGATCAGTTCCTTGGCACGGCCAATGTAAAAGTAGGTACCCGTTTCCGGGGAGATACGGAAAAGGTCACCGGAATGCATGAAGCCATCCTCATCAATGCAGGCCTTTGTAGCCTCTGGCTGGTTGTAATAGCCGATCATGACCGTGGGGGCTTTGACACAGAGCTCACCCACTTCACCAACTGGCAACTCTACAAAAACGGATCAATGAAGTCAGCAATGAAGCACTTTATGAACCATAAAGTTAGGTTACCATTGCCATCAGGGTCAATAATCTTGGACTGGCAGCGGGGGCCAAGAGGACCCAAGCTTCCTGTATGGGAAATACAGTTAGGCGTCCAGCGCTACTAGCATAGTCCTGTATTACCTTCAATAGAATCGGCCCAGCTGGGCTTCAGCATGCCAAGGACTTCGGTCATGGCATAGATGTTGATGATTTGGATACCAAGACGGTCCCGGACGCTCTGGATGATGGAAAGATCCACCATTGCACCACCACAGTAGACAGTCTTAAGTGTCGAGAGATCATAATCATCTACCCAGGGCTCCTTTGCCAGCACATTGGCAATCCAACTAAGCGTATCCTCTGTTGAGTATACGAGTGCACATATCGAAAAAAGGAAATGAACCTACGGCTGCATCAAGGTTCCGGTGATCTTGTACTTCTGGATCATCTCGCAAAGCTCGCGCACGTCCACGTTTTCACCGGCGTTCAAAATGTAGTGAGGCGACTTGAACTTGATGGCGATATGCATGGTGATGGCAAGCTGGCTCGAGTGGTGGAATTCCGTATAGACGAGCGCAGGCATGTTGGGGCGGGGGAACCACTCTGAGAAGCAGAGTGTGCCCACCATGTTGCGGTGTGAGATGGTGACAGCCTTCTTGTTGCCGGTCGTACCCGAGGTGAAGTACAGGTAAGCAGGTGTGACAGGCAGCTGTTCAGCGGTATAGCGTTTGGGAGCAGCGGGGGTGATGTCGTCGCTGGCTAGCTGAGCATCAATCTCTTCAAACGTTACAGCTCCAAAGGGCACGCCGGCCATCTCAGCCGCTTTGGAAGCCTTGGCCTGCGTAGCCTGGTCGCAGATGACGAGTTTGGCCTCGACGAGACGCATGTTCTCCGACAGACCAGCTGCCGAGTAGTTGTGATCGACCGTACCGGTGATACCACCTGAAAGAAAGGTATTGCGTGAGAAATTGTCAGCGATTACAACTACTGAATCATACCGATCGTAACAGCACCATGAAGTGCAACCGGGTATTCGATCTACAAGCGCGAAAAAAAAAAGGCTTTTGAGTCCGGCGTGATCCGACAGGCACAGAAGCCCCGCCTTTCGCTTCATCTGAGACGTACGTGGTTCTGAGAGCAAATGATCAGCACATCGCCGTCTTTCCAGCCGTACTTCTGCTGCAACAGACCGCCAAACTTGAGAACGCGAGCACGCAGGGTCGACAAGGTGTAGAAGCGAGACGGATCGTGGCAGTCGGTGTAAATGAGCTGATTTTCATCGGCGCCCTCCTCCTCAAAAAGTATCTCGTACAGGCTGACTTGAGGCAGATCGTCTGCAGCAATATTCGAGGCAGAAACCATGGTGCTGAAAGATAGCGATGACAAGGGACGATGAAAAAAAAAGTTAAGAGGATCAAAAAAAGAGGTTCATACAATATATCTTATCCATCAAACTTTTTTCCTGTGTCACCGAGAAGCGGGACAACGTTTGACCAGGAGCAAAAATTGGCAGCATGTTCGATCCCGAGAGTTTACCCTAATCTCGTTCGCAGATCCAATTTTGCATAAAAGGCATAGCATCACTGCTTTTTGGTGTCGGACAAGAATAAATGGTACCCGTTCCGTGTCCTGCCACCTTTTTATTGCCTCTAATGTAAAAGAACCATCCAGTGCGTGTTTCACCAACGAGACCATGGTATGAACGGAACGCGGTGTATGAACTTCTTATTCTTTGTTATATATACCCCTATATTGGATATTTCCTTTGATAAAGCTACTCCATGTGGAAAAAGATAAGTATATCCATCATCTTGGATCGTTGATGTGTCCTGTGCGCATGAATCTCGGATGTCCATGTAAAGCGTGGGAACTTTGTCAGAGACACATTTGACGTTCACCGATCGAGTAAATAATCCACCGAAACGCCCCGCTCGTCCGCGCATACTGTACTGTAGAAAGAGGGAAGAGGAACAACTGTAATATCTATATTACATTAAGATAATGGAAGCTGCGGAAAGCCCCTAGATCCTCGTCAGATAGTACTGCTGTGAAAAACCACTGGTAAGGATTCGTAAGGAAAAGCAGCATACATAAAGCTTTCTGTCTTCGGATCCATGCGAGCAGTTACATTATGATGAGGCCGCGGAATGAAAAGTTAGAAAAATCACACACAAATATTGCAAGGCAGAACACAGAGACGTGGTAGGACTTATAAATAGAGATATTAGTATTACCACATCATGGAAAGGGGACAAGGAAAAAGGGGAGGTCCGTGCGCTGTGAGAGTAACATGCGAGCTCATCCAGAGATAAGCCGTGACGACGCTATGTCATGCGCCTATAAAAAAGGCACCGTGCAGATTTGTTTACCTGCCAAGCGGGGTATAGCCACATGAGCCCCCTGAAACATAATGCTGCTAAACAACGACCAGTGCCGCACTTCAGATTTTTTTTCTTCCCGCACTGCCCTGCCTCGAGCAAGTAGAATGCAGTATCGATGGCGAATTTGATATCATGCCATGCAGCTGATCTATCGCGCAAAGTGATCATGCGACACCAGCAAAATCCATTGGCTCGTTGGATGCACCATGTAATGTACTACGCACAACGTTCCAAAACTTTCGATGGGCCCTATACATACAGGAGAACGTACTTTGACAAAGATACCCATATTGACTATGAGAGCGACACCGCGATCCCACGGATATGTCTGGGTACCATGTATCTTCCGCTGCCGCTATGCACCATTATCGATTGGAGAAGAAAGAAGTGGCGATATAGCACGTGAGCAAATGTATTATGATAGCCAAGGACGTGCGTAAGCAAGTCAGAGAAAAATACCTCAGTAACGTTTATAGCTATATTGAACAAGAAGGGTGCAAACTCCTTGTTTCTTGGAAAGTGTTTCGGTTCGAAACACCAGCCTCCCCCCGTGTATGAGATAGAGATGTCCACGTCAACATCAGAGTCATCTCGCAAATATAGCAAAAACGAAAGGATGGGTAGTGAAAGGAGTATTTGTAGTTGGACTTCTTCTCTTGTCAAAGCTGACAGATACTCATTTTCTGTCAAGAATGCACAACAGATGGCGTACAACGATTGCGTCTTCGAAATGACGTATCTACATTTCCGGAAGAAGCGTGTTTATATGCGACAATGTTTGTTTACATTATGCTTCAGTTCGCGAGCTTGTATACGCGCATCATCACTATACGAGGCTATATTGATTTTTGGATGTGAGAAGGCTTTGCAAGCGAGAGATCAACGACGTTTCATTGACGTATATCTTTTATGTATTAGTGCGTACGGAGGTAGTGTCTACGTTTGTATCCATCGATGCCGCTTCCTACCGCTGGCTTGTGCTGATCGTGAGGCTACTTCTCATGAAAGCGGTGGCAAAAAGAATGAAACATACCCGAATAAAGGGCGCGTGTTTGATGTCCTGTCGGTATTTTTTTGCTCAACTCGCTGGAGCACTTAAAAGGCGGAGAACAAGGGGCGGACGGGAAACGGTATCAGAAGCGGGCTCGCAATGGCAATTTTGATATTTATCTCTCCCAGCGTTACGATTAGCCACGCGACCAACTACCGAGCTAGACAGTTGTTGTATACGCGTATCTCGCTGAAAACATCTTTTCAATAGATTGTTCTGTTGAAAACATGTGAAGTGCGCGCGCATTGGTGAAATCGATGCAGAAATGATAATGATGGACCGAATCCTATAGAACAACAAAACTGAGTCATTTGTGCTCAGCGGGTGGGACATGCAGAATTATCTGCTTTTCATGAGGGTGAGAATTCAGATGATCCCCTTTTTCGTCGTTTGTGATACGCATCACGCCATGGACAAAAGGAGGGGTTGAAAAAAGGGAAGCAGAACGAAGAGAAATAATAAAAAAAATAGCTGCTGGAGTTGCCCTATTTGGACTTTTAGACAAAAAAAGTTCAGCGCGAACCAATGGTAGCCTTCCAATGACCGGAGGCTTCCGTGAGTAATACAATCCCAATAGCGAGCTTTTTTTGCTTTTTAATCATCCCCAAGTTTCCAATCACTTTTTTATTCTTTCATCTTTCTTCATCTTTTCCTCTTCTTCACCCTTCATACTACTCGTACATGACCGTCCCCACCTACACCTCGCTCGCGAGCCAAGTTGAGGCGGCCCAGGAACTCCCAGCAGCAGGCGACCTTGATCTCTTGCAGGCGGATCGGCCAGGATATGGCACGCGGAACATTTTAGAAGTATCGTTCAACATGGTGAATGCGACAGTGGGCGCGGGCGTGATTGGCCTCCCGATGGCGATTTACTATGCTGGTTTCTTCAATGGCCTCGTCCTGTCGGTTGTGGTGGGTATCTTGACCTACCTCGCGGTGCATACAATGATCCTGGCTGCCAAGCGCGCAGGCGTGTACAAGTTTGCAGCGCTCGGCGAGCATGTGCTCGGCAAACCTGGGTTCTACCTCCTGAATATGATGCTGTTTATCCAGTCGGCCGGTTCGTGTGTCAGTTATATTATCAGTAAGTGTGTGAGGAGGGGCGAATCGGAATTGACCTGCATGGTGTGCGATTTTACTTATCTCATTCTATTAGTTGTTGCTGATACGCTCCCTGTCCTATTGGGTCTTTATCTGCCGCAGTTCCCTTTCTTGGCCCACCGCGAGCGCATGACCATCCTCATCTCCGTGCTAGCTGTAAGTCCCACGAGCAATGTTTGTCGCAACCGCTTATTGACATGAACTTTATCTTTTTTCTTTGCCATGAAAGATATTCCCTTTGAATTTGCCCCGCTCGATCGGAGCCCTCGCCAGCTGGTCCACCGTCTCCGTCCTCCTTTTACCCGTCATGATTATCACCTTCCTCATCCGCGCACCCGCCTATGCGCCTCTTCATGATGCTCCCCTGACGTTTCTTGGAGAAGACCCGATTTCGGCTTTGGGTATCATGTCGTTTGCGCTGGTGTGCACCCAAGTCGCGCTGAGCAATTTCTTGTCGCAGCGCAACCAGTCCGTGTCGGGCTGGCGCGCGACGACGTTCGTGTCGACCCTCATCAGTTGGTCGATTTCCATGGCCTTTGCGTTCATTGGTTATCTCAGTTTCGGCAAGGATGTGCAGTCGAACATCTTCTCCAATTTCCCTGCAGATGATAACGTGATCAACGTTGGTCGCCTCGCTTTGGGTGTTTCCATGATCCTGACTGTCCCGTAAGTTTCACATTTTTCCATGTGGTTTTTTTTTGTCTATTTTCCATCTTGCTCATCCAGACCATATGAATGTAATAGCATGGCGTTTTATCCTGCGCGTGATGCTGCCCAAAAGGTCCTCGGATACGAGACCGCTGATCGACAGCCCTCTACCCTACAGCACCATGCAGTCACGGTTGTCCTTTTCAGTGTGTTCCTCGTCCTCGGTGTCAGCGTGCATTCGCTCGGCAAAGTCTACTCGGTCGTTGGCGGTGTCGCTTCTTCCTTCCTCGCATACATGATGCCTGCGCTGGCGTATCTCGGCATTTTCCACCCTACTTGGCTGCCTTGGCAACGCTCCCATAAGCAACGCTTAAGCGAGGAGCAGACTCCCTTGTTGATCAAGGAAGGCGAAGATATGGAGGCGCAGGCCACGTTGGGATATGATATTGGCACCATCGTCTGTCTTCTCTTTGGTTCCTTCTTGATGTTCTTTACCCTGGTCAAGGCATTCATCTCTTAGAGATTTGCGTTGCCCATACTCTATACATTCCTATCAGGACTTCGATGATACCCTCCTCATTACTTGATGTGCGCCCACACAGACGCATATCCTTCTTTTACGATTTCGCATATACACAATAATAAACACATCATTAGATATCATATAGTGCACGAAGCAATATGGAGTTAGGTGGGGGTGTTTACACATGCAGAGTTGAATTGGGCAAAGTAATATGCTCTTAGTAGTAAGTGTATGCTAGGTGACTGTTGAATGAGTTAAGATGAATATGTATGTTCTTCCCCGCAGCCGTCAAATCCATATTTCTTTTTCACTTTAAATGCCTCGTGCCGGCGCAACATTAACAGAAGATCGACGATCAGCAAACAAAGCAAAGCATGCTTCGCCAGCAAACGTTCGGCTAGCTTCGCACAACAAGACGCGAGTCGCTTACTTCCACGACGAAGGCGTTGGCAACTATCATTATGGGGTAAATGACAACACTACCTTTTAATTTAGAGAAAAGATCGTGTCAAGAGCATTGCGTTAAACGACGTATCATTCTCTATATAGGAGCGACATCCAATGAAGCCGCACCGGTTGACTTTGACTAATCATCTCGTGCTCAAATATGGACTTCATGATAAGATGGAGATCTTTCAACCGAGACGAGCCACCGACGACGAGATTCTTGAATTCCACGCCGCGGACTACGTCGATTTTCTCAAGCGGTAGGCCAACCTATCATCTATATCTTTGGGTGCAGACTGATTGATGGATTGATCGATTATTAGGGTGACGCCTGATAATCAAAAGGAATTCGAGCAAGTCTTTCAGCGATTCAACGTTGGAGACGACTGTCCTGTATTTACGGGCATCTACGAGTTTTGCCAGCGCTATGCAGGTGCATCGATTGAAGCGTCGCGTAAGCTGATTGCGGGTGGAGCCGACATTTGCATCAACTGGTCCGGAGGTCTGCATCACGCCAAAAAATGTGAAGCCAGTGGATTTTGCTATATCAACGATATCGTCCTCGGTATCCTTGAGCTCTTGAGGTAGTAGTGGAATCAGATTTGTAAAAAACGTAGACTTATCGCCAGTAGATATTTTCCGCGTGTGCTCTACGTGGACATCGATATTCATCACGGTGACGGCGTCCAGGAGGCGTTTTATACAACAGATCGCGTCATGACGGTATCGTTCCACAAATACAACGGCGACTTCTTTCCAGGCACGGGGCATATTGACGAGATCGGCTCCAATCTGGGCAAATATTATTCGCTGAACGTACCACTGCGTGACGGTATCGACGACGAGCAATATATCTGGCTCTTCAAGGCCGTCATGGAGGCGACAATTAGCACGTATCAGCCGTCTGCGATCGTCCTGCAATGCGGCGCAGATTCGCTCGGATGCGATCGTCTGGGCTGCTTCAACCTGAGTATCGAAGCCCACGGGCGGTGTGTGCAGATCATCAAAGACTTCAAGATCCCCCTGCTTGTGGTGGGAGGCGGTGGTTATACTGTACGGAACGTGGCACGGTGCTGGACCTATGAGACATCTATCCTCGTCGATACCGAGCTCAGCAACGAGCTCCCCTCCAACGAATACATTGACTTTTTCAAGCCCGACTACCAGCTCCATCCCCATCTCTCGGGACGGGTCGAGAACCAGAACGACCAGGCCTATCTCTTCAAATTGCGCGAACGCGTAGTTGAGCAGCTGCGATACCTCGACGCGGCGCCGAGCATACAGATGCAGGAGATGCCTCCCAACATCCAAGGTTTCTTGGAGGATGGCGATGATGCGATGCGCGAGGCCGAGGAAGATTCGGAACTGGGCAAGGATACGCGCGGGGTATCCAAGGCACGTCTCGAGAATGAATGGTATGAAGGCGACGATGATAATGACGGCGAGGCCATGGATTCCGTATGGCACAAGGATTGCGCCGCGGCTGTTACCGAGGACACCACCATGTAATTTGTAGATAGATATGTATACGTATTTGGTATTCTTGATTATTCACTACCCTCTCTCCCTCTCCCTCTCCCTACTTCCCGACTCCCTCATGTTCTCCCTTCCTGTCTCTCTCTTTTTATTCCATTTCTCTTCCCGTACTTTGTAAGTAGATCATGTATGCATTGAATGCTCCTTTTAATTGTAATACGTCATTTGGTCATTCGTATGGGGTATATAGGGTTGTGTGAGATGGTGAAGGCGGGTGGGAGAGGGTGTGTGGGGCGGAGGAGAACGATAAGAAGAAGAAGATGTGGGTGTATACGCAGGCGAGACGTGGTTCAAAGCAGCAGATGCGCGCGGGGAGTTGGGGAGTTTGAAGTGTACGATCGGCATGGACGAAGCAAATGGGTGTTTGGATTTGATCAAGGCGCAATAAATTTCTAGAAGACAATATACATCGCCAGACGCATATTCAACCTGCTCGGGCGTCAAGGGTCGCTGTTCCCAATTGCTCATGCGCTGGCGCTTATTCATGGTGCGGCCGAGCAAAGTCTGGACGAGGCCACCGAGACCGCCAGTCTTGTTGATGTTTTTAAAGTCGACGAGATTGTTGAGCTGCAAGTCTGTGTTCTCGCCCGGCATGGCCTTGCGCAGCAGCGAGATATCGCCCGTAAAGTCGTAAGCTAAGCGAAATAAAGTATAAGTATCTAATAGGTGGATCCGCTTTGCCTTTTCTGCCTACCTAGTTTGATGATGTCTTTGGTGGCAAAGAGCTCCTTGATGACCTGATACACAAGCAGCAAAAAGGCTCTGTTTACGGGAATGAAAGCGGTATAAAAGTCAACGAGGAACACCGCGCCCTGATCGGTAGCAATCTGGAGGAGGGCTGTCTTCATCATGGACTCGTCTCGTGCAAAAGACGGCACCCACTCGGTGTCAAGACTGCAGACCTTGCTCTGGCGGAGGACATATTGCATCTGATATGCCATTTCAACCGTATCCACCATGACGGGCTGAATACAGTAAGGCAATTGATAGTATTGTTGTTGTTGCTGTGGAGGAGACGTCGAGCGTTTGCGTGCCTGGAATGCCGAGCGGTGAGGCAGCATCTTCTCATTGTCGAAGTAGCCAAGCTGTCGATCGCGCATGGGCAGCGTGTTGTAGGCAATAAAAAAGGGCTGCTGCTTGAGGCAGGACGCAAAATGAGCGGGCGCAACCGGGTCCTGAATGTCGACGAGCTCTTTGATGGCCAGCTTGGCGAGCACTGGGTCTTCTCCTGTGAGGAGGAGAATGAGACCGTTCCAGTTGGCGCTGGCTTGGATGGATACATTGTTATTGTCTGCGTTTTGCTGGATCGCGCGCTCGGTGATCATGAACCGGAGCGAGGCATGCCGCTGCGACAGCCAGATAAAATAGTAGTCATCACGGAGCGATGCGTGGATGTCTTGGGCGACAGTTGTGGCGCATTCGCGGAGAGCTCGCATGAAGTTGGGGTCCCGGAGTCGTGTCAGGGCAGGTATGGCTTTTGCGTCCTCATCGACGGAATCCAGCAGTTCTTCAAAAGGAAAAAGATGTCAGATGCCACTTTTTTTTTGTCAGGATCGCAGTGTTACCTCGCGGCACGATATCGAGCGAGCCAGCATAAATATATCTAAATTGAACATTCAAAAACCGGAGGAGGCGTCGCTCGAGATCGGGCATGCCGACGACGTAGCTGGGCAAGAGTTTCTGTGCCTGGCTGATATTCATGATCTCGATGCTGAACTGCTCGACGGGGAAGGCATCGAACAGTTGCAAGGAACGGATGGACTTGATGCATTCTGTGTAACGCGATTGGCGCAACAGCTCCTTGCACAGATAAATGCCCATTGGCTCCGCATGACCGCCGTGGCCGAGCACGTCTTGGAGTTGAAAAGTGGTGATTGCATAGTGAACGACGATCACAAGGCACTCGGTGTGGAGCATCTCGACGCACATGGCCTTGTGCTTATCCGTGATCATATACCGTCTTTGCACGTTCTTGGGGATGCCTAGCAGGTCGACTAACGTGACCGTCGTTTCCTCTTCATCCTCGTCCTCCTCGTCCTCCGCGTCCGCGTCCGAATCCTCCTCTTCATCCTCGCTTTCTTCTTCTTCTTGCTTTTTGTTTTGTGGGAGATCGTCGTCAAAAGAGATCAGGTTATCTTCTTCAATTTCTTCAAAGGAGATAAGGTCTTTCTCTCGTTCGGGCATCTTGTATTTGGTCGGAGAGGTCTTGAGCAGCTGATCCATGGCGCGGAAGCAGGTGGTGACAATGGATCTTAAGAACTTGGCCGTATACTTTTTTGGATCTGCTGGCTGTTTTTCTGCAAAGAGAAGCGCTGTGTAGCGGGCCATATCCTAGTAACGACGAGATAAGCAAGACAGCCTGGGTATTCGTTATATCAGTAAACAAATAATCTATATAGATATTTACAAGGATAAAAGTGCCTGGGTCAAGGATTTGGTCCTGCAACAGGCGACACAGCAGTGCCTGGAACGGGTGCTCCGCCGTGTACTGCATCCTACCCCAGACTTCAATCGAGGGATAAAGAACCAAGAGGCGGTCGATCAAGCCAGTCGGATCCGTGCAGAACGGAAGGATCTCTGCGTCGGTGAGGGCAGAGACAGGCGTGGGTGCAGTTGGCTTGTGCTTGGAAGGTTTTTTAGGGCGGTCTCGAGAAGTAATGACCCATTCATCGTCTGAAGAATCGCCATCGTGGGCTGTACTTGGACTACTGCTGCTGGTCCCACCCGCGACCATACCGTGAAAAAAAGAAACAAAAAAAAGAATTGCAACTGCGCGCGTGTCTCTTAACATTCACACAGACGTTCTGCATTTTGTTATCCTATCCAAAGTCAGTCAGCCCTCATAAATTATTTCCCAGTTTCCGCTGTTGTTATAAGAGCTTTCTTTATTACTATTACTATTGCTATTATTTCTGTTCAAAGCGCGTGGCTATCCGCTGGAAGAACCGCGTGCTGATGCTTGGCTGCTCGCCCTCCGGTCTAAAGCTGGAAAATGACCGCGGCGTCCCAGACATGCCGCGGGTGATGAAATTCGAAGACCCGAGCTCGTAGCCGCCAAACCCTGTCAAAAAGTTGGCTGGCCGTAAAGTGTTCATTGTCGGCGGCTGTTGTTGTGGTTGCTGCTGTGATTGTTGTTGGGTATTGGCATAGGTATTTTCGATGGGCTCTTCTCCGCTGACGGACGCGGCTCTGCCTGCGACAGGGGAAGGCGACACCACCGTGGAGGAGTTGTTGGTCGACGAAGACACGCTGGCGGAAAGACCTGCCAGGCCTGCGCCTCCACCTGCGCCTCCTCCTCCTGCACCGCCGCCACCCACGATGCCACTGTTGTTCGACTCACTCCGGTCGGCCAAGAGGTATTTGAGTCCTTCTTGCGTCTTCTTTTTGTCTGAGCTGATGGTCTCATGCGTGACAATGCGGTGTCGGATCTCGTTGCGCAGGTTGAGGTTCCTCTCTATCTCTTTTTGCATCTCCTGACGGAACTCGGCCGAAAAGACAGGTCCCTGCAAGTGATAGGTTAGCCTACAGACACCTCCAATGCCCATTCGTCCTTGCCTTTGTGATCTCTGTCTCTTTGCCACCCTCCCAGTAGGAAGAGACAGAGGCGGCGGACATGCCATTGGAGAGCGTATCGTCGTCCGAGAGCCGTGGTTCACTCAGGCTGTGAATGGTATCTTGCGCCTGCTCGAGGAGAGCCGCGTATTTCTTGGCCTGAGCCACCATGGCCGCGAGACGATTCTCGGACTCGATCTGCTGGTTTTCGAGGTCGGCGATGCGTGCTCGCAGTTGGTCATTCTCGATCACCACCTGAAAGGGCATTTTTAAGGTTAGACTACACTAACAACCCCTTTTTTTCGGCTTTTCTTTCTTTTAGTTAGAACGTACGCGAGACAGATCGGTTTGGATATTTTTGACGAGATGGGTGGTATTGGAGCTTGTCTGTTTTTGCGTGGTGAGGGCTTTTTCGAGGAGCATCTGGAGGTTGGTGTTCATTTCGCGTGTGGTGGCCAACTTGTGCTCGACTTCGGCTACACGTACACATTTTATGAGTATTACTGAATTGGACCCGTCATCTCCATCATCATGAAAGGAGTTCACGTGCTTTACCTAACCGCTTTGCATACATGCTGACCCTGGCGCGTGAATCCACCTGAGACAGATATAAACATAGGTCGTTAAGAAACGAAGAAAGCGAACCCGTTTTGATATGTTCCTGAGCATGACATACCATTTCAGACGCCATATCGTTCAGCTGAGCAGATAAACCGTCCATCTCTTTTCTAAACTTTGACAGTTCTTGGCGAGCTTGTTCGAGCTCCTGTGTTAAATATATTCGCTCGTCCTCGGCTGATTCGTAATGGTGTGGTGGGTCTGCATAGTGGGTGGCGGTGTCGTGGGTGTGATGAAGAGTAGAGGAGGCATTCGAAGGAGGAAATGAGGAGGACGAGGAGGAGGACGTGCTGTGTGATGTGGGCTGTCCGAATTCCTGCTGCAGCAGATGATTTTCGCGCTCTAAATGGGCGATCTGTCCATTTTCTATGGGTTACAACAAAGTCTGTGTCTTTGTGTTTGGTGTACCTTTATTTGAAGGGCTTCATTGGTTTCTGAAATGACAAGACCTAAACGTGCGGCGACGTCGAGATCGTTGGCGATGCTTTGTCGTTCTCGTTCCTTTTCAATAAGCCTCCGTCGAAGAGTGTCAATGTCCGTCACGGAATGCACTTCCTGGACAAAGGAAGGCTTGTCTAAGTTGTAAATAATAAGAATAAAATAAAATAGAAGTCAAACGTTGTTTATCCAAGCACAACTTTTATGCGTCAGGCTTCTTCCTGCCTCATAGGAAATGAAACAAGCACAGAAACAAGATATCCAGAGATGGATGGAATAGCAGAAAAAAAGTACTTTTTCTTATATACCTTCAGGCATAGTACCCAGACGAGCAAGACATGGCTCGAGGATAGGTTGCTCGTTCATGAATAGACCAAAAAAGAGATTCGAGCGTAACGCACGGGTTCTCCTCATTGATATTTTATGTATGTCATCTGAGTGTTAATTTCCTTGAATTACCCCTCCCCCACCCGCCCCCTTCGATATCGAATTGCATGATAGGCTCTTCTTTTACTCTTATTACATTGGATATTTAAAACTTCTGGAGTCGAATCGCATCACGTGGTAAGTGGTTAAACGCAATGGTATCTGGGGTCGCTGTCGTCAGTGCAGGCACGAAAAAGTCCATGTCGTCGACAAGAATGCCCTGTTGGGTTGGGCGACGTATCACGGCCTGACTCGACTCGGGCACCACAGGCGGCGGCTCGTTCTCGTCTGCTGGCGGTTGAAGTGAGAGCTGGGCCATGACCTGTGTGAGCGATCTTCGTACCCGTCGCCCGGGTGCCATCGCTTCTGGCTCCTGCTGCTGTAAATTAGGATGAGTACTACTATATCTAGCGCTATTGCTTTGGAAAACAGGTACCCAGGACTGGCCAAGTGATGGCATCGGCTGTCGTACTATTATATACATAGGATATATATAATATGAGCTCATGACATGCTCTTTTCTTCTTTGCTGTTACCTGCTCGCTGGCGCTGGTTGTTGAAGTCAAAAAGCTGGGTCCAGCCCTGGCGCCAGGTATGGATCTGGTGCATAGCTCGGACGCAGCACTTGGGCGAGCAAAGCGTGTACCGTATCGGCACGAGCTGTCGACTGGTACCTACTCGGATGGGAAACCCGATCTGGAACGGCGACTGGGTGTACCAGTGCCCGCAAAAGTCGCACTGGCATGCGTCGCGCATGATCTGCGATCGCAGCGGCAGGGGGAAAATGCTGGCGGGCAGCGCAAACGCCATAAATTGTGCACGCAGGTCGGGGTACTGCTCGATCAGCTTGGGTCGCGCGAGGAGGGTGCGGTGCTCGATGCAAATGTCGTCGCCGCGCAAGAGCCGCAAGTCTTGAAGTGCGCGCTCGCTGGTGAGACGTGGGATCCAGCGCAGACGGGCGGCACGAAACAAGCCGCGCAGCATTATCTCGCGCAGCGTCGGCACCGCGCTACGCTGCGCGCGGCTCATCTTTTCCCAAAGGAGGGCTGCACCGTCGGCGTCGTTCACCATCGGCGTCGCTTCGAGGCAGACCACGTCCTCGTTGTCGCATAGCAGACCGTCGGCGAGCGACAGATGCGGGTTGTCATAGGCCATGAGCGTCTTGAGCATGCCACTTTGGCCTGCGTCATAGTAGGCGCAGCTCGGTGGACACGCGCTGTCGCTGAATACTGACCAGGGCACGGCCGTCTCGGGGGTGCTGCTGCGTTCCTGGGCGGCGAGGACAGACAAGAGGGAGGGTGGCATGTAGCGCAGCCGGTTGCGGCGCACGTCGAGCTTGCGCAGGTAACGCATGCGACAGAGCATGCGTGGCGGAAGCGTCTCGAGCTCGTTCTTGACCAGCCCGAGCTTGACGAGCCGCTCCAGGTTGGCCATGGTGGCCGGGAGCTCGGTGAGGTGATTGTCGTTGAGGTTGAGCCATTGGAGGGTGGCGCATCGGCCGATGCTGTCGGGTAAGGCCGTGATATGGTTGATGGCGAGGTTGAGCCGGACGAGCCGCGGGCAGCGCGTGGCAAGGTGGTCCAGAAAGGTGGAAGGCAGATGCCGTAATTGGCAGGTATGCAGATCCAGACTGATGAGGCGCGCGTAGCCGTGCGCGATAAAATCGGGCGGGATCTCGGCGATCGCATTCCCCGACAAATAAAGATGCTCGAGCGCGGGCGGTGGACGCAGGATGAGTCCATCGGGTATATCTGTGAGCTGATTGAACGACAGGTTGAGTGCAGTGAGGGTTTCGGGGAAGTCGCGGAGCGGGACGTCGGCGATGCGGTTATTTTGGAGCATGAGCAAGGCCAGGCAAGGCAGATGGTACACGAGGAGCGGTATCTCGGTGAACTGGTTGTGTTGCAGATCCAAGCCCTTGAGCCGCCGACAGGCGACCAGATCGTGCGGCAGGGCCGAAATTTGATTCCCGGACAAGACGAGCCATTGCAGGTTGGGCAGGCTCGGAAACACGTCGGTCTGGAGCGTGCGGATGTGATTGCTCGCCAGAGACAGCGTCGTCAAGTTGCGAAGGATCTTGATCTCGTTCGGGATGGACGCGAGGAGGTTTTCGCGCAAGGAAATTTCCATGAGTTGGTGCCTCAGGGTGCGGATCAACTTGGCGAACCGGCCGAGCTCGGTCAAGTGTTTCCGCCGTAGCAAGAGCTGCTTGACGGCATGATGGTGCGGGAACGTGGCGCGTTTCCACAAAAATATACCGAGTCTGTTTTCCAGGTAGTCAGGGATGCTGTTTTTATAGTATAGGCAGATATGTGTATAGAAAAAGAGAGCAGAAAGAAAACGCCGGTAACGGTTAATGAAATGGGGACCGTAACGTACTTAGCAAAATGTTATGACACACTACATCCTCTGTTTCATTCCCGATCAGGCTTACGGTGTATCATCCGATAAATCGATGGTCGCCATCTTCTGTCCTGTGTGGAAAACAAACGAGTGGAGAGTGAAAAAAAGAGGTGGTATCGCCTTGACCTGGGCTCAACCACTCTCACAATGTCAACCGCAACAGGAGAAAAAAAAGGGTCGGTGGATTATATTTCCGCGTGGCCGCATGTGTGTAAGTATTGTGTGTGTGTATATTGATTTGTGTGTTGGGTGATGTTATGTACGATTATGTCTATGCAATATTTTAACGAGCGAGAGAGAGTACGTAATAAAACGGCAAAATAATTAAAAAGATTAAAGATATGCTATCTTTCCTTTTGCGTATGCTTCAAGCTACTCCACCATTTGTGCTTCGGCAAAAGACGCCAAGTCACGGAGGGCGGCCGCATTAATGTATCTGAGGAGCTCAACCGTGCAGCTGTTGCTGTTGAAGTCTGTTCAAAAGTAGGTAAGTCATGAGGCAGTGACGCTATCTCTTTTCTTTTTAAATGTACCAAAGTTTTCCGCTATATCACAGCTGCACTTTTGATTGTACTCTGCGTTGACCGGACAGTGACTTGCAACCGAATGCTCATAACCGATACGGTCAAAGTACATGAGCTGATCGCGAGGCAAGAACATGGCGGCGGCCAGGGTCCGGATGGGTGCGTCGCCCCACCTGATATACAAAGAGCAATCGCGTCAGCCATACATTAGACTTTCTCCTAGCTACTACGCTCTATCTCTTCTTACCGCTCATAAAAGAAACCACCGCGGCGATCGAGGAATTCAAAGTAGCTCTGATAGGCCTTGGATTTCAAGAACGAGGTCTTGACAATCTCAAAGTTGGTCCAGATGTGGCACAGGTTATAGTCATCATTATCGTCGAGAATCCAGGGCATGATGGTCTCGTTGTCGGGCTTTAGGTACTCGTCGTGGGTATCCATAAACTCGAGCGTATCTTCCCAGAGGTTGTTGATCGTCCCCGAAGATTCATGCATGCTAATAGCAAAGCCTATACAGAACCGTCAGACAACGCAGCCATTAATAGATCGCGTCTCTGTACCCAGCGTCTTGTTGTGTTGCATCATGTGCTTGAAAGGGTCGTAGCTCATGTCGCAGGTATATTGCGAGTCAGGCTCGACGCGCCAGACATAGTCTACATTGCTGAACAGCGGGTGGTGGACAAAGAGGCCGGCCTGGTATCTAAACTCAAATGATCAGCCACTTCCACCTAGGCGCACCCGCGTACGTGTCCTTCGTTTATGTGTACCTCAGCAGTTGCCGATAGGAAAGACTGTTGCCCTTGTAGACATTACCGCCCCACATGTTGAGCATGTTCTCCTCAGCGACTGGCACATCGATCCAGCGCGGGTAGTCCCACGACTCGAGGTCGATCTTGCCAAAGTAGATGGGCGCGTCAGTCGCCTTGAGGATATACTTGCGGAAAGCGTGCGTAAAGTCTTGGTTATTGAGCAGCACCCAAGGGTAGCGTGCGCCCTGGTTGAAGCGGTCCTCGATGCTGCGGATCGCGGACCGCGCCTCCTGGAGGTTTTGGTTGCGCACGACCATGTAGAACACGCCGCGCGCCGGCAGGTTTTGCCAGGTCGAGACAGGGATGGCTGTGTCCGGCTCAAAGTCGGGTTCCAGATGAGGCATGATGCGCTTGGGCCGGTGAGGTTTCCACGACGCGGGCGTGGTTGGATAGGCACCAGTGGGTCTGGCAGTGTCCATCACATGCTCTTGTGGTGGTAAAAACTCATCCGTGACATAATCTTGGTGCGCAGGCCACAATGCACCGTGCGCAAATACCAAAAAAACCAACCCTAGACCGGCTAGGCCAATGGCCTGCCAGATCTGACGTCGAAGCATGCCACGTCGCTTGAGAGGCCGTTTTGTCGCAGGCGAGCTGGGCGTAATGCTTTCGGCTTCAAAGCAGTACATGGTTGCGAGGGGATTAAAAAGATAATAATAAAAATAAAAGGCAAAAAGAAAAAGGGCGGGTTGAGCAATGTATTCTTGTTGTTGGATGTAAAGCAGAATACAGTTGATACTGAAATTCGATGCAACGGCATGCCATTTGACGTGCCTCCCAGTTTAGCAAAAAATCAATCTAATTCCATGGCATCTGTTGTAAGTTCGGGGTAGCTCGTTGTCTCTCCAATATCCTGCGTCTGAAGTAAGCATCTTTTTTCGTTTCTTCTATTGACACACTTACCATACGCGTATCCTCGTTCTCCTCTTCGCGTCGAGACGGCTGCCGCAGGGAGTCCAAGACGGAAGGCCGATACAGGACCAGCTGAAGGCTTTCGGCGGATGTGTTCTGCTTGGGATGGTTGAGGTGGGACCTAAGAAAGGAAGAAATCAGGGTCGGTTAAGGTATGTTATGTGGGGTCATGAATATGAACCGCTTCACTTACTTTTGTAAGACGAAATCCGGTATCCTCATTTTATGCTCGCCTGGACGCACTTCCATCGGTAGACCACCTCTCCCTTGGGATTCAACGAGCAACCCTCCATCGGGGTTGCGCCTGAGTACGCGGTAAGTCTCAAAGCCGTCCATGTCGCAATCTTCTGAGGACACATACAGGTTGGAATCTAGATCACCCGGTTGAGGTGCTGGTGGTGCTGGTGGCTCGCTGATCGCGTGTGTTTGTGTGGGTGGACGCGTTGAGACGTTGTCGGTATATGTAAGATCATGAAGTGAAGAATGGTTATGCGTGGAATGAGAAAAATTGGAGAAAGACGGTTCAGGAGCACAGGGAGGAGGAGGAGGAGAAGGTGTAAAGCGTCGCTTCTTGCCAGAGAAGTCATTATGGGCAAAGGGTATCGTAGTGTTGTCATTTTCGGTTGGCAGCCGCCGCTTTCTACCGGCAGACCAACTTTGAGGAGAATGGGGGGGCGTGAGAGGAGGACAGTGGGAGAGGGTGGACATGCTTGAAAGGAAAAAGAAAAGAAACAGTGAAAGCAAAGGAAAAAAACTAAAAAGATCAATGCAATAAGTAGAATAACCAGGGAAACAACAGGAAAGAAAAAAAAATGCATGATACGTCGTGGGTCTAAAGCGCCTCTCGAATGTTCCACAGCTTTCATTGGAGGTCAGAAAGAAGTGTTTTCTTCCCCGTATTTACTGTACTGAACATCCTCGTCTGAGCTTCAGGACGACCCTGCACATCATATCCACGTCACACGTAAGTATCTTATCCTAATTTTTTTGTATGCCTCAAGCTGATGGTCACTGCCTATCTCCTTTCGCTCCATTTCTTTACGGATGAAAGCCGTGAAAAGACTCTCGGCGACCGTTCCGCCGAGTAGCCCCCAGCCCGCCCAAGGTTCTGTTTTTTGGCTGTTATGTTACCGCTATTGCTTTTCTTCCTTCGTGGGACATTCTTCCCTTTTCTATCTAGAATAATAAAAACCTTATTTATCTTGTAAGCCAAGGCGCGTGTTTGATATGGATGATAGTAAACATGTCCATGTCCTTCTATATCCCTGGCTAAGGAAGCATAGTAGGGCTCCTTCCAACCTGTCCAGCCGAAATATCAGGGCGACGTCAAAAAGAGATCGGCCCGCTTTACGTTTCACAAGGTAATAGCCTTTGGTGCGCAAAGAGAGAGATACAGGGCGCAGACAGACGATGGGAGCCAAGAAGAAGAAAACAGGATGCAACGGGCGTGGTTCAGCGTCATTATGGACATGCGCTAAGGGGTACACTCTCGTTGGCATGGCGCTAAAATATATATACAAGCGACTCGATTACCAAAAATGAAAAATAGACAATCATGTCGATCCCGCTTGTGGAGGCTAAAGAGTTCGCATGGCACGCTGGAAAAGAGAAAAAATGGCTCTAGGCCAACGAACACCCCCATGTGTGAGTCTAACGCGAAAGAGAAGGTGGACGATGTAGAAGGGCGAGGCGAACGAGCAAGGGAATTTTGTGTCACCTGAATCGAAGAAATGGGGAAATAATCGCGACTCTGATCCAGTTCCTAGCTCTCTAAAAAAAGGGTCGATTTCCCGGGTTTTACGCGCCTTAAAAAGGTCCTAGACAGTTCTTTTTCTGGATTTAATTTTTCATAGACACAAAAGAAATACAAGTGAAAAGAAGAGAAGAGAGTCTATTCAGATAGAGAGGTTTTTGCTGCGGCAATAAAGGATTGAGGTCGGAACACGCTCAGCCCACGCACACGGGGTGACGCGGAGAGAGAGGCTTGTACTCATTTTACATGTATATATGCGCAATAAATTGACAAGCTTTCTTGACGTTCCATGTCGACTCTCTGTTCTTGACAGAAAGAAGAGCAAAACGGATGAGATGATGCTCTTCATGACCTGTCGTGTGCTATACTGCTGCTGCAAGGTACATGCAGGTCCAGCCCAGTTTTCTTGTTTGTATTTTTTTTTACTGCGCCGAGAGTAACAAGCATTCTCAAAAAGATCAATCGATACTACAGACAAAGAAATACAGATAGAAAGAGAGCATAGGGGTTTAATCCAACCGGATATGGTATAGGACAAGCAATTGTCTCTGGGAGCGGAGGGATGTGCGGTTTCTATAGAGGGAAAGCAGTTCAATATTTGCAAATTGATCGCCTCGACCCCTCCCCCCAAAAAAAAAGAGACCAACCCAAGCATATCATAAACTCAACACGTCTCTTTTGATGCAAAGCAACCTAAGTATATACGTGGTATTTGGTCGGGGCCATATTCTTATTATTTATTATCTCTTGGAAAATGCATTGCTTTTTTTTCTTTCGTTTTCCTCTTTTCTTTTCTCCACTCTTTCTCTTACTTTTTCTTTGACACTTCCCCCCCCCTCTTGAACCTTTTTTTACTTTCTTGTTCTGATGGACTTTCCTTCACGACGACCGACGACAGCGAAATCGGTACGACGCGGTCCTAC
Source organism: Syncephalastrum contaminatum (assembly GCA_013461545.1). Lineage (NCBI taxonomy): Eukaryota > Fungi > Mucoromycota > Mucoromycetes > Mucorales > Syncephalastraceae > Syncephalastrum > Syncephalastrum contaminatum. Next base: position 625,815 of record VAFG01000345.1, on the reverse strand, counting down.
CACACGCGGTCGTGGTGGTTATCGACCCGCGATCGGCCGCAGCCCTACGACGCCAAGACGACGGCCCAGCATGAGCGACGAGGAAGAGTTTGTTGCGCTCAACAGCCCGGCTGCGCTCGAGCACCGCTATTCTGAGAATCGCGAGGATGTCGAGATGCAGCAGATTGACTTTGACGATCAAAAGTCCTCCTACCGGCGCAGCATAGGCGAGCGCCCAACATATCACCACGGCGAGGAGACGTTTGGCGACGTGATTAGTCACCCTATCGAGCAGCTCGAAGCCCACCGGAAGCGCAGACAAACTTACATGCATGAAATGAAAGACTGGGAGGAGGAGGTCAAGCAGGGCTCTCACATTGAAGAGTAAGTGTCAGAAGGCATGGAAGGGGTCATGACACACGCTTATATCTGTCTCCTTTTTCTTAAAAGCACCCACCATCATCATGAGGAGGACGAAAACTATATCGTAGGCAAGTTATCCATATACGCCACATGGAGGTTGATTCCCCTGAACCTATTAAACTAATCATCAACAATACATTACATCAGTCGTCCACTTTCGCCAGCTGAGAGGAAACCAACGGTTCGCGCTGAACCATACCACCGCAGACGATTTTGCTCGCAGGGTAAGTAAAGAAAAAAAAAAAAAGAGGAAGATCAGGCACCGTTTCTTTTGGCAGGTGCCTCTTTGTTGTTGTGTGATACTGACCCTGGGGTTGCACAGATCCGGTTGACGCCGCAGGAACGAATCCAATTCAACGGTGTTCGCGACACCGACAGTCTGACAGCTTTTCTATACAAAACCAAGCGTGATTTCTCCATCAAAATTCACCACCACAAAGAACTCGCGACCGAAGACCACCATCGCCACTCCCACCACGACGTCACCCATCTCGAGCACAACCCGAGCAACCACACCATCGAGCTCAACGATAATGTCTACGTCGAGTTCAAGCCCTTCCACCAGCACCATCATGAAACGTTGCCCGTCGAGGCCACGCGACGTCCCTTCTTCCAGTACGTTCCCTCCACTAATTCTTTTTTTATCCAGTACACCGGATCACTAAGAACAGCTTTTTTACTATTATAGATACCCCGAACCGGATCTCAGTGCAGACATTGGTCAAGAAAAAGCGGCGTCTTGGCTCGAACTGTTTTATGATCTTTTCTACGTCGCGACCTTGACCGAGTTTACACACGCCCATGTCATCAAGGACTGGGCCTCCTTGGGTACCTACGCTGAGTGGTTTGTCGTCACATGGTGGGCGTGGACGGCTAGTTCGCTTTACACTGCACGTTTTGACACGTAAGTTTCTGGGAGAGAGAAAAAAAAAAAAAGTCGAGATTTTTCTTTTTGCTGAGTTTCTTTTCTATTTCCAGCGACGATGTCGTCCACCATATCTGGAAGCTCATTGAGATGTGCGCTGTCAGTAAGTAAAAAGACAAAGAGAAACTGTAACCGCAAGAAACGAGGAACACCCTGTGCTGACCACTGATACAGTTGCTATGGCTGGTACCTCGGAACACTTTCTCAACAGTCCCATGTATGTCTACGGTTATATCGGTAAGTATCTCTTTTTCCCCGCACCTGTGAAGAAAAAAAAATGAAAGCAAGCAAATGAATTCATTTTTTTTATCTGTATTATAGCCCTCAAGGTGGTCCTCGTCATCGAATACTCGATCGGTAAGTAAACAAAAGAAAGCTTGCTGAAGAAGAAAGGTGTTACTAAACATAGATTAATAGTCTTCATTGTTGCTCTGACGCTGCGGTCTAAATCGCGTATCGCCTTGGCATTCTACATTGGCGCCAATTTAATTTCGATTGCGCTCTGGGCCGGCTCCATTGCCATTCTAGAACAGGGCACGCACCGCATCATGTGGTACCTCGCCATCCTTACCGAAGTCTTGGTCAACACCATCAGCCGCAGCGACAAGAGCCTGTCCTGGGCCGCAAGTAACCTGGCCGAGCGCTTAGGTCTCTTGACGCTGATTGTCTTGGGTGAAAACCTGATGGGTCTGGTGAGCTTGGTCGCCCTCTCGGGCACCAACATTCTGATCATGTAAGTCTAAAAGAGCGAACAAGTGGCAGTCTGTTCTAATATCTATTGTCAAAGGATGCCCAACTTTATGGCGGTCATTATTATTTTTGGCTTTTTCTTCATGTACTTTGAAGACTTCAGCAAGGAGGTAAGAAGAGAACAGAAAAAAAATGGAGTCTAGCCCTCTTTCGCGCGTCATGCACCCGACTCACGCGTGAATACTCTATCGTAGGTCTTTTTGCACAACAGCCACCACCAGATCTGGGTGTATCTCCACTTCCCGCTCCATCTGTGCCAAGTCGCTTTTGGTATCGCCCTGATCGACACGCTCAAGGTGTACCGCAGCCAAATGATCCAAAATGGTACTCTCTCTGAAGAAGAAATCGGCTCCGAATCCCCCGCCCACGCGAGCGGTGCCGAGGCCTCTGGCTCAGGCGAGCACGGTGCTGAGAGCAGCGGGGGTGCCGCCGCCGAGCATGCGTCTGCGAGTGGCTCTTCTGCGGCTGAGCTGAGTCATTCGACGGAAACGTCTTCCGAAGTCGCTCACAAGATGGCCCGGCGCGCGATCGAAGAGGTCCACGGGCCGGTGGCTGACATGAACGAGACCTCTACCACGATTGTTGTAGAAAAGCAAACGACGACCACCACGTTCTGGCAAAAGCTGCCGCAACAGGGCGGCTACCTGACTCTGTGCCAGTATGCACTGAGCAGTGCGGCGCTCGCGGCCATGCAGGCGGTCACGACCCTCGACGCACCCGAAGAGCACCATTCCTCGCTGATGAAGCGCTCCGGTGGCGAGGCGGAAGGCGAGCTCGGCGACGTGACCGACGCCGAAAAGGTGTTTATCTACAAGACTTTCTTGATTTGTGGTGGTTTGATCCTTGTCGTCAACTCGCTGATCAAGCTGCTGAATACCAAGCTCGCCGATATTTATGGCAAGATTATTATCGGTGCGCGTGTCCTGAACGCCATCGTCCTGTGGTCCATGTGCGCGTTACCGTTTGCGCAGCTCGACGCGATCGTCCTCTTATCCGTCATGATGGGCTCGCTGATCCTGCAAGCCATTGTTGACCTCTTGGATTAAAAATTTGGATACGCCCTACTGTCTGTAAATTTGTATTACTTTTCCCTACTTCCCCACAAGATACCACACCACCTCTCAATCACCTCCTACTATTCACAACGTGCATACATCAGTAAAAACCATCCGATTTATACATATTATACATACTTTTCATGTTACCTATGCACGTACAATAAGCGGATGGAATCTTCTTTAACGTGCTCGATGCTGATATCCTACTCTGTGTCCTTCTAGCGCTTCGCGTAGTTTACGATCGTAGAGCTGGCATTAATAAATCGTATCTAAACTATAAGACGGAAGATCGGGAAACCATAGTATTTGTTAGAAGCCCATATGTGCTGATAGACATGTAAAAGGTAAAGAACAGTGTTCAATCTGATAAACATTGAGCTATAGCTCTAGTGATGAGATATGACCGTATGACTACGAGCAGCCACAGGTAACCTATCGTGCTTCTGATGTCACATTGATCTTCCTTTGGGTGATTATGCATATGTATTCATGGACTATGGGCCATATAAGGCGACCCCTGCACTGCATAAATGGGATATATATATGCGACGCAAGTCAAGTTTCTATGAGTGGACATTTTGTATAGGCGCCTTTTACGCCAAGTAGATCTCTTCTCTGGAGAAAGCGACAGGGAGACCACATATTGACCATCTTATATATGTATGTATTTCTTCTCTTCCTTTTCCGCTAGGTAACTATACGAGATGCTATACACGTGTAGTTGAGCCTAGGAAAGCTGGCACTTCTCACGCCTTTCTGGCAATTGCTGTTTTAGGAGACATCTCACCTAAGCGCCGTCAACACAAAATTGGAAAGGGCACCAGTCCAGTGGTGAAGCGGGTGGAAACCATCAAGAAATACCAAGAGCACTTCACCGCCTGTACTTTATGTGTTTCATTAATCTGAGTCCTTGGCTACCAAAGCGCCACACCCTTTCGAGGGTCTTGTTGTTTTTGATGCTACAAGACCAAGCAGGTACAGAGTGGTCTCCAAGTATGTGCATAATAACAGCAGTGGGGAATACCCGACTTGATACCTAACTCTAGCAAAATAGAGATTAAAGAATAGGAAAACATGTCTTTACGCTCGGAAAATCGTGTGTGATGCATGGACTCATGATTTTATCTACGATTACAAATGTTTTATCCAAAAGAAAAAAAGTTACACATTCCCTTAGGCATAGCCATGCATAACATGCTCACTAGATAATGAAGACGAATCACCTATCAGTAGCTTTTGTTACAGCAACGGCGCTGCACATCCTGATGTATGCGCTTAAGTCTACATTTCTGTAGTCGATGCTTGGGCCAGCCCGGTATTGACATGATAAATGGTGGCATGTCTTATCATGTCCATCGGGCTTTGAACCGTATTACATATTATTCATTCTGTCCTACTTGGTCTGCTCCTGGTGCAAAGAGGCATTCATGTAAAGATGCAGGCGAGCAAAAGAGCGAGAGGAGAAATATGATAGAAGGGTGGTATGGGGAAATATAAACACGAAAGACTTTTACAAAGCAGGTATGAACATGAGACGACGAGGAGAGAAAATTGCATGTGAATGTGATGGTATTCGGAGTAAACAATGCAAACAAAGGCAATCCCATTTCAAGAAGTGAGTCTCTTTCCCCACACTTTTTACACTTTCTCTCTTTTTTTTATACTTTCACATTTTAATATGGTCAAGGTCACTGTCTGTGGTGCTGCCGGTGGTATCGGTCAGCCGCTCTCCCTCTTGCTGAAGCAGTCGGAGCGCATCACTCACCTCTCGCTCTACGATATTGTCAACACCCCCGGCGTCGCCGCTGATCTTAGGTAAGAATAAATAAGGACTAGACAAGATGGGCAGCACGGGCTGACGGACTTATTGGATAGCCACATCAACTCCAAGTCCAAGGTGACAGGCCACAAGGGGCCCGAGCAGCTCGAGGAGGCCATCAAGGGTTCTGACGTGGTCGTCATTCCGGCTGGTGTCCCGCGCAAGCCGGGCATGACCCGCGATGACCTGTTCAAGATCAATGCGAGCATCGTGCGCGACCTGGCCACGGCTGCGGCGAAGCATGCGCCCAAGGCGTTCATGTGCATTATCTCGAACCCGGTCAACTCGACGGTGCCGATTGTGGCCGAGGTGTTCAAGAAGCATGGTGTGTACGACCCCCGCCGCATCTTTGGCGTCACCACCCTCGACCTCGTCCGCGCCTCGACCTTTGTGTCCGAGCTCATTGGCACCAACCCCGCCGACCTCAAGGTGCCCGTCGTCGGTGGCCACAGCGGTGTGACCATCCTGCCCTTGTTGAGCCAGGTCACGGACAAGCTGTCGCAGGACCAGATTGAAAGGGTGACACACCGCATCCAGTTTGGCGGTGATGAGGTCGTCAAGGCCAAGGACGGTGCGGGTTCTGCCACGCTCTCGATGGCCTACGCCGGTGCGCGGTTCGCTCTCAACGTGATTGAGGCGGCTGCAACGGGTAGCGCTACCATCACCGAGTGCACCTTTGTCGACTTGTCGGCGGATGCCCAGGGCGGTGCGCCCATCCGCCAGCTCGTCGGTAACGACGTGCCCTTCTTCTCTGTGCCTGTCCAGCTCGGCCGCAACGGTGTCGAGAAGATCTTGCCCCTGGGCTCTGTCTCGGCCTTTGAGAAGAAGCTGTTTGAGGCGGCTGTCAAGGAACTTAAGGGCAACATTGCGAAGGGTGCTTCCTTTGTCGCCGACTCCAAACTCTAGATTATTATTTTGTAACATTGTGTCTATACCTTGTTCTTGTGTGGGAGAGGAAAAATTAAATTAAAAATCTCACTTGTTTTCATGTATGTATCCGATACGTAATGAGAAGCACATGTATGAATCGCGCGTCTTGGTTTCGTTTTTTTGCTTTTTTTGTTTATTAGAGTGATCATGCTGTGGTAGAACTGGACTTGGGTGTGCCGTTAGAAATGGTTGATTTTTGACCATTCATATCAGAAGAGGATGATGAGAGGGAGAGGTGGTTGGTGGCCTGTACAAGGGATTGAACGGAAGTGGACGTGCTGTTCTTGAGACCAAAGAGGTATCCCAGGTATTTCTGGTCGTCGATCCGGTCGTCGAAGAAAACAGCCCGCATTTTGAAGAAAGTCGAGCATGTCAGTAGACTGTCGCTACCCGCTTGATGCTGTGGGCCGATTCGCGAGACCTAGTAGCATATAGGGTAAGCAAGCCATCAATCATTCACCCCTTGATCCATCTGATTATTGATGATTATTACTTACCTGCAGATCATCCGCGATGTCCTGCAGCCCACCCTTTAGGTTTTTGCAACTCCTCATTAAATACTTGATATCGTATATACATGGGAAGTAGATCCGAAGCAGATCAAAGAATTCAGACTCGTCTGCCGGCATCGAGGAGCATGTGAGCAGTTTTAAGAGGTAACCAAAGTCATAACCGCTATTAAAGAAATAAGTATAATGCAAATGACGAGATGATTTCTCTTTCTACCTGTGAAAGGATATCCACTTGACGTCGTCCAACAAGACAAACCCTGAACTGATCAACAGCTCACCAAAATGTTCAACGTCAATGCCGTCCTCCTCATGCCGTTTAAAGTCAATGCCCGATTTAGTGAGCAGTTCGATCGAGTCTTGTGCGTACATGTCATCCCTATACGAAAGTAAAGGAGTTCCAGTTTGAGTGTGTGTGTTGGAATAGAACAAAGTATAGAATCCTCGTACGATAAGTTGAATTTGAAGTTGAATTGCCAAGTGCAAACGTTCCGAGGGAGATTGCCGTGCTCATCCGCAAAAGTAACGCCCAGTTGAATGATTTTGAGGAGGTCGACGTTACATCGAAGGGTCTGGTAATGGTAGTCGGAGGATGTTCGGAAGGTGCCAATAGGCCGTGCGACAACACCTGGGAACTCTGTGTCCTACAATAGTTTATATGTTACTATCGCATTGCTTTCAACAGTGTGTTGTTCTGTTTCAATAGTGCAAGTATCTTCTTCTGTTTCTCTTATAGACAGTGTATATAACAGAAACCAGAGAGAGAGAATAGCGATTTAATATAACAAAACTCACCATGGCGAGGTAGGGAAACTCTTCGACCAAATCGCGAAGGTACTCCATTTCCTCCTCTAGATTGTCAGCCCAGACTTCTTTGATGTATTTTGAATCGTTCGCATGCATATGTAAAGCGGGAAAGCGTGCGTGTCTCGTCTTCGTGGTCACAATGTGTGTAAAAGGGAGTGTTTTCAAACACAGCACCACCACCAATTGCTTACCTTCTCTCATCCAATCATATTCCGGTAAATCACGATCCTAACTTCATATTATCAAATTTATTGTTCTGTATACCAGAAAACATGCAATGAAATAGAGGCGATATGACTCTGATTTATATTCTATACAACTTTGCTAAACTTCTATAATGTCGGGTGTGGTATCGCAATTGGAAGTTTGCGCTTTTATCAAACTAATGTACTCTTATTGCACATAAATGCAGCATAGACTGTCGAATATGTCTACAACCAAGTTTATTACGCGTGACTCCTTCCTATCTGCGTACGTAGAAGAAATACGACCGGTATAAACTTGCTCGACATACTGTATAAACAGAGGAATGGAAAGAGAGGAAACACTAAAAACAAAACAGATTAAGTTGATAGTGCTTCTATTCCATCTTCGCCGTATCATTTTGCATATTCCATTCTTGATCTCGCAAAGTGAGCGCGGCTAACATACATCCTTACATGACTAGTTTTTTATTTATTTCTTCTTTTCTATGTTGAATGGATGTACGACAAGCTTGTCAAAGAAAATATGTGCATATCTGAGGGGGTGAATGCGTGGTTTGCGGTCCAACAGTCACCGAGATGCAGCCAAATCGACAGCCTGCCGTCACGAGAAAGCTGCAGGCTCTGGCGCTGATGACCTGCCTTTTTTTCTGTCGGGCAAATGGAGGAGGCAGATCCGGAAATGCTCATTAAAGCCCAGTCTCTTGTGGAAGGGAGACGTGCCTCTCACGATGGCTGAACGACGGCAGATCACCCAGTGTAAAACGGCCAGAAAAGCACATACACGCCGGCACATGAATGGCAGAGGTGAAGGCAATGCGAACGAGGCTGACAAATTCACTGTACAAGTTCTGAGCTGGAGATGACATACGACTCGTCTGCTATCTCCTCGTGCTCGGTGCTTGATTCCCTAGACGAACTTTTGCGCGTTCAGGCTTGATTGCACTGTAGTGCCTGAAGGTGAAGATCTCGTGCGACCACCTCTTGACCGACCGGTTGGCTTGTCGCTACATCTTCTTCGTTAGTGTGGTCGGATGGCTTGTGGAACACCCCAGCAGTGTAGAAATATCGACTTGTGCTGTTACTCGTAAGGAGCTGACCACCAGGTCATCTGCTACATCCAGAATCACCTCACTGAAGATACATGACTTCGGGCAACTTGAATAACAAAGCAACGATGCCTCGATGAGAGCTGTGATACGGGTGGTGTCTCAAAAAGAGAGAAATCTGCACAAAACTGGTCCATGACTGCACAATGTGTCGGTAAGGATGGCACGGCTGTCGGCACCGTGGGTAAGGTTATCTTCTGCCGATGCCTGACAACTTGACCCGCATCATGAACCATTTTCTTCTGCTCCTTTCCCCATTGGATCTGGGTCTCATCCTCTTCATGCGTTCGGTGTCTCTAGCGTCTTGGATCTCTTCCATTTTCTCTGTCGTCTCAACATTGCCAATCGCCTCGCCCTGCCTGGAGAGGCGTTGCAGTCTCGCCTCCAGTCGGTCCAATATTTGGTCGATTTTGGACACGATTACCATCAGTACTTCTTGACTTGCTAATATGAATACTGCGAATGGTCTGCGTTGCTGGCACTTCTTATATATTGTGTTGCATACTTTGGTTGGATATCGGCACTAGCAGCACCTCGAGGAAGAATGTTATCCATCATACAGAGATCCAAATAGGTTTTGCTTGAGTACTGGAATCATGTAGTGCGGAATGGTTGGAGAACCAAGATGTCTTGATATCCCAAATGAATGGCGCTCGCGGGACGGAATTTGCCCCGTCGATGTCAATGGCAGCGCTGGTGTTTGGCAAAGTAATTGCGTCAATTTACATTTCGTTTGAGTGATCGCCCTTGTTCAGCTGGTTATTGGAAGAAAAGTGGAGGAAAGAACATTTTTATACCTTTTTTTTCAAAAGATACGTGAGCACGTTTATACCAATGGGAGGGGTCTGTAGCTCGCTGTTCAACCGGAAACCCATTTCATTGTCCATGGCTGGTCTCAGGGGCCTTTTTTTACATCTTTCTTTTAGAGTACGTATGATAGGCAGGCATATCATGCTATATTTTTCTAGAGTAACTACTTGTTGATATGACTCTGCAACAACGGAAGCAGTGGAATATAGAGTATCAATGTGTTCTCCATATCATTTTTTAAGAACTGTATTCTACTTCTCTTTAAAAAAATACGTCGCTGTATATGATAGTATATAATATGTTTGATCTTTCTGTATTAATCAGACGTACAGCCAATCAGAAACAAACATCGCAAGGACTTATTTATTGACATAATATGAGACGCATCTCGACCTTGTCGCTCGTAAAGCCTTATGTGGATGGGCAAAGGGAGAAACAATAGAGTTGTGAAGTTTTGGTATAAAATAAATGAGACGATAGGTAGTTGTTACCAACGTATATAAGTAACGGTTTTATTTATACTATTACCTTTTGTACCGTGATCGCAGTGACGTTAGATATTATGCATGCAAAGATATAGGATGCGTTGATGTGCACGCCGAGGTAATCGGGCGTTTGGAAGTCGTCATGCACGTATCAGGTCAGGAGTAAGAGTACATTGCAGCTGTAAGTTGCCAGCGCCCGACTGCTTAGAGATGTTGTTACAGATGCTGTGACAAATAGCGCATCAAATAAGGGGTAGGCATATTTCGCCATAAATACTATATGCTAACAGGGTTAATGGTAATATTTTCGAAATAAAATGAGTATGGGATGCGTCAGTCTTTGACTCAATCGACAATAGTACTGCTCTGGCGATAATAGCTGCTATGTATGATGTTTACTTCAGGGTTCTCGCAGTACAACGTACGGACAGAAAAGCTATTTCAGCCAGACCCCATATAGGAGTCTGACATTGATGGACAAATTCATAGTTCAGCGAGAAGTCAAGAAATCAAGTTCCAAATTGCTTATTTGATGAGGCTAAAAAAATACAAGGGTAAAGAAAAAGGGAAAGAGAGATAAGAAGAGAGGAGCGATAGAGGAATGAGAAAGAGAGAGAAAGTACGCTATTTACATAAGAGACGGTCAGAGATGAAAAGAGACCACGATGACGGGAAGAAATGGCCGCGTGTTTCCGCGGTAGAGATAGAAAAAAGAAGTAGACGACGAAGAGGCGGAGGGAAATTGTTAATAAAGACTCAAGACAGGGCAAAGGGAGGCGATCAACTTCGCTTCAAGAGTGTCAAAACAGTCGCGGCCTCGACCGCATCCACGCCGGCTGACATAGAGTACGCCTCAGAAAAGCCAATCTTCTCAACAATGGACATGTCGACGGTATGCCGGCGTTGCTGACCCACCATAGCCGATAGCGGCGGTGATGAACTGCTCGAGGAGGCTGTTGGGCTATAAGAGCCCGATATAGACTGGGATGAGGAGGAAAGGCTGCTGCGTGTCTCATTGGGTGGCGCGGGTACGGCAAACACACTGGTGTGCGCGGTCGGCTGTGGGGGATGATATGTTGGATGATAGTCTTCCTCGCCCTCTTCGCGGAGACTCAGGTTGCGCGCAGCATCAATATTGCTCTCCATCATCTCATCGTCGCTCATGTGCGTACGTTCTTCTTTAACCGAAGCAGCAACAGAAGCAGCAGCAGCAGCGGCGGCGGCGGCAGCGGCTGCCGCGGCTGCCGCGCTTGTCTTGCGTCGCTCTGCTGCCTTGGACGTCGACTTTTTGCGCTTCTTTTCACTCTTGCTCGAGCCTCGACGTTCTTTCATAGGCGGCGGTCGTTGCTGCTGTGGTTGTTGATGGGAGGACTCGGCAATAGGATCATGGGCGGACGTGCCACACAAAATCTTGCCATGTTTCCATTTGACGCCGCAGGCGTTACACAGCGTGCCCGCGCCCTGAGGGCCACGCCGCCACATAGGGGTGCTTTTCGAGCCGCAGTAGAGACACTTTTTGACACTCCCGCTTTGGGCGCCCCGGCCCTTGGAAGTGCTCGCACAGATGGCAGGCGGGGCAGTCTTGGGTGATGTAGGCCATTTGGCTTTTTCTGCAAACGACACGGGATCGTCGTCTAGACAGGCGCTTGAGTTACACAAACAAAGGCAGCAGACCTGAAGTGGATGGTACCTTTTTCGTAGTCCTCGCTGCTGCAGGCATCCGAACGCATCGAGTTCCGATGGCGAGGGGGGCTGCAGAGCATTTCTTCCCACTCTGATTGTACGTCGGCGTGGGTGGTGGGTGACAGGGGCATCATGGTGGTATCGGTACGTGTGTCTTGCGAAGACAGCGCGCGGTCGACCTTTTGCACTGCTACCTGTTCGTTGTGGTGTCGCATCTAAAGTAGGGAAGGAAGAGAGAGAGGCAGAGAAAGAGAGATTATTAGAAATAATTCATAAAGTCAGGATCGACATACGAGCTGCACCATCTTATCGCAGATAGACTCAAAAGTGGAAGTAGTTTGTTTGACAGCGAGGTAGAGGCGCCGTGACACGTTGGAGAGACGCATGTTAACCACGTTACCATGGTCTGCCGAAGGGGTCATGTCACGCATGAACCCGCCAGGGTCGGTGGAGCGGCGGCGCGGGAATAGCGATCTCCGCATAGGGCTCCCAGCGACGGGGCAACTGGCGGTGCTGCACACAGCAGCAAATTCGTCGAGCTTGGTGGCGAAAAAGGGACGGGATTCCTCGGGCTGGAAACAGAGCGGCTCGGGTGCGTGGAAGGAAAAAAGAACCTTTTTATAAAAGGTTAGTTGTCATTTGTAACAATACCAAGGAAGAAAAAAAAAAAGAAAGAGAATGGAAGTGATGAAGATAATAGACATACTTCAAAGGGCGGAGTTTCGTTTACGGCCTCTGCGACGGCATCGTGGGGAAACAAAAAGTAGTCGAGGTCTGGCGATGGACTCATCATATCGATGTGGGCAGGCGGGTTGAGGCAAAATACGATATCGTGGAGGATGACTTTGTGCCGTCGTCTCTTTTTGGGAGGCAGGGCCATCGATGATGAAGCGGCCTTGTCGGCCAGCAACGGAAAAAATGCCGCCGCCTTGTTGTGTTGCTTATTGTTCACCGTGCTGCTGCTGTTGTCGTCTTGGTAGTGATGGTGATAGTGGTCCATGAGATATTCGGAGAGCGGCGATACCGAGACAGAGCGGGAAGGGTCGGATTGGCTGGGATGGTCTGGATCCGTCAGAATGGGGTCGTCTTCGCGCTTGATCTTTTTCTCCGTTGTCGGGTCTGGTACATCGGATTCGAGGATCTCGTAGAAAGCCGCCTTTGCTAAGCTGTGCTGAGGGCCCTCGAGCGAAGACAGACCGAGAAACCGTACTTGGACCCGGTGCGCTTGGCCATCGTCCGTGGATCCGACGTGGAAATGGGCTGGCAGGCGATAACGCTGGAAGGCATCCGTCATCCAGGTACCACTAGAAAAAGAAAAGGAGAAAAGATGGAACGCTGATGAATATTTTAAAGTCGATCGGGGTCTTTGCAAGAGTTTACCTCAAGTGGGTGCTTTCACTGTTGGCTCTTGACCTTGTGATGAAGGACATAAGTTTAGGAAAGCTTTGAAGAAAGGGCGTGTGTTGGGTTTCAAAGACGGCGAGCAAATCCTATTTTGGATTCTCGAGCCATTTTCTTTCTTGAAAAGAAGGAATAGAAAAGGGAGAAGGAAAATCCGCCCGTTATCATTGAATGAATGACCCAGCCGTACAGGTGGCAATATTTAATTAAAGTAGTACTAGTACTCTAGAATGCTTATTGTCCCTTGTTGGAGTGATAACGGTAGTTATTCTATTCTGTGGTGTGATGGGTAAACCAAGTCAGGACCCCAATGCGAGGTTGCACACACCCATTTCAGTGCGCACGCCCAGTACAACAAATGTACACACACATTCTCACTTTGTTACAGATACGCACACGCACATAAAATAACTCAATCTGATTGAACCAATCTGCCCAAATAGAACCTATCCCTATTTATTTACACCCCCTCTTTCATCCTCTCTCGCCGAGAAAAACTTATCACTATTTTCATAGCAGCACCCTGGCTAAAAGAATCACATGATTACCAAACAACCAAAACTCTAAAGTGCCTTTGGATTCCATATCCACCATATCCACCATATATCCCAAATCTTGCATTTCTTTGTGAAAGATGTCCAATATTCTTTTTTATTACTTGAGACAAAGAAGACGAAGTTCTTTTGTTGATGCTCCTCCCCCTTTCAAAAAGTTCTATGGAATTACAGTCTAATGTCCGGTGGTGGCGTTCATCAATTGGGGCGTGGTATTTACTTGAACTTCTTGCCGAACATGATGAGCTGAAGCTGGTCGTAACCAGACAGGACACCAGCACCAGCGATGGCACGGAGAATGTTAGCACCGGCACCCTTGAAGAGCGACTTGGTACCCTCCTTGGCGACGATCTCCTTGAAGGCGTGCATGGACGAGTCGTACTTGACGGCGGCACCGGAGGTCATCATCATACGTCTGCGGACGGTGTCAATGGGGTACGAGGCAAGACCAGCACCAGTGGTCACAGCCCAGCCAAGAAGGAACGAGGCAAGGAAGGACTTCTGGAGGTTCTCGGGCATGACGGGCTTAAGCGAGTCATACATACCGAAGTACAGACCACGGTAGACGATGATACCAACGCAGGAGATGGTGAAACCACGGTACAGACCGGCGATACCGTCAGACTTGAGGGTCTTGCGGTAGACGTCGACGAGACCGTTGAACTGGCGGTCTCCACCACCCTTGGCAGACTTGGCGTCGTTGGCAAGACGGGTACGGGCGTAGTCAAGGGAGTAGACGACTATAAATTAATGATACAGGGGTAAGTTTGTGTTTGCAGTCACACCCAACCCAATCTATCCGCAATTTTCGAGAAAAAAATCGAAAACTTACAGGCAAGCGAAGCGGCACCAGCGGCACCACCGGAGGCCAAGTTGCCGGCGAACCAGGCCCAGTAGCCGTCCTTGTTCTTGTCCTTGTTGAACATGCGCTTGAACTTGTCCTTGAAGGCAAAGTTAAGGGCCTGCGTGGGGAAGTAACGGATGATGTTGGCCGTGTTACCACGCCAGAACGAGACAACACCCTCATCCTTCATGGTACGGGCGAAGCAGTCGCCGATACCCTTGTAGGGGGTGGCAAGACGACCCTGCTTGATCATCTCATCCTGGTTCTGGATCAAGAGCTTGATACGCTCAATGGGGGCGGCAGCGGTCTTGGAGACGGCGGCGGAGACACCACCCATGAGGAAGTCCTAGATGAATAGCGTCCAGGTCAACCGAGGTGCGTGGCTATGTATTAAGCATCGAACTTACAACGACGAACTGGTTATCAGACATCTTGGAAGGAGTGGGGTAAGAGAAAAGGGGGGAACAAACACCTTGGGCGGCTTGTCTGGCTTCTTATACCCAATTTTTTTCGCTCACAGAAAAAAATTTTCTTTGCGGGCTTTCAGGGCGGACACGACATTTTCCGGGCTGTTTTTTATGTGCAGGTTTCACTCCAACCCCCCTGCAACGACCCTCATACACGGACGCCCAAGTGATATACTTGCATCGGGAGGTTGCTTTCCCTTTTCTATGGCTATCCAACCCAGTGTGATGGCATGTATGCAGTGTTTATATGCACAGATTTCCTTTATTTATCGAATGGCGAAGAAGGTTAACCTTGTTGCGGAAACTAAAAATGCCCAGGAACGGCGCCAATCAGGAACCAAGGTCCAGCTTTTTCAGCTCTTCCTTGGTCATCTTTGGGATATCATTTAGGGCCTGCTCAATAATCTGGCCAGCTTTGGTAAGCTCCTCCTCCGAAATCACCAGTGGTGGTGCGAGCCGAATGATGTTGACATGCGTCGGCTTTGCGAGCAATCCCCGTGACTTGAGCAACAAGCACAGCTCCCAGGCCGACTTGTCCGACTGGGACTCGTCAATGACAATGGCGTTCAGCAAACCCTTTCCGCGGACTAGAGTTACAGAGAGTTAAAACCAGAAATTTCTTCCATGTGCGTCCCTGGTTTTAAATTTATAAGACCAAACTTACCCGTCTGCAGAAGAGGACTCTTGATGTTACGCAACTGGGTACGGAACTGCTCGCCCAACTTTTCGGCCCGCTCGGACAGCTTTTCGTCTTCAATAACCTCCAGGGCAGCGATGGCTGCTGCACAGCCGAGAGGGTTACCGCCGTATGTCGATCCATGCTCACCAGGTCGGATGCACAGCATCACATCGCGGTCAGCCAAAACAGCCGAGACCGGATAAACGCCGCCCGACAGGGCCTTGCCCAGCAGCACCACGTCCGGTCGGACACCGTCATGCTCCACACAAAGCTTCTTGCCCGTGCGACCCAAACCCGTTTGAATTTCGTCGGCAATGAAGAGCACGTTGTACTTCTCGCAGAGTGCCTTGCATCGCTTGAGGTAACCAGGATCGGGCACCATAATGCTAAATTCAAGATCACGTTATCATTGGCTTATCTTTTTTTTTCCCTATCTTGAAGAACTTACCCCGCCTCGCCTTGGATGGGTTCCACCAGAAAACCAGCAACGTGCTTGCCATGCTTCTCCAGGACAGCCTCCAGATCATCTGCGTTGTTGTATCGAATCAACGGGCTACCTGCAACCTTGGGACCCACGAGGGGCAAGAACGGGCCAAACCGGCCAAAGGAATCCTCGTCGGTGCTCATGCTGATAACACCCGTGGTGCGGCCGTGGAAGTTGTTTTCGCAGCTAAGCACGATGGCCTCGTTGTCCGGGATGCCCTTCTTGACGTAGCCCCAGCGGCGGGCGAGCTTGATCGCGGTTTCGACCGCTTCGGCACCGGTGTTGACAGGGAGGACCATGTCATAGCCAAAGTACTGCGTGACATATTTGGAAAAGGAGCTAAACACGTTGTTGTAGAACGCACGGGAGGACAATGTCAATATTTGTGCCTGATCGCACAAGGCTTTCACGATCTTGGGATGACAATGGCCTTGATTGACAGCCGAGTAAGCCGAAAGGAAATCGAGGTACTCGTTGCCCTCTGGATCCCACACGCGGGTCCCTTGCGCCTTGGCAAAGACGATCGGAAGGGGATGGTAGCTTGATTATCGATAAAAGAAGCATGTCAGTC
>VAFG01000345.1:558721-609144 GCA_013461545.1 Syncephalastrum contaminatum | reverse complement strand
TTTTCCCCCCCCCCCCGATGGCATCATCCCATGAACGTACTTGTGAGCACTGTAGTCGTGCTCGAGCTGGATGCATTCTTCAGTAGAGAGTTGAGTCATGTTCAAGAAGTGAGAGAAAGAGGAAAGAGTGACGGATCCGTCTTCATGCGAAGAGCCGTCTTATTTAAAGCGCCGCGTGTTTTTTTCGCACGGATATTCACACGGGGTTGCATCACTCACTGCTGCACTTTACACACATAGCATCACTTTCGTACCACTTGTCCATTTCGCATCCGCAACCTTCTTTTTTTCAAAAAAAGATATCGCTCCATTTAGATCATCGGTCCATTGACTTTATCGATTCTTCTCTTTTTCACGAGCGTCAACGTTAATTCCCATTTTTTCCGTGCAAAACAAATTAAAGGCAGATTGTTTATCCCACTTGATATGGATGATGACGCGCTTCAATGCCTATTCTATTGGCGGGTCATCAGGCGACCTCGTCATTGTCTTTTGGTTCTGGGGAGGATTACCGTGTGAGCCACTGCCTCAGGTCACGCAAAGCTTAGGTTGATTGGTTCAGCGTGACAAAACCATTATAAACAGAAAAGAAACATCCGACTGGTAATATCTTAGAAAGCGTGTACCAATCTGATGAGGAGAAGATGCCGCACGCGTGAGAACCGTCCAGATTGGCTTTCAGATGAGGTGCCACATTCGGTGTTGTTTGTGCTGATAAATTGATGGCGAGCAAGATATGCCGTTAAGTGACTAGTCGCCTGCCGTTAAGTGACTAGTCCGGCGGAAAAGGCCGGGAGTTTCTTTGCGCATCAAGGTGCTGAGCCATACATACAGCAGAATTGGATGTCCACGCTACATACTGCAGTGTGATGTGTATACCCCTTCCTTACTCTATATTTCTCTTTCTGGGTACATTTTTTAAAAGAGAGACAGGCCCATAGATTCGCAGTCGAATCATCAATCAAGGGGTCGGGACTAGAAGAGAAATGCGCGGATTGATACTCATACATACTCAGCAATACCGACAGTAAGCAAAAAGTTCGCAATGAAACTTTATATCCATGCGTGTCTGTGCCTGGCATAAAAAACAGCCTGTCTTTGTCTGTCGTCTGTTATTCAGGGCTGCTTTTCTTCCTTTTGTAGGCTGCAGACGCGCATCTCGTCATGCAGTGTACAGGAAGCCTTATTCAATAAAAAAACATATACGTGCTATCATGTCGAATAGATTCAGCGGCAGCAGCAGCAGCAGCAGCAGCAGCAGACCCAGCTGAAAAGTGCGTGTGTGTGTCTACTTGCGGATTCAGGAGTACGTGTCTCGCTCACTCACTCTCCACTTTCACATTCTTATCCTTGCCTTCTTTATTATTTTTCCCTTCCTTACTTTTTTTTTCCCTTCTTTTTTTTTCACGCAGCGACTTGGCTCATCTTTCTGTCTCAGTCGACCTTAATTGATGCCATGGTAATGGACACTTCAGCCGAATATACGCTGCCAGGCGTCTTGCACTTTTTGCAGGCTGAATGGAGACGATTTGAACGAGAGCGCAACGAATGGGCTATCGAACGAGCCGAACTGAAGGTGCTTTTCCGGTTTTCATATGCAAACAGAGACTCATCCTTCATCTTGTGACAATGACCAGTCTCATATTGCCCTTCTCGAGGGCGAACGGCGTGGTTTCGAGAATCTCAAACATGATCTGCTCAAACGCATCAAGATGCTAGAGTATGCACTCAAGCAAGAAAGGTGAAACTCTGCAACAACAGAAAAAAAGTTGTCATATTTACAATCCATCGACAGAGCGCGGCGTCAAGGCCCCACCAAGAACATGGTTACCAACGCAGTCGACTCACCCAACACACGCAAGTATTACTACTACTACTACTATAAGCACGCAAGTATAGGTTACTGACGCGTCAAGTGCAAACAGCCTCCTCCCCCGTAACACAACCAGAATCCACCACCGTCCAAGAGTTCAGCACCATGACAGAAAAATCACGCGAACGTAGCCGCAACCTCCTCAATTCGCACGTAAAAGGATCATGACCCATACACGGGTGGGCTAACTTTGCTGTACTGTAGATGCTTGCAAGAGATCAATACCCTTACGGCCATGCCTACTCAATTCCCACTTTTACATTCATTGCCTTATGACCCGCTGAAACCCACCTCAGCCGACCTCATGATCCATTCGAAAGCCGCGTCGTCACCCTCTCCGCCCTCCGCGAGCGATACCTCCTCTCCCGCCTCGTCTCCCTCCCTCTCCAACCGCTCCCTGAAAAACGGCTCATCCGATACGAACATCAAAAAGAATCCCAAGTCGCCCACCGGGACCGGCACCATCCGAGCCTCGGCCTCGCGCAACAATAAGAACCGCCCATTCACAGATGAACCGTCTCCCCCGCCCCAGGGTCGTCCGCCCTCGCCTCCCTCCTCGGAGCAGGCCAGGAATGATGTACCGCCCAATGTCGACGAAGTGGCCATGTTGAACAATGCAATGGACGCGAAGCCTGATGATGAAACAGAGGATGAAACCATGCTGGTAAGAAAAAGAGATGGCATAGAATCAGCCATGGGTTACTGATGTGCAAAAAAAAAAAGTCAAAACAAGTGCAGGAGAAGTACAATATCTCGGACGAGAAGATGAAGCGCATGGTCAAAAGTTCTCGGAAAGGCATGAAACGTAAGTGAAAGGTGGACGAAAAAGGAAAAGAAACAACTGACCTTGTCATAGATACCCAGCGCCAGGGTTCTCCTGAACCAGGCGAGAACGAGCCTTTTTCGATGAAAGCAGATCTTAGCAGTCAGGTACAGTTCAGGCAAGCACTCCGCAGTAATCGGCTCAACAGGAAATCCCCCCTTTTTTTTGGTATGCAGATCAGCGATTTGGATGCCGACCAAAAGAACGCTGCACAAGAGCAGCAACCCAAAATGTGGAAACAGAAGCAAACCATAAAAGGGTAATATTGGACAGAAAAAAAAATGAAAAGGGTCAGAGCATATCACTGATCTGACGTAGGCACCTTGACTCGGTACGTTCCGTGGCATTTCATCCGACCGATCTCATTGTTGCTTCGGGTTCGGATGATGGTACCGTCAAAGTCTGGGATCTGAGCTCTTCTATTGGACGAGATGGCAATTCTGTGCGCAAGTAAGCCGTTGGTATGGATGGAGAAATCAGGATGTGGTAATAACAAGAGATATTTACAGGCCGGGTATGGAGGAAACGATGCCACAAATCACGTATCGCGGCCATACACACCCAGTCTCATCCGTGATCGTTTCGGGTGACCAGAAACGGGTGTATTCTGCCAGTTTGGATTCCACAATCCGAGTATGGCGACTCCCTTCCGCAGGGCACACATTGTATTCCCCTGTCGGTAAGTGGTTGTGTTACTTTCCACGAGGGATGAGTAAACAAATGGGATCTTTTTCTTTTTTGTAGACCCGTCCCTGAAAATAGCCACCTACGTGGGACACAGCGATGCGGTTTGGGACATTGAGCTTTCCCCGGAAGGCTTGTTGGCCTCAGCGTCTGCGGATGGCACGGTCAAGATTTGGAACACCGAGTCATCCGGTGATTTGTTGAAAAGCTCGTGGGGTTACGATGGTGTGACGCTCGAAAACGAGGATCGCCGTTACGTTGCGCCCACGTGCTTACAGTTCTGCCCTACTGATACGAGCAAGATGGCGGTAGGCTATGCGAATGCAACCATCCGGATTTACGATGTGGCGACGGGTAAACTGGTGACGACACTGGCCGGCAGTGGCGACCAATACGGTATGTCGAACAAAACAATCCTCCGAGAAGGAACATATCAAAACGGATCGAAACCAATGGATTGACCCGCCATATAAAAAAAAATAGACGGAACGGTTAGGACTCAGATCAATACGCTGGTCGCACACCCAACCATGCCGCTCGTTGTGTCGGGCCATGAAGACAAGCAGATCAAGTTCTTCGATCTCAGGTCGGGGTCCTGCACTCAGACCATGTCGGCGCATACGGACGCCGTAGCCGCCCTGGATATCGATCCTTCCGGCTTGACGCTCGTTTCAGGAGGTAAACTATAATAATTTCTTTGTCATTATCAAACCAATGACCGTTCTTTATTTAGGACATGACGGATCGATACGGCTGTGGGACATGAACCAGGGCAAGAGGTGCATCCAAGAGTTTTCTGCCCACCGAAAGAAGGCGGACGAAGGCGTGATGAGCGTACAGTATCATGAGCGGATGCCATGGATGGTCAGCGGCGGAGCGGACGGGCAGGTCAAGGTCTACCACCATGGACATCATTAATCCCAGCAAGATAAGACCAATCGTAACACATCGGATAATGTAATTTTTTCGAAGCCGCTCCGAATAAAAAGGCACCCAACAGGGGCGGCTTTTTTCTGTTTACCTTCTTTTTCATATCCAAAACAAAAAAAATGTCCCCCGCTGCCAACGCTGCTAAGCGCTCGTTCTGGAGCATCTGGTACAAGCCTGAGGTATCTCGATTGTTTCCAAATCATAGAGAATCGACCGTATCCATGAGGAAAGACTTTTTTTCTGACCTGTTTTTTCCATCATAACAGATTATCCCTATCTACGTCACCGTTGGCGGTGCTTGCGGTCTTGCTGGCTGGTATCTGACCCGCCTTGCTCGGTAATTTCATGACGGGAAGGAAGAAATGGATGGTATACTTATGCATGTATTGTTTATTCTATATAGTGGCCCCGAGGTTGTCTGGGACCGCAAGGGCAACCCCTACCCCGTACGTATTATTTTGCTCTATTACTATGTCCATGAAGCTTATCTTTTATATATGTGTAGTGGCAAAACATTGACCAGGACACTCAGGTCAAGTTCATGACGGTCAACCAGAAGTTCGACAAGGTCTACTCCCGTGACCGCCTGTAAATGACAAACCTTACCCCCTGGAGAAAATGGGACGCAGATTTCCTTTTTTGTTTTCGATATTAGAGTTTCCGCTATAAAGACAGGGCATGCCACCATCTACCCGGCAAACCCTTTATTTTACCTTACAATTCTCGTCAGCGATTCTAATTGTTGGTCAATGAACTTGGATCTCGACATGATCTGCATTGGTAAAACGGAGCACGGTTTCAGACTTGGATTACTGCAAAAGGGCAGTATTTTGGTTGGTTCAGTTTTAACGTGGGCATTTCTGCCTTATTGTTTCAGTCGCTGCTTTTTGTTCCAGATTCTCATCATGTGTCTATGGGTTATTCAATATGGAGGAAATATTTCTCTGGCAGACCGTTATGTATGGACACTGTGCTGCAATATTCGTTGTTATAAACTTTACTGCTGCGCGGTCTATAAGTTACGTTCCGGTTAGCGGGATACGCAAATGCTAAGCTCTACATTTTCTGGTTTAGTGCGTAGCACACCGAGCTTTTTATATTTTGCATGCTATAAATATAGTGGTAAAGGCATATTTATACCTGTGATAGCATTATTTTTACAGCGCAAACCTCAACTGTTTGCATACATACATGTCGTATGAGCGATACGTACCACAAAAGTAAACGAAAACAAATCGCAAGACGCGAAGATAATGTATCATATTACACACGGTATTTTACACTCTACTGACTACCTTTAAATTCTGAGCATTTTGTCTCTAGATCGAGAAGCCTAAGCACATCTGTTCGAGTCAAATACTGCGCTCGTCCTCAATAAATTTGGTGTTCCGAGAACTCGACCAGTTTTTCATGTCGCCAACAAGTTGATTCAATGCATTATAACAATACCGATATATACGTTAGAAATTATGAGACTGGCTCGAGGTGCCTTCTATTTCGCGATTTACATAGCCCATTATCAAAGGATGTCGCATCAAGAGAAAGTAATCACGACGTGATATATGCCTACATAGTGGATATGTTGGATATAAGCATCCATCTTCTTTGGTATGTCGAAAGACTGCCTATACTGGATGGATATTGTACTCTATGTGTGAGCATGGTGCATACGGACATAACAAAAAAAGATGGAGACATTCGCCGTAGATTCGGCCAATATGTTCGTGGACGTGGAATCTGAATTTACGTTGACATGGGAAGACTGAAGACCTTACAAACAACTTTGACAGAAAAGCCAATTCTGTTCGGTCTGCTGAAAGCAGTCGCAGGACCTACGTATATCGGTATGTCCTTATGAAGATCATGGAAATAATTCGACAATATTGCACTCAGGATCGAACTCGGTCCTCACTTTTGAGGTTTTTTTTGGCAGAAGCCAATGATTATGAGCAGCTCTATTATCGGCACGTATGCCACTCCTCTCTTATGGAATATCAATTCAATGGCATGAGTTTGTTTATTCAAGTAGTCCATAGCTTTCTCGTTGTTTTTCGCTCTTCTTAAAACAGTGAGATTAACTTCTGCATATCATCGTTTAAACCCGCGCCAATTCTTTTTGTCACTTAATCGCACATGTACGTCTGGAATTACGTGATCTTCGAAACGCCCTGGACATATCGACCAGTCTTAACAATTTTCCCATATTCGTTATATAGTAGATGCTTGAAAGTATTATGGCACCGCTAGCGTCATGCAGATCATCGGCTTAGCTTGCCACTATATCGCAAAAGGTAAATATAGAGAAAAAATGTGTATCTGTCGTTGGTTACTCTCTAAAAGCTGCTCTATCCAAATAGAGACGGATGAGGTGCAGAAAAATTCTGTCACCGCATGGACAGGGTGAGAAAAGGGTTATATTGAAAAATGCAAATCAAAAAATTTTACGTACAAACACTTCAGCAAAAACCGCGTGGTGCAAGCATGACTGACCTCCGAACGCATTTTCAAAGTAAATCATCACTTGTTTTGGATTTATCGATCTCATCTTTAGGAAATGCCACGGCCACCGTAACAAGACACGCGAGTTACTATTTCATCTTTGGCGGCCGGCCTGGCCACCGCAACAAGGCACGTGAGTTACCTATTTCGTCTTTAGCAACCGGCCCGGCCGCCGTAACAAGAACATGTATTTACCGTTTTGATCTTTAGGAAATGGCCCGGTCACCGTAACAAGAACATGGACTTATCGACTTCATCTTTAGGAAATGGCCCGGCGATCGTAGCCAGACATGGGTTCATCTACTTCGCCTTTAGGCAGCGACACGGCCACCGTATCGAGATAGAAACCATATATAATGGTCGGCGAAGGACACCTTTTCGATCGATATCAACTCAAGTCTTCTGATCTTCTTCAAACAAGCAAATCAACCATGCAGATCTCTTACATTATTGGTCTTTTCGCCGCCGTCTTTGCTAGCGCAGCTTATGCCGACTCTGGCGCTGTTGGTGGTAACGAGAACATTGGCCACACCGCCGGTCTTGTAAGTAATATATTCATCACCCGTGACAATTGCTAAGTCTCGTATACCTCTATCTCCATAGTTGAACAATCTTCTGGCTGACGGTCTCCTCAACCGCAACTCGCAGGAGCAATCCAACTCTGTCGTCGATAAGGACCACTACGGCTACCGTCACGGCTACCGTCACGGCGACCGCGACGACCGCGACGAGTGGGAATAAACTAGTCCCTTTCCTTGTAGGGCAATTTCATTTGCCCTTCTAATCAGATCTACATGTTCTTTTTCTTTCTTCTCGATAGATCCTGATATTCTTTACTTTATTTTGTTCTCATTTATTACATGGTGGTGTGTGGAATGGTTGAGCAGAGATATGCAAGATATGCCAGTGTGTGTCATCATAATATATTATTACAATTGTCGATGAGTCAAGTGTGATAAGGTGCTGTTGCTTTATGAAAGCGCCATGTTTGTCACTGGCTGATGATGTGACAGTTGCGCAGAACATTGTTGAGAGAGAGAGCTGGACTCCGTGAACAGCAAAGAAACGACCTGGGCATAAGCGCTCGGACTGCACACGAGGGCCTTAGAAAGGATGTGTATTTGTCGTCGGTTACGCTCTGAAGCTGCTCTGTCCAAAAAGAGAACGGATGAGGTGCAGAAAATTCTGTCACCGCATGGGCAGGGTGAGAAAGGGGCTATATTGAAAAAAACAAATCAGAAATTTGATCTACATATTTCAGCAAAAACCGCGTGGTGCAAGCATGGCTGACCTCTGAACGCATCTTCAATGTAAAATTTTCACGGATTTATTGATTTCGTCTTTAGCAAAGGGCCCAGCCCAACCAACATACCAGACAGAAAATCGTATATAAGGGTCGACGACGAACGGCTTTTCGATCGATATCCACTCAAGTCTTCTTCAAACAAGCAAAATAATCATGCAGCTCTCTTTCGTTATTGGTCTTTTCGCCGCCGTCTTTGCTAGCGCCGCTTATGCCGACTCCGGCGCTGCTGGTGGCAACGAGAACATTGGTAGCACCAGCGGTCTCGTAAGTAACAAACTTTGCACATGTGATAATTGCTAAATTTTGTATCTTCTAAATCCATAGTTGAACAACGTCCTCGCTGACGGTCTTCTCAACGACAACTCGCAGAAGCAGGCCAACTCGGTCGTCGATAAGGACCACCACCACGGCTACGGTCACGGCTACGGTCACGGCTACGGTTACGGCGACCGCGACGACCGCGACGACCGCGACGAGTGGGAATAAATTAGTCGCTTTCCTTGCAGGGCAATTTCTTTGCCCTATTAGTCAGATCTATATATTCTTTTTTTTACTCTCTTTCAAATAGATCCTGATATTCGTTGCTTAAGTTTGTTTTCATACGTGATGGTGTATGGGATGGTTGAGCAAAAATATACTAGTGTCGGTCTGCCTTCATTACATACTATTATAATGATTGATGAGCCATGCGTAAAGCGTGCACGGTGCCTCTACTTCATGGAAGCGTGCCAGGTTCGTCACTCATTGTGTTGATGTGATAGTCGCGCAGAAGGTTGATAAGATAGAGCTCATTTTCCTGAACAGCAAAGAAACGACCTGAGCACAAGTGCTTTCCAACTTTAGGGCAGGTTGCGCGGCGATCTCGGTACCAGGCGCCAGTGCATCTATGTCCGGGATGCATACGCGAGTCAGGTTGAAGCCTATGTTTGGATGGCGGTCCGTGGACAGCGCACGACACCTCAGACAGACGGAAGACATGTAAATGTTAGGACTCCATTATTTGCAATGCGTCCCTGTACTCAACTTTCAAGGAACTTGGTAGCTGTTGATGAGCGTGTCGATACTTTGGTGGATCACCTCGCAGGAACGTAATTTGCAAGGGCTTGTCGCCATATATGCATGCGTCATCCAAAACATTCTTGGTCTTGTTCGTGAAGCTACGCATCGGGTTGGGCAATAAGCCAGTAAATGAGAAGGATAGGTTTATGGACAGAAACAAAGGCAATCAGGAGCACATTGAACGCGGATTGTTCAGCAGTGTAGTGTGTGCGGTCGAGCTTCTTTTCTTCAATAAGGCTCTGTAAAAGGTCGGGCTGGGATCCATGATTCTCACTGAGCAGCCCCGTATGGCAATCTTGGATTTGGGCTTGACATGATTGGTTACTCTGATATCGTCTGACTTCAGCGCTCCTATGGCTCCTACTGCTATAAAAGTCAAGAAGTGCTCAAGACAATGATGCACAGCTTCAAGGCACTTAATATCTACACACACGTCAGGACCCTGTATCATTCCTGGTTTACTATCTCCTGGATGTAGCACTTTTTCCCAGTAATCGTTGAACAGTTATTCCTGCGCTTGCCCGATTATAACAGACTGAATTTGCTTCATTCTGTCATATATGGCGCTTTGCTGATTTTCCCCTTTTAAATATCATAAATTCTCGATCGTAGAAACCTTTTGAAAGGTTATTATTATATCGAGACGGAATGCTACAGTTTTACTGAAAATTTGGTGATTGGTGAGCTGTTAAACCAGGGGCAGGATGTTGTATAGTGCTGTTGCTCCTGCCTACTTACATATGTAGTGCCCATATTTTAGAACTTTCTTTCAGGAATACCTGCATACGTATGTCCCACTAGAGCATATTAGTTTGTGTATATATACACACTTGTTAGAATATGCCACTATCGCATCGTCCATACCAAAGAAGCACTTGTGTAGCTAGGGAAGGATCTTTCCTTTTTTTCTAATATGAGCATACCCATGTTTTTACCCTCAGGATATATAGGCAATTCTAAATAGAGATTCTTATTTCTGGGTTTACATACTATTACTTTGGTGTATATATTTCGCCGAGGCCAATACTTCTATGAACTACAGGCAAGCAAATCTTCTGCGTAAACGGACAGGCAGATGCGTCCTTCTTCGATCGCTACTCCGTACCTGTATACTCATAACACTGTATAAAGTACAGTGAAAGCTAATGATTATTTTCTCTTCAGGCTTCATCTCAAATTATAGTGAATGCACCTTACCATAAAGTTATCGTAAATATGTAGGCGGTGAGAGAGGTGAACAGTTTTCAGCAGGCCTTTCTTCATCTCCGTCTTTATTTTTCTTTCATTTTTTCCCTTATACTTTGTTCCTTCAAGCCCATTGTCGTAATACACTATCCTCCATACTCTACCTTATATCTACTTTTGAACAGTTGGCCTTTCTTCTACTTTTTTTTTCTCTTTCTTTTCTTATTATACTTCTTTCCCCTATATCAGCTGCTACCTACGACTGGATTCATTTTTGCACAATACATTATTTTCACTATTAGCAACTATTTTCTTAACCTACCGACCAGAGCAATCCCCGAGCACCAGCATCCATAGTGACTACAGTTTTTCTAGTCGACGTAAATATAACCGTAGAGAACATATATCATTCCGTAATGTGTCCAGTCATATGTAGTAAAGCTCGCTCTGCTAGTATCGCGCGATTTCAATTGTATCCGTCCATAGGTTTCCATGACATCTTGTTTTCAAGGCATTCATTCTGACGTCTTGGGATGACTTTATTTGGCAAAGTACGATTCCACAATGGGGGGAGACTGAGAGTGCTCGTCTCGTTTAACGTATCATGTGTGTATGTGCCTCTGGGCAGATGATCGCGAATTTTAAAAGAGCAGGCATCACTTTTAGCATGACGTAAAAAAGGGTCTGGTGGCACTCATCCCAGGCGCACAAGCACTTTATGCTACAATAAGCTTCTCCACATGGTGTGTGCCTGCGACGTGCGGCTCACTTTACAAGAATGGTAAATATCGGAAAAAGGAAAGTATGTGAAGTCAAAGAGAAAAAGAGCCAGGTTATAATTTACCCGTATGTGGGAATAAAAATGAGGAAGGGATCAGCGATGTGTTGCGAGGCACGGTTGCCTTGGGACAAATAATAAAGATGAAATATATATTTGTGTGGTGTCCCGCCTCAAACACGTGGTCCTATGTATATTTATATACGTCTTGTCTCCAAGGAAGCGGAGCAGGGCAGGATGTGCCGGCCACGGCTGCAAGAAAGGTCGCACACAGCATTCCGAAAAATAAGCACTACATTGCGGGTGCACTGGGTCGAGACAAAGAGAAAGGGGAGATATATATAGGTCGCGTATAAAAGATGTAGGTGCTGGCTCTGTAAGAAAGTGGATTGTCGGTGACACCGAAAAGCGGGATGGAGATCAAACTAGACCGGAAATGGGCAATGACCCCCCTTTGTCAGGCATCCCCATTTCATGCTTTTGCGTTTTTGGCTGCCCTTTTAGGTTTTCTTTTTCTTTCTTTTTTTCTCTCTCTCTGTCTTCTTGAAGGATTGACTATGGAATATGTATACCGACACTGGGCCGATACTCAGGGCAAAAAGTAGTGACGCACCCCAGCCCCCTACGCCCGTGCCCGACTGGGCTTCTTCTTCTGTGCGATCGAGTCCAGACTCGTCATTCTTGCTTCGTACGCCTTCACCGCAGACCGCCATTCCTTTTCTCCATCGCAAAGATGAAAACAGACCCATTGTCGAGCAGAGGTAACTATTATATCAGAACTCCGCAATGGATCATGGACTTAGGAAATGAATAGACGGGAAGAGAGAGAGCAAGCGCTACTTTCACCGACAGTAGCAAGTGGTGGGCGACGGCCTCTGATTGAAACGCATTCGGCAACGACACTCCCGACTATCCGTGAACTGCCTGCGAGCCCCAACGAGTCCACGCCTGAGCTCACGACCTACTGGCCCAACGCCTCGTACCTCGGTCGCTTGAAGGCCCCTTCGCCCTCGTTTCTCTCCAACCGGACCGCTTCCACGTGTGGACCGCCCGCCATCCCGCTCTGCCGCATCGCCTTTGCCGATGCATCAAGGGACGCGGGCATCCTCAAAAAGGGGCGTCTGCTGTGCTCGAAACAGCTGTCCTGGTACAGCCGCCGTTCTTCCGAGACGGACATGACCCGA
The DNA here is from genome assembly GCA_013461545.1 of Syncephalastrum contaminatum. Taxonomy (NCBI): domain Eukaryota; kingdom Fungi; phylum Mucoromycota; class Mucoromycetes; order Mucorales; family Syncephalastraceae; genus Syncephalastrum; species Syncephalastrum contaminatum. Next base: position 596,823 of record VAFG01000345.1, on the reverse strand, counting down.
AATCATCTGCGCCTGCGACAGAGCCGCTTCCGCTGGCGTGAATTCAAAGTCATCTTGAAGCCTGACAGGATCGAACTCTATCACGTCTCGGTGTGTCATTTGAAATGATCGGCGTCCTGTTGATGTAACTCATGCTTTTTCTTTTTTTTTTCCGGCCGTTTTATAGTCTCTCGTTTTCCAGGCCAAGCGCCTCGCGCATGTCATCTATTTGCATGAATCACGCAAAAATCACCATTCGGCTGTCCAGCTAACCTTTGCCACCCACCTCGATTATACCCTCTCCATCGCCTTCCGTTCCGCCATGGGACGCAACGTGCGTTTCCTTTTTACCGCGCGTTCCGAAAAGGATACTCAGGCCTGGTACATGGCGCTCTACCATGCCTTGCCTAATCAATCCAAACGCATGATACCGCCCACCATCGACTGCACCCTGCCCACCCTCGACCATCTACGCATACGTATACCCATTTTCGACGATCAGCAAAAGTCGATTCTAGACAAGGAGCAAAACATCCGCATGCAAGATATCAAGCACGGCATCCTTGCCATGCTTGACTACCAAAACGTTCGTCCGATGGGCTGGTTCCCTGAACGCGTTTCGCTGCATTGGCGCAACGACCACGGTCGTCTCGAATGCGTCCCGGACGATGCATATCTTATCTGCCCGCAGTTGATTGAACAGGTAGGACCAACTGAGAGAGTGCAGCTTTCTCCAATCACGATCCTGACCGTATGTGTCTCTCTGTAGAGCCACACCCTCGAGTTGCATCCCCATGCGCAATCGCCCTCGACGGCCGTCCTGCCGCCCGTCTCGGAAGGGTTTCTGACGTGGTGGAGCCTCAATCTGCGAAAACCAAACAGCCTGCAAAAGCACGTGGTGTATGCTTTGACCGACGGTTCCTGTCTCTTTCTCGTCAACCCATACCGCGCGCTGCCCATCGAGAGCGAGCATAACCCAGACGGCAGACAACGCTGGACCCTCGGCCGCATCTCGCGCGCATCTCTCTTTCACCCGCATCACCACCCACACCGACCACGCGTCTCCACTGGTGGCGGCATTACGCTGCGCTCTGCGACGCGGTTTTTCTTCCGCGACAACCAAGACACTTCGCGTGAGCTAGCCGATGTGGAGCGGCAGAACGCGAACCTAGGTTCTGCATTTGCGGTAGTGGACATGACCCAAGCGGCGGAGGTGCAGTCGGCCAAGGAGATCAAGGACCGCAAGACGTTTTTTGAAATCAAGACCAAGGATGGCAGCCGTATCCTGCTCGAGGCGCCCACCGTGCAAGCCATGTTTGAGTGGATCATGCGGCTGCGCAAGATGATGCAAGGCAACTCTCTCATGACCGCGCTCAAAGAGCGGCTCACGATCCTGGTATGTTGAAGCGCAAAACAGCTGATACGATCTCTAACGCACACGTGTAGCAATCCGGCATCGTCTATGTCCGAAAAGGATACACCTTTGAACAACGGTTCTGTGTCCTGCTGCGCGGCCGGGGTCTGATGCTCTTTGACAGCCGAAAGAAGCGCAGGCCGTCTTCCTGGGCAGGGTCGTATGTGCATTACTTGACCGTGCCCCTCGACGAGAAGACGTACGTCTACTCGGACGACCAGCCCGGCACCAGCACCCATCTCCCGCCGCGGCTCTTTCCGGACGGCACGACCAGCGAACGCAACGCGGAATGCAGCTTTGCAGTGTGGCGGGCTGATCAGCGCCACTGTATGGTTTCTCTCCGCGAAAAGCTGTCTGTCCTCAAACTGGGCCACCGCCTGGGCAGCAAAGGCACGATCTGGGTCTTTATGGCACGGACGCGTGCGGAAAAGGAGGCCTGGGTCTGGGCTGCCCATCACGAAATCGATCGTTCCTTGTAATAGTCTTGGCGCATTTCTCTCGTGTACTCGTTTAAAAAGGAATACCACACAAAACATCTCATAATTTCATGTAAATACATACTCCTGTAGCTTTGCATACCATCTACAAGAAATACATACAGTCCCTTCACTGTGTCCTCCCTTGGTCAAGACCGCTTTATCGATACAATATTTTCTTATTTCTTCTGTGTTGTTGGTATAAAGACAGGGGGACATCGAAACATAAAAAAAAGCTCAACAACTGTGTAAACAAGGCGGTGTGATATGGGTGAGAGATATGTGTGTGTGTGTGTGTGGGTTTGGGAAGGGCTAAAGAGGGGGGGCAGCATAAATTGGTAGAGGATATAGCGTTTATCTTAAAAAGTCTTTTTGTGGATGATGTCAGGATCTTCCTGGTACTCTTCGGCAGAGACCCACATCTACGAGAGAGAAGCATGAGACTGGATAGATAGATAGATTAGATCGTTTGCTTACCTTTTTGAAGGTACTCAATGAAGCCAAGATAGAGCCACCAATCCAGGTACTGTATTTACGCTCTGGAGGCGCATAAATCTTGATCTTGATATCCTTCAAAGCCAAAGCCTTGATCTCAAGGAGCAGACGCTCACCAAAACCTAACACGACGTGCATCAGTCTCCGCGACCGCTTCATCTTTCACATATTCATTACCTTTGCATAGCGTCGAGCCACCGGAAAGAACGACATTCGAGTAGAGCGCCTTTCTTAAATCGAGGTCGGCGCGGCTGATACTGTCGCAGATGACTTGGTGTACGCCCGGGTACTCTTCGCCGATGAGCTCAGGATGGAAGATGATCTCGGGTGCACGGAAACGCTCGGAGCCGAGCTTGATAACGTTACCATCGGGCAAGACAAAGTCATCCATTTTGCCGCTCATTTCCTTTTCCTCCTTGGCCGGGTTCTGGGCAATGTAGCAGGTCTTTTCCTTGATGATGCGGACGACCTCCTTTTCGGCTGTGGTGTGGAAGTTGTATCCGGATTTGCGGAGCAGGAGCTGCAAGTACTCGGTGACGTCGCGGCCGGCAATGTCGATGCGGCGGATGGCGTGCGGGATGGCGAAGCCCTCGTAGACGGGCACGGCGTGCGTGACACCGTCGCCTGAATCGAGCACGATACCGGTGGTTCGGCCGGACGAGTATCTGAATACAAGTAGAAGAATGAGCATCCTGTGTATGTGTGTGTCTCTTTGTACTCACAAACTGAGGACAGCTTGGATGGAGGTAAAGAGGGCAGGAACGTTGAAGGTCTCGAAGAAGATCTGAGCGGCGGTGTCGCGGTTCGAGCGCGGGTTGAGAGGGGCTTCGGTGAGCAGGACGGGGTGCTCTTCGGACAAGGTCTTGAGCTCGTCTGTGTAAATGTACTGCCAGATGCGCTCCATGTCCTCCCAGTCCGTGACAATGCCGTGCTCGAGCGGATACCTGATCTTGAGCAGTCCTCGCAGTTCTTGTGCTTTTCGTCCGATAAACGTGTCTCCCTCCACCGCACCCGCCATGATACGCACATGCTTCGGGCGACCCACTCTATATACAGAGTAGGTTACGTTAAATGAATAATCGCCTTTACGAGTGTCTATGTTGCACGTACAGTGAGGGAAAGAAGCACTTGGGCTGCTCTTCACCTGCGAAACCAGCCTTGATGACACCCGATCCCTACAGATGAGGTGAGTCTTTTGTTTTAAACGTGGAGATGCCAACATACGTTATCAATGACGACGGGCTGGTTCGTCAACACCTAGAAAAGTAGACACGGTTTGGGGTCAGTTGCCCATGTTATAAGTTGAAATAGAAAAAGAGTGGATGAGGAACAGAGAGCGCGCGTACATCATCGAATTCTGAATTCATTGGGAATATGGGATGGTGACTCTGGATAAGAGGTTTGTTTTGTTGTCAGTAGAACAGCACAGACACACACACAAGAGACAGGACTCAAAGTGCCGTACCTTTTTTTTTTTTCTTCTTTTCGGCAGTTGTCCAAAAAGGTCGGACTCTGTCTTTGGATGTCTTGAATGAAGCTCTCTCACTCGTGTGACTTGTTCATTATATTTCACTTTTTACCCACCTCTCTTTTGTGTCTCTCTTTTATTTTCTCTTTATGCGTTACCCCTCATGCAGACGCGTTTAAAGCACTTTCGTACAGTCGTAAGTCTTGTTTGACTTTATTCTTCTCCTTTTTATTAAGCCTTTGTTAGCGGCATCACACGTCTCTGAACGACGATGCTGTCAAGCCAATCAAGCAGCAGCTTCAGGTACCTTCAACCTCAATCGAAAACAAGTCCAATCCCAATAACACGCAATCGTTATACCAGCCACAGCAACAGCAATCACCTCAGCAGACAAAGAAGACGACTGAAAAAGAAAAGGCCAAAAATGTGCCTGCTGTGAGACGAAGCGGACGCATCGCAAAGAGTCAGCCCACCATTCTCGATTCATTCCACAAACAGAAAAAACCAATTACGCCCAAAAAAGAAGAAGCCATATCCAGCTCCAAGGAAGCCACCATTCTTCCTAAGCGAACACGCGCCTTGTCGGATGTGCAAGAAACACCTGTTGAGAAAAAGCAGTGTGTCGAGAAAGAGGAGGAAGCGCCTGCCGAGACCTCGACCGTTGCTGCTGCGGAAGAGCAGGAGCCACACATGCAAGCACCACCCAAGCAGGAACAGCCGGCTGAGAAGACTGTCGCTACCACTTCACCCGAATGTATCAAGTCTCAGTCTGTCGAGCCTCAACCTCTCGAGACTCAGCCTGTCGAGACTCAGCCTGTGACAGAAATGCCAAAAATTAGTACACCCTCAAGCAGTGACAGCCAAAGCAGTAATGCGCAAGAGACTCAGGTGGAAAGTCCCAATGCGGAACCCCTTCAAACTAAACCTGTCCAAGATACCTCCTCTACCTTCCAGGTAACAAAGAAAATGCATCCCGCCATTGTTATAATGTCTGCTCACCGCTTTTTGTGATTATAGAGTAACCAACAGCTGATTGAGGCCGAGAAACGCGTACTTTGCAAGTTCCGTGTCTCGCTTGATATCACCCTGACTTTCCATGCTGCACAAAAGCGCCCTGTGAATTTCCATGCGGTGTTGCCCACTTTGCGAATGCAGGTCCAAAGGTAGTGAAACGCGCGGCTGTTTGGATTTCCCAGAACTGACACGAGATCTAGAAATGTGACGCAGTCGCATCTGGCCAAGGTCATCTATCTGGCCGCCGACTTTTACATCTTGGAGCCGTTTGAGCACAAGGAGCGACAGACGGTGATCGAGACGTACATTGTCGAGATAGGCAGAAAATGGAAATTGCCCATGAATGGCAAGGACATGCATGATCGCGAGGCGTATCTGAATATGCGGCTGGACTATTTCTTTGAAAACAACAAGCAGGCGGTGAGCGTGCCTGAGGCCGAATTACCCAAACATCGCAAAAAGATCACGCGTGAAGAATGGTTGGAAACCGCTCCTCTGCCTGAAGGAGTACGGCAGATCTTGAAGCGACGAGAGGAAAAGAGAAACAAGGCAGAAGAGCCCCAGGCGGAACGACCCCCACCGACGGGCACGGTCAAGGAGCGTGGTAGCGCCCTGCTTGCACGCGTAAGTTTACACACACACAGAGAGAGAGAGAGAGTGCATGTATGAAAAACGGGCGACTCATTTTGTTTGCATTAGATTCGTGCCAAAGCTGCAAAGAAATCGTAATGATTGATGTACATAACACAAACAAGAATTTGCATAATCCCCCACATCTATTCCATTCATCCTAAAAGAAAAAAAACAACAACACGTATGAGTGTATTAGCATTGACGTTTGCCCAATTTTTCTTTTTTCGGGGGAGATCCAAGGTCATCTTTTACCCCAAAAAGTTTATCGTGTGTGACATGAAGTCATAATATATGAATGGATCGTTCCATGTGACAGCATCGATTTTGACTCGCGGCTTTTTAAAAGGACAAGAGCATTACATATAAAAAAAGTTCAAGAAGGCACTCATTCTGCTTCTTCCTTCTCCATCCCTTCATGGCTTCATTCACAGCAGGACCCACCACACCACAGTCGCCGACGTCACCTTTGAGTCTGTTTCCTTCCCAACAAGCAAAACCTGTGCCTCCTGGAAAGCTCCGAGTATGTCATGTCCCGAATCGGGTAACTTTGTTGTCTAATACTGTCCTACGCTATGCCAGCTCCAAGTCCATTCCTGCTTCCTCAATGTGCCTGTCAAACGTCCGTACGTGGTCATTACCATGGGAGGTAACTTATAATATATATATACGGTAGACCAACAAAGGAAAGAAAACTGAGTATGACAAGACCAAAGATACGAGACGTCCGTCTCGGAATACCCGCAGGGCAAGTGGCACGAAAGTTTCGAGTTCACGGTCAGCTTCCATGCGCAGCTGTTTGATACGATCCAAATGGACTTGTACGATGCGTATCTGCTCTTGCCCGATCGGCACGTCGGGCGGGCCGAGATCCGCGTCCGATATCTGGAGAGCATGCCCGAGACATTTACAAACTATTATGAAATCTGGGACAAGCGGCTCTCCTCCGGCGCGTCGTCCAACGTCGGTCGGACCAAGACCATGGCCACCAACGTCGGCGCCGTCCAAGCCAAGATCTCCTACCAATACCAGCACATGGGGGCGGGCGATACACGCGATACAAATGGCGAAGGCGACCTCGGCATGCCGCACGCACCCTCACCACCGCACATGACGCCCTCTCGAAGCACTCCCGTCACAGACGAACAGCTCAAAAAAGAGTTTCTCCAGCACCTGGAGGAGCAGCGTGAGACACACAACATTGTCTTTCACAAGTACGATGAAGGCGAGGACGACCCGGCCAAGTTGGAAAATGTCGGCCTCGACTATCCGGATGAAAGCTCGAGCGAGTCCGACATGGACCTTGGCCTGCGTCGACGGTCGTCGGCACACGCCGCCACCGAAAGAGACGTTGCCATTGAGCATCGACAGCAGCACGACGCACGGGCCGAAGAAAACAAGGAAAGCAATGCATCGGCCATCACAAAAATGTCGAGCACGGTGTCTTCCTGGTTTGGCATGACCCCGACCACCAGTGCATCCACCACAAATACAGCGACTTCTGCTGCTGCAGCACAACCCCAAACGAAAACCAAGCCCGCCCACGAACCGGACACTATGCCCAAAGGCTTGGATGTTCTCGCAGACGATGACGAAAGTCTCAAGACCTTTCCGCTGCTAGATACCTTGGGCTCGTGGGCGGTCAACAAGGAGACCAACCAGGTCTTGCGCACCATTGGTAAATTACTCGCTGCTTTCGTAAGTGCACTGCAAGGCAAACAGATAAGGCCCACGCGTACTAATATTTTTATTCAGGGACAAGGCTTTGAGCTGTCCAACCTGCAGATTCTGACAGGCTTCACGATGCTCGAGAAATTCTACATGGAACTGCCACGTGACCGGACCTGGGACGTCGTCGACGACCTGTCCGAGATTGAGCTGGCCGCGCATTTCTGGAAGTTCTCGGTGGCCTCTTATGGCTGGAAAGGCCTCAACTTTATTGGTAAAGGCAACGGTTATATCTCGGATGCGATGCGGGATCACTCGGACACGCTGTCGATCCTCGAGTACCTGGCGATCCCCAAGGAAGATCTGTTGGCATACGAGTTCCGGTCGGCCCAGGCGTTCCGGCCCAGCTATTTCATCGTGCGCGATCGACCCACAAATTCGATCGTGCTCGTGATTCGAGGCACCATGGTAAATTAAGGGCTGTTCTCTTGGATGGGCAGGATGGGTACTGAAAGCAAATGCTTAGAGCGCGTTCGACACGATGACGGACCTGGTGTGCGAGTACGAGCAGTGGCGGGGCGGCTTGGTGCATCGTGGCATGAAATCCGCCGCAGTCTGGTTCTTCCGGCACGTAGCGCCCAAGCTGGTCGCATACACCAACGAGCACTCCACCTCCGCCCTCTACATTGTCGGTCACAGTCTGGGCGCTGCCGCCGCGTCCATCTTGACCATCATGCTCCTCGACTTTATGGACGAGTTCCGCAAGGACAAAAACGAGCCGTTCACGCTCCGATGCTTCGGCTATGCGCCGGCGTGCGGCTTGAGTCTCGATCTGGCGGAAAAGTACAAGGACCACATCGACTCGGTTGTGTTTGCTGACGACGTCGTAAGCAAGCTCAGCTATGGATCGGCCATGGACTTGAAGCACCTGATCATTGCAAGCGCCGAGGCGGCGCAGACGGTGGGCCTGAGCCAGCTGCTGTGGACGGGCAAGCCGGAGGGGGAGCTGTGGAAGGCGGCGTTTGACCGGATCGCCGAGTGCCGTAAGCGATGTCTCGAGTCGCTCGAGAACCCGCGGCTCTACGTGGCGGGCCGGATTTTCCAGTTTTGGCTGGTAAGTGACGAGATATGAGAAGAGCCGACGACCAGAATTCACATGCGAATTAAATTTGCCACAGGACCCTGCTCCGCATAACGAGACACGGATCGTGATTGAACGCACAGACGCTCGGCGGGTGTCAAGCGAAGTGATTGTGCGGCGGTCGATCGTGCTCGACCACTTGCCGACCAACTTTGACGTCGCGTTCCGGCGGGCCCGCGAAGCACTCATGGTGGGCGCAGGCAAGATGACGGACGACGGCATTCTCCTTGATGAGAGCGGCGAACGTGACATTGGCCAGCGTCTCCAGGACCTCGCCCTCAAAAAGACGACGAGCCGGACAGGTGGACAAGGCCGTGCCGTCGATGAAGATACCAAACGATAATATATATGCCCCCCCCCTCCCGACCCGCTTATTACGTACATAAACATAGAAACACGTGATTTTTTAAAGCCATACGTGAAAAGAGTGTTGTCTTTGTTGGAGAAAAAGGGGAACTGAAGTACGAAGAGTAAGGAAAAGCGAGGGTGAGAGAGTAAAGAGACCGGATGAATCACCGACTTAGAGGAGCTTCTCGATCTCGGGAGCGATAGCCTTGGGCTCGGTGGTGGATGCATAGCGCTTGACGACGTTACCCTCACGATCGACGAGGAATTTCTATTGCCTTCTGTCAGCATTGGTCATACACAAATGCCTGTTTCCTGCTTACCTCAAAGTTCCACTTGACGCGCTTCAGGCTATAGCACGGTTAGTTAACACACCGCGCTGGACTAAGTAGAAGAATCTTACCCGAGGATGCCAGGCTGCGACTCCTTGAGGAACTTGAACAGGGGGGCCTCGTTGTCGCCATTCACATCACTGTACAGAAAGCGTGAGAAACGGGCATACTACTACTATTATACACTCTTATGACGTACACCTTGGCAGTGAGAGGGAACGACACGTCGTAGGTCAGCTTGCAGAACTCTTGAATCTCTACAGTCGACAAAATAGAGTGAGTCCATTGCTCAGTCAGTGAAGCTGATCAATTACTTACGCTCCTCATTGCCGGGCTCTGTTAGGTAGGTAGGTTGTGGCGTGACAATGTCAAAAGGTGGTGAGCATGAATCCATTTTGAGTGACATGCTTTACCTTGGCCAGCAAACTGGTTGCAAGGAGCACCGACAATGGTGAAACCGCGGTCCTTGTACTGCTTGTAGAGTTCCTCAAGACCAGTGTACTGCTTGGTGAAGCCGCACTTGGACGCCACGTTCACGACCAGAACGACCTATTCATTTCAGTTTCGTTGGTTTAGACTGATAAGCATATGGTTTGCTACTATCAAGCAAAGCTTACCTGGCCCTTGAGGGCAGACAAGTCCCAATCCTGGTTCTTGATATCCTTGATGGTAAAATCGAAAAACTTCTTGGAGGCCATGGTTGAAGAAAAAGTAAAGAAAAATGTATGGTACGCGTTCTCGCTTGGACTAAATCCTTTTTTTTTTCTTTTTCAGTCTTCGCTCGCTCTCGCGCGAAGGCCTGACTCGGGCCGCAAAAGGCCGATGACAAATCAGTCCTGCGCTCATTCTGATTCGTTACCGGCCTCAAGTCTTACATTTTTTTCTGCCAAGCAATAACAGGATGATGCGTCCTGACGTGGAAATTCCTTATCCGTCCTTTTTGAGGTCCAGCATGCTATTCTTATGCAATCATATTCTTAAACATAAGCTTTGTATTGTATGTCTGTGTGTGACACATGGACGTCAAAATCTCGCGCGATAAAGTGATGATTCAACTAATCCCGCTCTACCTTCTTGTTGGTCCTTGTGATATTTTGGTCATCGAATTTACAATCGTGCGTCGTGGCATTGACTGCGGCGCGTTGGACTTTTGCACGACATGTCGCTATATGCATTAGTAATATAATGAATCCTGTACTCAAATTAAGCATTTCAGGTCGACACCATCTCATGTTCTGCTGACTAAGTGAATGAATTACACAAGGCTACAGGTTCTTCGACTACAACGCATCGTCGCTCGTGAGATAATGATATCAACACCGATTTATGTAGTCGATTTGAATATACAGGCACAGTCTGGCAGGTCAACCGTCCCCGTTGCAGCCCAAGGTGATCGACTTACGATCAAATTGGCTTTCCGGTCTCTAAGCCGCGAGTTAACTGCTTCCACCCTGCTTAATAATACAAATATACGACTAATTTCACATATAACACATCTACTGCGTTGAACATATCTTTGTTTCTTTAAGAAATATACTACCCAACTCTATTATGTACGAAGGCATGCCCAAGAACTACATCTCAGCTGTTGGTCTTAATTAGAGCAAAAAAGCAGTTATAAACCCGTCCGAAGAGTTGGCGCAAGGAGTATATATATATGACCAGGAAGAACCGGGGGAAGACAGAGACGAGCCCACTGTTGCCAATTTTCAAATTTCTCAGTGACAGGAAACGTCACTACTTAGCCTTCTGAAGTCGCTATTCATAATTACAGAAATGTGAAGCTGCTATACTTCGTTAGAAATCTTTATCAGACTCTTGATCGTATGAATAGCTAGCTATATAACACAAGTATATACCACTGATATCTGAAAAAACAACATCTGATACTCGATTGAAATCAGAAAGTATTATAAGTCCTTTTGTGGGAAGCGATTAAATATGAAGCTGTCAAATCGTCAAACTATTAGAATTTTTTGCTGTCTATGTAGCTCACTGCAGCAAAAGTGACCGATTTATGTGAATAATCGATTCGTAATTTCGAACGTTCTTGGAGCATGGAATATGCGTCATGGCCAACATTGCCGCTGGTCGTCCCTCGTAATTTAGACTACCAAATAAACGAGGAAGCTCTTCGCGGTTTTCTCTCGACAGAGACCTTCTGGGCAAGCAGAATAGGAAATCTAATTATTTGTAAATGCCATTAAGTTGTATTATCGATTTTACTTACTAAATACTCAATACCTCCCGGCGAGATAATGCCGTCGGAGGAACCTTAAAACTTTAAAACGCCGAAAGGAATCTTTCCTTACTCTAAAGACATTGAAGATATCAATGGCATGGCGGCTGAACAAAGGCATGGCTCGATCAAGAGCAAAGATCTATAGAAAGACGTGGCTATCAAGATGAAGATGTAATGGTAGTATGAGTACAGGTAGTGATCTGTTAAGTGCGTTACAGATCCTAGTGAACACGATTACCATTAAGTGACTCCAGTATACCCAAGAAGTTACACAGCTATGACATTAGGAGAGCAAAACGCGTAGAGAAACGGTTTCGCCAGTTGTGGCAACTTCAGAGGTAGCTGAATCTATAAGATCCCGATTAATACTGTTTCATGCAGAGCGCACCCGTCCAAGATCCAGGGGGAGCAGGCTGAGCTACATATGATACATATGCGTACCTATATGTTTGGTGTACATACATGTATGATATACAAGAGAGACATAATATGGCCAATATGCATAATCTAATGCGTAGCAGTCAATGTAATAAATATTACAAAACACACAATGACCATCTAACAGATAAATGAATATGCATGCAATAGAAAAATCACATACGTAATAGAAAGAGGGCAGGGCCACATGGTGAGCTCCTTTCAACTGTCCCTCACTTCTAAGAGCTACCAGCTGTCACCTGGACATTAATATCAGCTGCCCCCACTTTTGACATGCACACAGTACTCTACATATCATCTGCCCGTAAACTGTATGTATAGCAAGCCAAATACCTTCGCGTATATATTTTAAACATTATATTAAGTATCTCGATCCTTCGTCAGGAGTATCAACGAGAAATATCTAATAATATATGAAGGATCAAGTCGTAGAAGGAGCACTTATCTACTTGCAACAATTTCCCAGATCAGACGATATTTCATTATGCAGTGCAGTTTCTCCATTTCTGCTCAGTCTTCTCTCCATTGCTGCTCAGTCTTTCATACGCTGCTTCTGCCTATGATGGAGCACCTTCACATGAGAGTAAATATCCAGTAAGCGGCGATTAAAACCTCGTGTCCGTATTCGGATCAAGCCGCCCTAATCTAGAGAAGGTGAGTCCACAAAATTAGTTTGAAAGAGATCTACTCAGCACCCTCTACAATATTTAAATAGAACCACAGGAGAGCAAACGGGGGGGGGGGGTTTAGGGGGTTATACCAGATAAAAAACGGCCCCGTTGTATCATCTTAATTCTAAATGTCCAAAATAAGCCTTTATCGTCAACTGGGTGCATAATATATATTATCTACACTGCTTCGTTATAGTAGTGAATGCCTCCACTTTACTGAAAGAAAAGAAAACTATCCGCATTGGAAAGAACAAGATCAGAACGCTTTTTTAAAACTGCATCTAGTGGTAAAAATAATGATAATGGATGATCGGTTAAAGCGGGTATCTGAAGAAAAACAGTGTATCGTCGTTGTGGTATGGAACATAGTAGTGTTCACAGAAGGAGGGTGGTGCATAGCTAGTGGCCTTGCAGCTGTGTACCTACAGGGCTTGTGCATCTTTGTTAGGCATAGCTCTACGTCGAGTTTTTCCGGGTCTCTTTGTCGCATTTTCTGACAGGGCATTTGTCCGGAGAAGTAGAGGCCGGTGCTGCAGTACTCCTTAATGTGCCACGGAGCTGGTAGACTGGTGAATAGCGCCACATTGTTATACTGGAAACTGGGTGAGATAGATGCAGGGGGCCTCAAAATGCATCCACATACGGTTTTCGATTTACATTAGCTGTGTAGCTGCTGACTTGAAGTGGCTTAAATAATACTTACTTTATGTAGATGGGAATTTCCGTAAAGCAATAAGCCAGAGGTGTATGGCATACGTCCTATCATCTGTGACGGCTTTAAGAGTATACATACTTTCTAATCCCGTTCAGTTTTAGATTTTGTGTAGAACAGTAATCACGACATATATTGTGATCTTTCAGGCGGATGGGGAAATTGAAAAGTCAAATAGCAGCGCCTTGCATTTTTTACGGGCTTTAGAGGTTCCATGGGTAACTTTATGCCCCTACATTTAGGACCGGACCTGTTGTCAGTTTTTCTCTCATAGCGTGAAATTAAGCCTCCTCATAGGGGCTATCAAGGGGTCACTGCATAGTAAAACTATCAAGACTCCTATATGAAGCTTTGCTCACGTAGAATGGACTCGACACTAATTATCGCGGCGGGACCAAACGCATGACGTACATATTTATGCTACATATTTGAATAGCAGATGTAGGTGCACATGAGAAATACTAAAGTATGTGTGTGAAATAACGCATACGTGATTAGCTACGTACACAGGCGCCAAGGACCAATACGTCCGTGATATAAGGTGATACGCAATTATCTGCTGGATAGAGCCTAAGTACCCTTCATTTCCGTGTTCCATATACCTCTTGTATCTGCATAACTCTCCTACACTATGTATAACGTATATACGTATATGCATCACGGAAAGGCCCCTTCAGGAGCCCAGCTCAATCTTTCAGTTCCAATTGGTGCACTGACATCATCAGGTGTTGATCGACGCCATCTATGCCGTATACCTGGTTAAATGTTAAACTACAAGAGAAAGCAACACTAAACAAAGCAAAGGGATATATATCACATTGAAAGAGTAGGATTCTATTAGGATAGCAAGAATAATCCTTAAATCATATATGATGCAGGTAGCGCTATGTACCAATACAGGTAGCGAGTGAGCAAAAGAGGATCTGGAGGATCAACTGTACGACAGATAGCGGTATTAAACACTGGCGCGCTTACAGATGGGTATAGCCAGTGGCTTTAGAAACTGTAAGTTTACAAGGTTGCTTCATCGTCGTAAGTGTAGCTTTAGTAACCATAGCAAGTGCCCTTGATCTCCGCGTACTTGCTGCTGCTGAGGTACCTTTTGGAGTATTGTGGCGCTAGTGTTGCTACTTCTTGTTACCCCTTTGGAATTGGCAGAGTGGAAGGTAAAGCCATGCTGTAGACCTTTAAAAACTCCCTGAGAGAGGAGCACCCATCCCGAAAAGCTGTCCATATATAGCTCCTGGTTCACATATCATAAGTCAGCATGATGTCACTATCAAGTGACTCAATATCTACTTGAAAATACTTTACTCTGGCGATATCAGTAGAGAAAAACATGTAGCAACAACAACATCTCCAGCGTCTAAGCGAGTTTTAGAACAACAGATCTTCCTGTGCGTAATAGCGCTCCAATACTACGTGTACCATCTCTGCCAAAGATCTCAAGGGGCGGGCGTGTTGCATGCAGCCATGTACACATAGAAATACAACGCTAGTCTCATCATTTCTGTCCGAAGGTAGGTCTTGCACGCAATAATCAAGGTTCTAAAATAATAGGAATATTGAAAAGCGCAGAGTACAAACTTACGTATAATTGCAATCGCGTGCAAGAGGCCGGTTGCAAACATAGTGGAAAAGAGAGACAAGATTATATGGTATGGTTAATACTGCTCGACAACAATTATTATCCGACTAACCGAAGCTGCTAACCGGACTCCTCTCAAAGAACCCACCCTTTTCATTGCATATACGTATATTATACCTGTCCTATCTGTAAACTATATGTATGCCGGGTCAAATCCCTCTGTATTTTCCCTGCATACGGATACTATATATCACGATGCTTAACTCACGATATTTTAGGCTAAGAAGATATATAAATTGATCAACTTACTAAACGAATTTCGTCTATTTTACGAACCTACTATCTTACCGATATTTTATTAATGCGCTCCATTCACCTCATTTTTGCAACTACCATTCTCTGCCTTGCAATTATTGCTGCTGGCGCCCCCGCTGCTATCGCTCCCGCTGCTGGCAGTCCCGCTGCTGGCAGTCCCGCTGCTGACGCTCCCGCTGCTGGCAGTCCCGCTGCTGACGTCCAGGTCCAAAATGAAGCAGGTTCACCACAGGGAAAATGGTTATATGGGCTTGACAATTACATTCCATATGGTTAGTACAAGAACAGAAATACTGGACGACTAAGAAAAAAAACTAACAAACGTTTCCTTTGTGATAGGCTACGCCTCTCCGTACGTCTATTACTAATTTCCATCCTAGTGGCGATTGTATGCATAGTGCTATAATCCTATCAAGAGGTCGATGACAGTCGAGGATTTCACACCTCAGCGAAAAGAGAGAATATATGTCTACATTGAAAAGAATGAAATCCAGAAGTCGAGATCGTGGAGCCTCGTATGATTATAGGTGACGACATTCATGGTGTGTACGAGTATAGGTAGTTAGCGAGTAGAAGGGGGGACTTGAGGAATAGGCGTGCAGCCTCTTTGGTATACTATATACCAGTAAAGTGCTTCCGGGTAGAAAATTTAATGTCGCCAGAATCCTTGTAGAAGCCGCGGCAGCAGTACTCCTTCATGTTCCGTCCGGAGCTGGTAGACTGGTGAATAGCGCCACATTGTTATACTGGAAACTGGGTGAGATAGATGCAGGGGGCCTCAAAATGCATCCACATACGTTTTTCGATTTACATTAGCTGTGTAGTTGCCAACTTGAAGTGGCTTTAATGATACTTAATATCACTTTACATATATGGGAATTTCCGTGAAGCAATAAGCAGGAGGTGTATGGCGTACCTCATATCATCTGTGTCGGCTTCATAAGTATACATACTTTCTAATCCCGTTCAGTTTTAGATTTTGTGTAGACCAGTAATCACGACATATATTGTGATCTTTCAGGCGGATGGGGGAATTGGAAAGTCAAATGGCAGCGCCTTGCATTTTTTACGCGATTTAGAGATTCCATGGGTAACTTTATGCCCCTACATTTAGGGTTGGACATTGTTGTCAGTTTTTCTCTCATGGCGTGAAAAATAAGCCTCCTCATAGGGGCTATCAAGGGGTCACTGCATATCAAAACATTCAGACTCCTATATGAAGCTTTGCTCGCATAGATCAAACTTGACATTATATATTGTGGTGGGACCAAACGCATGACATACATAGATATGCTACATATTTAATAGCAAATGTAGGTGCGCATAGGAAATACTGAAGTATGTGCCTAAATCAACGCATACGTTGAGTAGCTACATACACGGGCGCAAAGAACCAATGCGTCCGTGATATAAGGTGATACACGATTATCTGCCGGATAGAGCCTAAATACCTTGCATTTCCGTGTTCCATACACTTCTTGTATCTGCGTAACTCTCCTATATACTATGTATAAAGTATATACGTATATGCATCACAGAAGGCCCCTTCAGAAGTCCCATCTCAATCGTTCAGTTCCAATTGCAGCACTGACATCATCTTGTCTCGATCAACGCCCTCTATGTCGTACAGCTGTTTTAATCTCAATTCACGAGAGGAAGCAAGGCCGAACAAAGTAAAAGACATGCCACGTCTAAAGAATAAATTCTATTAGAGTGACAAGAGCAACCTTTGATCCTATGACGCAGGTAGCGCCATGTACTAATACAGGTAACGAGTGAGCAAAATGAGGATCTGGAGGATGATTGTATACAACAAATAGTGGTACGGAAGACTGACGCGATCACAGAGTCTGTAGCCAGTGGCTTTAGTGACCATAGCAAGCGATCTTGATCTCCGCGTACTTGCTGCTGCTGAGGTACCTTTCGGAGTATTGTGGCGCTAGTGCTGCTACTCCTTGATACCCCGTTTGGAATTCGTAGAGTGGAAGGTAGAACCACGCTAGACCTGAAAACTCTGTGAGAAAGGAGCACTCGTCCCGAAAAGCTGTCCATATATGGCATCTGGTTCAGATACCATAAGTGAGCATGTTACCATCATCGAGTGACCCAAAACTATTCCAAAACATTATTCTGGCGATATTAGTAGAGCAAATAACATCTTTACCATCTAGGGGAGTTTTAGAACAGCAGGTCTTTCCATGCAGAATAGCACTCCAATATTATGCGTATGTTTATGTCGAAGATCTCGAGGGGTGGGCGAATCGCGTGCAGCCATGTACACTAGAAATGCGTTAGCCTCATCATTTCTGCCCGAACGCAGGCCTTGCACGCAGTAATCAAGATTTTAAAATAATAGACATATTAGAAAGAGCAGACTACTAACCTGCGTATTACTGTATACGCGTTCAAGAGAACTGTCGCAGACCTAGTGGAAAAGAGAGACAAAATCGTATGGTCAGTACTGTTTAATAACAATCATTGTCCGACTATCCCAAGCTGCTAACTGGACTCCTCTCAAGGAGCCCACCCTTTTCAAAGTGCATATATGTATACTTTACCTGTCCTATCTGTAAAGTATATGTATGCCGGGCCAAACCCCTCTGTATTTTCCGTGCATACAGATGCCACGTATCAGGATGCTTAATTCACGATCTTATAGGCCAAGAAGATATATAAATGGATCAACTTGTAAAAGGAATTTCGTCTTACCAACCTACCATCTTACCGATATTTTAATCATGCGCTCAGTTCGCCTCATTCTTGCAACTACCATTCTCTGTCTTGCAGATATTGCTGCTGGCGCCCCCGCTACTGATGCCCCCGCTACTGATGCCCCCACTGCTGATGCCCCCGCTGCTGCCGTTCCCGTCCAAGATGAAGCAGATTCGCCGAAGATGAAAACATTATTTTTACCGGGGTACGGCTACGGCGGTTACCGCATTGGTCACGGCACCCCGGCGCACGGATACTTCTAACCTTCATCTTAGTGGCGATGGTATGATTAGTACTATTATCCTAATAAGATGGTCGATGGCAGTCGCGATTCCCCGCCCCCAATGGAAAGAGAGAATAAATGTCTACATTGAAAAGAATGAAGTCTATAACTAGATATTGTGGAGCCTCGTCATGATTGTAGGTGACGACATTCATGGTGTGGACGAGTATAGTTAATTAGCGAGTATAATGGGAGGTCTTGAGGGGTAAAGTGCACAGTCTCTTTGGTATATTGTATACCAGAAAAGCGCTTCCGGGTAGCCCACATTTTAACAAGAAGTTCCTTTTCGACAGCTAGCAACTATCTTGAGAACGTCCAAATATAATATTTCCATCTCATATGCTTAGCTTTGTTTCGGTCAACCCGGAAGCGACTCAAGGTATAGGCATTCTTACATGATTGGCCCTGTAAAGTAATCGCGCCGCGATATTATGCTTACAATCTAACATACATGCATGAGCTATATACTTCGAGAGCCGCAGCTTGTTTTTTTGTAAGGCAAAAACGGGAGCTTTCAGGAAATAGGGAGAGCAAAGAATTGCGCTCGCATCCTAGACGCTGGTATTCAAAATAGGCTGATTCCGATAAACTTTCGTCCATAAGCTTCGTCTCCACCTTCAAACCCCATCAGGTAGCTTTGTGCGAAAAAAGCGCCATATCGTAAAATTTTATAGTGGAAGGCCTCTCATAATACATAGAAAGCAAGATTAAACAAATTTACTTGTATCCGCGAATAAGCTCGAAACACAATTGGTCGAATGGTCATTGTATCAACCAGGCTATACGCATAACCAGTCAGCTGAAAGCGGAGTGATGTGTCGCTTTCAAGCAAAAATCCCCATCTCTATCTTTTTTTCTTCCTGGTCATTTTTTCCTTTGATATCCAACACTACTCATACACATATACAATGGCGTTACTGAATGCGAACCCAGTTGTGTACGAGACAAACAACACCATCAGTCGAATGGAGACTGACGCTGATTTTGACGACAATGTGGCGGATCCGATCGATTCCGAGGAAGTGTACGAACTGATTGCTTCCATCTCGGATCCGGAGCACCCTCTGACCCTTGAGCAGCTTAATGTCACTCAACTGGAACACATTACGGTAGACGACGACCATAGCCGGGTCCTCGTCGAATTCACACCCACTATTCCCCACTGCTCGATGGCGACCTTGATTGGCCTGTGCATTCGAGTGCGTCTGCTGCGCAGCTTGCCCGAACGGTTCAAGGTCGATATCCGAGTGCGCAAGGGCACCCACCAGAGTGAGAATGCAGTCAACAAGCAGCTCAATGACAAGGAGCGTGTGGCGGCTGCGCTCGAAAACAAGCACTTGCTCGAAGTAGTCAACCAATGCCTTGCCACGGCCGGTCTGCGCCCTTCCGTCTAAACAAGCATCATCTATACATCAACAAAAGAACATTATATCTTTATGTACAAAGGAAACTTATATATAAAAAAAAAGTACAAATCAGGGATGGAATGTCTGAGGGGTGAATGGGATAGCTAATGCTTTGTGTCTGTGGAATAAGAGGGTGTTTAGACTTTTTTTTTTCATTCAGTTCCTTGGGGGAAGTGAGGAAAGGCGGTTTTGAAAAGGGATACGTTTCTTAGCCAAAGATATCGTTGCCCATGCCGAGCTCGACAAGGTCGTATATGATCATAAAGACAACAGAAGCAGTCAAAAGGCCACTTGAGACAACGGCAATGAAGAAAGGGTTGAGCCAAGGACGAGGTTGGAAAGCCATAAAGTGAGGATGGTCGGCGGGGTAGACGGGCGGCGGCGGGTCGTTGGCTAGATCGTCCTCCGTCTTGATATCCGAGGGATTGACAGCGGATGACTTTAAGCTAAAGTTACTGCATATCATCGATATACGGTTCATGTTGCTGTTGTTTTGGGGAGGACTGTTCTCGTCTCGCTTCTCGGTGATGCCGAGACCCTTGGCGGGCGAGGACGAGGCGACGGTGCTTGACCGGTTATTATTGGAAGCAGACGACGGCGGGGGCGAAGCCGGTGGTGGATTGCGAGGAGAGCCTGGGACGTTCAGAATATTGGGCGAGCCTTGTGGGGACGGTGCGTCGGGCGGGACCTGCAGGCTCGAAGCCTCGGTGATCTGACTAAAGATAATGGCGGGCGGCGACGCGGGTGTGTTTGTGATATCGTTGGGGAAGCGCGGCGAGCGAGGGGACAGAGGCGACCGAGGAGACAGCGGAGTGCGCGCCGAGCGTGGTGAGAGGCCGAGCGAGCGAGGCGACAGACCGAGGGCGGCCTCGAGGCGGCTGCCTGTGCCGCCATGGATATGCGACTCAGTACGGCGGATCGAGATCGACCGGTTCTCTTCTGGGAACTGCATCGTCACGTCCGTCGGCTCCTCTGGGTTCTTTTCTGTCACTTGCTCGACCGAGGTGCTGTATCGGCGTGCAGCAAAGTAAAGTACAAAGGGAAGGATAAAGTTCACCGTCTATAAAGAGGTTTGGATGGTATATGAGTATCAGTTTGAGTTGAGGGTCATCAGAACAAAAAAGGAAAAATGAGAACATACCGATTGGAAAAAGAGACTGCTCCAGTTCTGGATAGTGCCGACATAGTCCTTTGTTTGCAGAGGACTAGAAAGAAAAGTACAAGTCAAAAGAATGTTCAAAAGAAAACGAAGAAAAAGGAAAACCGACTTACATGCAGACAAACCAGGGGAGGAGGTTGGACCAGAAGACGGCCCAGTGGCGGCCGCAGATATTACCGCGCACGAGGTTATCACGGATGACAATAGTGAAGACAGGGATGGAGGTGACCAGGGCGCAGATGGGAAAAATATAGGTTGTGACAAGCGAGGCAGTCGATCCTGTTTCAGGTACCCATCCCGTCGGTTAGTGTTTACGCCACACAATACATATTTTTCTTTAATTCCGTTGTTTATGCAAAAGAAAAAATACTTGCCTTGTGTGCTCAGAATGGCCAGAATATCACTGCTGGCGTTCATTTCATAGGCCATCGCACCAAAGATACCTACATGCAGGCTTAGAATCGCTGTTCTTTGTTTCCATTAAGATTGCTTACCGAGGAGAAAGTACATAATGGTCGAGATGACCACCGAGATAGCCAGTGTCCTGTGAATGTTGACGTCGGGTCGCAGACCGTTGATCCATGTCGGGACCTAAACGAGAAATGAAAAAGAAAAGAAAACAATGAGCGCGTGATGAAATATGAGCCCTTTTTGCGACTTACCGTGGTGATGTAGCTATAGTTGAAAATCACAATACCGAGCACCTGGGTCGAATTCGGGCCCACCGCAGGCAGTCGAGAGGGCTCGAGGCCTTCCTGGCAGAAAGCTACGACCCACTGGATCAAGACCGCGATAAGGACGATAAAGGACGTCATTTGCACATAAATGTTCTCGACCAAGCTAAAGAAGCCGAGCGGCATCACCATGACCATGGTCAACAAAAGGCCAAACGTGAAAATGTAGTAGTCATCTGCAGAGAAGGGCGAGTTGCCGAGAACGGTGTGCTCGTTAATGCAGTACCAGCGGCCGGGTGAGATACCCAGGCCACAGGTTCCGTTGAAGAGCGTGAGGAGCATGCTGTCGATGGTCTAATAATACGGGATGAGTGAGTTGGACTTATTTTGGAGGTTCAGTGATCAGAAAGAATGCCTTACCTGAGCTGCCAAGATGATACTCGCAATGTTGACGGCCTGCAAAGCGAGGAAGAGGACGAGTTGGAAAAAGTAATGGTACTTTTTACCCAGGATAAGCTGGGCAACAGTAGTAAACTCGACTTTGGCTTGGAAATTTTCATTGCCGCGGATGCTGGAGAGCACCTCGGTTATGAACAAGGCGGCGATAGACGAGAGGATCGCGACGCAAAAGAAGACAAACATCGGTGCCAACCAGCCAGACTGTGTTTAAAGGTATGAGCTTCTGTAATGTTTCTTGCATCCGAGTCTATGTTACCTGCTGGAAGAGGGTGGGGATGGTGGACAAGCCGGGGCCCTAACATAGTGTCGATGCACATGGATGATCAGCTATAGGTTTCTTGCATGACAGTTCCTTTATCCATTTTGGCGTACCGTCATGGAGGAGACGAGAAGAGCAATGGAGCCAAAGGTACCAATGCCTGCTGATTTGCTCGGCATGTTTATGAGTTTATGATAAAGTGGAAGAAAGGATGGAGTATTCAAACCCATTGGAGCTCAAGAGAGTATTTATACTAGTCTTCCCATTGGGGGACCTTAACAGTGGAGCAAGCCTATACTGGGAAAATAAACCCAATTTTAGCAAGATAAATTGGCGGCCTTTTTTTTTTAGCTCCTCCAGCCCGTTCATTATCCGGTTTGCCGATGACCTTTTTCTGTTTCGCTATTCCTCATCACTACTGGAACGATCTGTATGCGCTGGCTATCATTTTCACATTAGAAGTGCAAGACGTTATCAAGGCAGGTGTATTGTTTACGAACCTGCCGTGAATCGAACATTCCCAAACTTTGTAATAGTAGTGTTGTATAACCCATCATTTGGTTCCAAACAAACAAAGGTATGCATTGGGATCCGAAGATGCAAAGCATCATCGGCCCAGGGCAAGCAACTGGACACGTGGGATGGCCCATATCCACGCTTTAAAGGTTGTTTATGTTTTATATTTGTCTGACCACAGCATTGAAAACAAATGCTT
The DNA here is from genome assembly GCA_013461545.1 of Syncephalastrum contaminatum. NCBI lineage: Eukaryota > Fungi > Mucoromycota > Mucoromycetes > Mucorales > Syncephalastraceae > Syncephalastrum > Syncephalastrum contaminatum. The sequence continues at coordinate 574,228 of VAFG01000345.1, read as the reverse complement.
TTCGGGAAAACAAAGTGGTGTTGCGAGACGATGTGGCCATGACAGAGAGAGAGATGAGAGAGACACGCGGTCTTATTTTTCATTTCCCATTTTGCCGATCTCTCTTTTCCTCTTTGATATTTTTCTTTGTCTTGCATAGAAATCGATGGTGTTGTCTCTGAAACATGCACGGGTGCACGGGACTTTCATAGATAGGTCGGCTAAACAAGAAAAAGCAGGGAGAGAAGGCGTAAAGTAAAAAAAAAAAAATCCCAGGGGTCAAAGTAGAACTCTCTTCGTGAGGTGTTCCCGTGATGCTTTCAAACCAATGTATGCAAGAGCCCTTCTTAGTGCGCGTATAGATTTATACTCGTGATGACGGATGAAGCACACACTCTAGGCAAAGCGTGTGCTGCCCTGATCTCTTGAGCGTTTTGAGCCATCAGCATCGCATGCAAGAGCAGGGTATGACTTCACTTATTATTATTTGTCTCGGGCAAGTAAATCAAAAGGATGTATAAAGTTTGGCACACTTCGGTAATGGATGATGTGTATGTTTTGATGGAAACAACGTGTACAACAGTAGAGAACAGCACACATTCCATTTTGCTAGCATCCCGAGCACAAAAACAAAGGGAAAGCTGGATTGTTGTATTCATGGTGTGGCGCCAAATGATCGCAATTGGATCGTTGGTGGAGGTCATGCCTCACCACTCTTTCTCTCTCCTGCTATCCTGTGTTTCAAATCCATGCTGCTCCTGTTCCTGCCTTCTTTTTCCTCTCGGATAATCGCTCACCTTCATGGACCTTGCTAAATCTTGTGCACGTGTTTCTCGTCCTTTTTCTTTTTCTTCTTCTCAATCTGCTTCTCACACCAATGCTGACACCTTGTTCTCTGTGACTCCTCCATACTTACGTTCTTTGCTGTTGCTTACACTCACAGACGCCCCGAGCCAAGTCAACCTTAATTTAATTATACGTACATACATAAAACAATAAAAAGACATAAATATCCGAAGGGCAATTTAGAAGGGAAAACGGTAACGGTGGTCCACAAGCGAGGAAAAGGAAATTTGCGTGTAGCCAATGGTAACGATTTGCCAAGCATAGTGTACACGCATTACCATGGCATATCTTGTAGTCCTTTTTACCGGGCCACTAGGTTACATGATACAGATAGATTACATAAATTTGGCTTACACTCTGGCAAAGAAGAGATCGGCGCAGGCGCTTCCTTTTTGGCTTTCTTAGTTTCCAAAAGAAAACACTGGTTAGAAGACTTCCATGGACCAAGACTGATTTGGAGATGGTCTGATCTCCCACAAACGAAAGATCCACAGACTTTGCTTGTGTAGGGCATAGCACGACTTTAAATTTAGCCATTTTCAGTTTGGAAGAGACATAAGCTCGCATACCGAGGCAGTGGTAAAAGATCACCTCATAAAAACTCGCATAATAACAGTATGGATTTTTGCATCACCAAGGGAGAAATCTTGGCATGCGTAACTAAGAAACTTTGGGCATGGTAGTGTATTCCATCCATCTATTGGAACCAAGCTATGCGGGATGCCAGCAGTAAGCGGATGAATCAGTTGTAGCGGAGCGTGGCGAAAGGATGATCATTCCGGGGTGCGTGGAAAATGAATTGACTGATTGATGCATGGATGTTGGGTGGCTTTTTAGGCAGACAAAGATCTTGATTGATTTTAAGCTTCTTCCCAACTTTTAAGCTGTCAACCAAAGAAATGTCGCACGACAAGTACCAGTCGCCTTTGACTTCGCGTTATGCCTCCAAGGAGATGGCGTACACCTTCTCGGAGGACAAGCGCTACCTCACCTGGCGCAAGCTCTGGCTCAACCTCGCTATTGCCGAACAGCGCTTGGGTCTGACTGACATTACCGATGAGGCCATTGAGCAAATGCGCGCCAACTTGACCAACATTGACTACGAGGTTGCTGCTGCCGAGGAGAAGAAGCGCCGCCACGATGTCATGGCGCACGTCCACGCCTTTGGCCAGGTCGCTCCCAAGGCGGCTGGTATCATCCATTTGGGTGCCACCTCCTGCTATGTCACGGGTAAGGCTTTCAAAGAACGAGTTGTTATCAAAGGAACTCATTTGATATAGACAATGGTGACTTGATCATCCTCCGTGACGCGTATGACATTGTGATCAAGAAGCTTGTCCATGTCATTGATATCCTGTCCAAGTTTGCCGAGCAGTACCGCGACCTGCCCACCCTCGGCTTCACCCATTTCCAGCCCGCCCAGCTCGTCACGGTCGGTAAGCGTGCTACGCTCTGGATCCAGGAGCTCTTGTGGGATCTGCGCAACTTTGAGCGCGCACGCGATGATCTCAAGATGCGCGGCGTGAAGGGTACGACCGGCACCCAGGCTTCGTTCATGGCCCTCTTCAACGGTGACCACGAGAAGGTCGAGCAGCTCGATCAGGCCGTCACTGAGCTTTCCGGCTTCAAGGAGGCCTACCCCGTCTGCGGTCAAACCTACTCGCGCAAGATCGACATTGACGTCCTTCACCCGCTCTCTGGTTTCGGCGCGACCGCCCACAAGATGGCCACCGATATCCGTCTGCTCGCCAACCTCAAGGAGATTGAGGAGCCTTTCGAGAAGGACCAGATCGGCTCGTCTGCCATGGCCTACAAGCGCAACCCCATGCGTTCCGAGCGCGTCTGCTCCCTCTCGCGCCACCTGATGGTCCTCGTCAACGATGCTCTCCAGACCAGCGCCGTCCAGTGGCTCGAGCGTACCTTGGATGACAGTGCCATCCGCCGTATCTCTCTTCCCGAGGCCTTCCTGACCACCGATATCCTTCTCACTCTGCTCCAGAACATTTCCGAGGGTATGGTCGTCTACCCCAAGGTGATCCAGCGCCGCATCAACCAAGAGCTGCCCTTCATGGCCACCGAGAACATCATCATGGCCATGGTCAAGAAGGGTGGTGACCGTCAAGAGTGCCACGAGGAGATCCGTGTCTTGTCTCACCAGGCTGGCCACGTTGTCAAGATGGAGGGTGGTGAGAATGACCTGATTGAGCGTATCAAGAAGACCGAGTACTTTAAGCCGATCTGGGATGAGGTAAAGCAATTGATTCTCTATGTGTGTATTACAAGGTTCACTGATCATGGCATGTATAATATCTAGCTGCCCGCTCTTTTGGATCCCTCCACTTTCATTGGCCGTGCTCCCGAGCAGGTCGACAGCTTCATTGCCAAGCACGTCCAGCCCGCTCTGGCTCCTTATGCTGACATTCTCAAGGAGCGTACCAAGGCTGAGCTGTCTGTCTAAATTCTCTCTTTATTTCATTTTGTGCATAAATATTTCTCTTGAGCATACGCTATTCCTTCTTATCCTGCAGTCCTTTACAGCAAAACATGGTCACATTTCACAATATGATAGCATTTGTGTAAACCGAGCAAAAAACGATACATCGAGTGTCTTCATAAGTATATAACCATGGATGAATAGATACACCGTTTAAAAACAAGATTAGTCTACCATTGTGGCAAAACTATGTTTGTCCATCTGTAGGAGCTGTAAAGAGTTGTATGGAGGTGTCTTTGACAGCAGGTCTAATCCTATGTGCAACGCTCCACAATGTCTTTCAGAGAGGTAATAGTGATAGAGGGACGGCCAAAGTCTCTGATATGTGGCTATCTGTCAGATATAGAATAGCAACCATCATCTTTGGACAATGAACTCTCTACATCCATGTAGTAGGTAGTGCCGTGTGTAACAGTGAATTCGCGAAAAATGGAGTTTGGCATCCCGTAGTGCCGCAGCAGCATCAAATCCATACCACTCTTTCCTTTTAGTTGAACAATAGTAATGGCCTCGTTAGAAGAATGGGCAACAGACCAATTAGGTGTCTTTCTCGGTGCTCTCGGCTTCGATGCTGAGGCGATCCAAACCCATATTCTTCCCGACCTCGCAAGACTTGACACGCCCGAAGCCGTCATGAACCACTTGACCGTACGTTTTGCGCATTTCAAGTCGTTCTTTTAAGCTAACTGAATCTCGTCAGGATCTCCTTGGTACAGGCCCCAACGAACTTGGTTTCATGAAAGAATACTCTCGACGCCGTTTTTCGTCCAAACCAGCGCGATCGTCGCCCAAACCTGCTAGTGCTGCAAAAGTGCAGACACCTCCACCGCAGCAGCTGCAACAGGAAAGACCATCCTCTTCTTCACACACCTTTCCCTCTTTACCTGCCAATGCCAACGCGGATAAGAGTCACTGGCCGGCCAATATCAATGTGTACATGAAAAACAAGACAGAGGGTGACTATGTCTCCAGGTAGATGGAAATCACTTCCATATATTTCCAACACATATTCACCTGTTTTTATGCAGTCAAAAGGGCAAGAAAGCAAAGTCATCCACAGCTTCTACTTCCGGCACAAACCAAAGTGATCAGAATGAGAAACAGCATCAGCAACAGCAGGATCAGCAAAAGAAGAAGAAAAAGAAGAATGAGATGACACTCGAGACTGCCTTGAAAGAATTGGATATTCAGACATCCACGGACAGTAAACGGCGGCCCTGTCAATGCCAAGGTAAGACATAGAAGATGGACATGCACCCATGTATTCAATTAACCCGTCCTCCTTTGTGCATAATAGCCACAAAACATCCTCTTTTAACCGTTGCGCCCAACTGCCTCAACTGCGGCAAAATCATCTGTACGCTGGAGGGCACGGGCCCGTGTACGTTCTGTGGCACGCCTGTGTTGAGCAAGGAGCAGCAAGTGGCTCTCATTGCCGAAGCCAAGCGGAAGCGCAGTGAGGCCAAGGCGCAGCAGAATCAGCAGCCGCGTCGTGCCAAGGCAGCAGCGACCCCTTCGGTGGGTTACGCAGCCAAGGCGGGAGGTGGGTTCAGTTATCACCACGATGAGGATGAGCAGGAGGAAGAGGAACGGCGGAAACGGGCCGAGGAACACAAGGAGAAGCTCCTCGAGTATCAACGGACCAGTGCGAAGCGCACAACCGTCATCGGTAAGACTAGACAAGGCAGTCCGAGAAGAAAAGACATGAGCTGACGAGATGAGTAGACCAAGCAACCGACTTTACCTTACCATCTGACACGTCCAACCCTTGGCTGTCGCCCCAGGAACGCGCGCTGCAGATGAAGCAGCAGCAGGCCAATCTCAAGAAATTGCAGAACCAAGGCGCGGCTGCGAAACGAAGGGTCATGACCCTGGACATTGGCTCACGCCAGGTGACGATGCAAGACCACGTCTCTTCCGAGTCTGAGTCCGAGGACGAACCAAAAGAAATCAAGACATCAGCCCCCGCGCGAACGTCCGCCGCCGGTGACGGCTCGGCTGGCACGTATGCCAACAATCCACTCCTCAAAGGTATTCAGGCCCCCAAATTCATGGGCGAACATCAGCGGGAGGACAAGGGAGGTCGACGGCGGCGCATGCATCGCGTTCAATACGACCAAGATGACGATGACCATGACCATGATCTGCAGTTTGCGTCGAGTATCGCAGATGATAAGGATGTCACATTCGAACCCGTTACGTGCGGGTAAATATTATATAAGGGATGATAATACACCGATCGTTTATTGTTTTTTTGCGTTTTCCAACCGTCTCCTCTCTCCTTCCAACTACAAAATGAATGGTTAGCATGGTTTCAAAGATCTAGAAAGGAGTGGAACATACCACTTTCTTGACCCGAGCGAGGGATGCTGCAGAGGAGGCATTGGCCTTGCAGTTCTCGACGCCATAAGGTGGGGTGATCAAGATTTCATCCAGCACGACAATGGTGTCATTGGCCCAACGACAGGGTAGACTGAATGAATACAGCGTCAATCACATATACACCCAAGATAATAATAATTCTCTGCTGTAAGGCTTACGTCTTGCTCAGAGCATCAAAAATGTCCTGTGCTTCTTTGGTAACACCGACACCCATGCGTGCCACGCGTTGCTTCAAGTGCCGGATGCCTTCTGCCTCACGGGCCTCGAGACGGGGGAGATTGACAGGACGGAGCGGGAGATAGTCGTCGGGTGCAGAGGAAGAGGCAAGGGTCGAGTCGATGGACATGACTTCCTTGATGTGCGATATCTTGATGATACGGAACGGAAGTCCTTTACGGGTATGACGGGGTACCTGAGCTGCGCACTGTAATACATGGTTAAGGATGATACATGGAGAATAATAGACAACATTTCTCCCTCTGTCGTTCCGTAGTAATAATATATATAAAAAGGATATCAAGTGCGATGCAGTTGGTCAGGCGATCATAGGTAAAGATGCGACCCTCGACTTCCTCGTTGGTAGCTGTCTTGATCTTGATCTGGCGACCCACGAGCCATTCCAGCGAGTTCTTTTTACTATTGTTGGGCTGCTGCTGCTGCTGCTGTTGCTGTTGCTGCTGGTGGCTGTGTGAATTGGTCTGGTGTGTGGTCGTGGTTCCCGTCGTGGATTTCGTCAACGATTTGCGGCGTTGAGAAGACGCAGCTGTGCTTTCCATCTTGTTTTTTGTAATAAGTACTCCCCCGATGAGAAATTAAACGGTATCGATGAACCTACCAGTTAAGGACTAAAAAGAGAGTAGAAATAAAGAAAAAGAGAGGCGAGAGAAGGTAAAAGGAGAATTGGGCAGTGGGGTAAATGGGTCTACGCACGCACACACATACAACAAGACACCAAACGAACACTCCCTCTATACAAAGAGAATCCCGCTCTCGCTTTGATCACCGACAAATTCATCCTTTCTTTCGTATTTCCGTAATTATGTATTTATCATTTAATTGACACGTCGCTTAAAGTTGGCCCACACGCCGTAACGTGGTTTCGTTGTCAAGACCACCTTGGTATCAATGACGCTGTCTGGCTTGAGTGAGCAAGAGAATTGGTTGATCGTCGACGCGATCACCGTCCGCAGCTCGAGGATGGCCAAGTTCTTGCCGAGACACGAGTGCTGTCCCAATGTGAACGACAACTCGGGAAAGTTATACTGGTGGTCCCTGTCCACCACCGTCTGACTGTCTTCGTCTTTCTTTTCGCTCTCGGGGCGGAGCCAGCGCTTGGGATCGAATCGCTCAGGGTCGGGAAACAGGTCCGGGTTCATCTGGAGACCGCGCACGTTGCACCACACCTCGGCACCTCCAGGCACAATCACGCCATCCACGGGCGTGTCCTTGTTGACGTGCACAGGAATAAAAACCACGGCCGGGTATTTCCGCATCGTCTCGCGATACACCGCTGTCACGAGTGGCATCTGCGCAAACTTGTCGGGCGTGATCACGGCTGTCTCGGGCGGGCCAAGCACGCTGCGCACCTGTTCAAATAGCTCTTCCTGGAATGGCCGGTTGCGGGCCAGTTCCGAGAAGCAAAACGCGAGCGTATGGGCTGTCGTGTCGTATCCGGCAAATGTCAGCGAGAGCATGTCGTTCACGAGGTCTTCCTGGTCGTCTGCATACTGTCCGCTAGCTGCTGCACACGCCGCCACTGATCGAAACGTCCTGCCGTCATCGTTCTTGGCGTCATCCAGTGCAAGGCGGAGCGAGTCGCGGATAAAGCTTTTGAGGAGTTCACGGCTCGGTCGGAAAGCGCGCTGCGCCCAGTTGGTTTGGCTAATGCCGAAGGGGAGCCATGCCTCGACGGACTGAAAGCCGAGTCCAAGACGATGGTGCTCTTCCTACGTAGGATACAATTCATGTGTGAGAGACAGAACTTGTATGTACTTCCTTATGCCAATGATTACCTTGAGGTTAGCCCGACCACCCACCAAGTCATAAGGCAAGTCGCTACGTCCATAGAGGTAGTAATTGATGACATCCATCGTCAGGTCCATAAAAACTTCATCGAGCTCCAAGAACGTGCCATCGCTGGCATGTCGGTCGAATACCTCCATGAGTTGGCCTGCGCGCTTGTTGACATAGGGCAACAAATTAGGTACGAGCTGCCGTGGCTGGAAGGGAGGCAGCAGGACGTGACGGCGCCAGCGCCATTCCTAATAGGTCGACACCGATGCGTGAGTTTATACTCCAATGAAACGAAAAACGAACAAATTCCATACCTCGCCCACTGTGTTGTTGATGCTCTTGCCGCCAAAGACAAGATTCTGAATAAACCGAATGAGGTTACCACGCTGCACGTGTGTATCCGTCTGGCCTTTGCGCTTGGTCTGGCCCTCGACTAAAACGTCCTTGATACCGCGAAGTGTGTTGACAAGCACGGTCGGCGTGCCCATGACGGACCAACACACGCTGACGGGCGACTGCTTGGGATCTTGGCCTACCCGGATCAGAAAGGCAGAGAGCTTGTCGGTCGTGTCGCTGTCCTTGGGCGGTGGCACCAGTCCAAAGTATGTCAACAAAAAATTGTCAGAGGGTGCCACAGGCGCGTTGCGGAGTGATGAGCAGTAGCGTCGGTATGCATAATGCGCCGTCAGGGTCACAAACGCGGCCAACGTCGTCGTCGGAACCCAGCCAATTAATGCCATGATATGGATAGGCCTTTGAGGTAATATGATGCCTTTTATTATGCGTCTTTTACTCTCGCCTCGAAGGTTGGTTTTTAAGAGACATAGTGTCGGGACAAGTGTCATTGAGCGAATTCAGCCAATCACAAGCGCGCTAGTTTGGTGGCCAATGGATCCATTAATGGGCCATGCCTACCCCTGAATACTTACCGTGTTACAGAGTTGTCTCTTACTGGCTTAGATTTGTGGTGTTCTTTCTTGCGCCATTATGATAAGTAGGAGCAAAGAAGGGTTTCAGGGGCCCTGGTTGTGTATATATGCTCGTCGCAGTAATGCAGGACAATAGACAATGAAAGCGCGCACCACCACAGCTGGAATTACCCCAAGTTAGCTGTTTCATTTCATTTCATGCATATCGCAAGTCATATAATACTGCATCTACGTATGCGTGACACTTTTCATTCTTTTTACGTAGAGTAGCCCCAGTATCCTTATTTAAGGATGCGCTGCTTGAATGCATTCTCAGATCAGAAGGTCGGTATTAATATGTCTTGTATTCTTCAGTCCTCTGGCACGTACAGCACCCTGTATGTGCTATATAGTAACATTCCCACCTGAGTAGACCTGCTGGACATCATTGATACCTTACTTTCTTTATATAAAGAAATAGAAGCTTTTCTGTTACCAAGGATAAAGACGAAAAATGTAGCTCATTATTAGAAATAAGGAACCGCTGTTGTCTGTTTGACTCTTTCTGTGCCTGAAACCTGGAACCCAAAAATCAAGCAAGCGGGGCGAAATTTTAACATTCAGGTGGCTTACATGCAGTAACTTTCCTGCTTCTTTTCACTTTCTACTTTTGGAGCCACCTTCTCTCTCCCTGTCTCTTTCTTTATTGACCATGTCCTCCAGAATCAGTACTCGCAAGGGCGACAACAAGAAGCGCGCGCAAAAGCACCAAAACACTACGGCATGGAAGCCCAACAAGGGCTCGAAAAAGACCAAGGAGATCAATTCGCTGCCGATCTACGGTTTGTGCACCCGCTGCCATGACCAGATCGAATGGCGCAAGAAGTACAGAAAGTACAAGCCTCTGACGACCCCGAAACGATGGTAAATAAAGAAATCTTATAGAAAGATGAATATGCTGACTCCATATATAGCACGTCGTGTTCCGAAAAGACGATCAAAGAAGCGTACCATGTCTTGTGCAACCCATGCGCGAGCGACAAAAAGGTCTGCGCCAAGTGTCTGCAGAGCAAGGAAATTGTAGCAAGGTAAGCCAAACAAGTATACCACAGAAGTTGGTACTTACTCGTGTCTATAGGAAAGAGGATATCCGGACAGCTGCAGATGAGGTCCGCGAAGAGCAAGAGCTGCAGCGATTGCTGTCGCGTATGTCTGTACGACAAAAGCGAAGCTACCTGCGCAAGATGGAGCGCGGCGATGACTTGTCGCATATCAAGGCTGAAGACTTTGAAGACAGCGATTTCGACTTCGGCAGTGACCTCAGTGACGACGATTTTGATGACGATGATGAGGATGACAAGGAAGATGACAACGAGGAGGACGAGGACGAGGAGGATGAAGCGCTGGCGAACAAGGCCAAGGATTTGAAAGTGTAATTAGAGATCACAGCATACCAACATACCACCACGCCAGACACAAACACACACACATGCCTACGTTAATGTACCTCGCATCTCTTTTCCATGTATCCCGCCACATTTATAAAGTATTTTAAGCATGCTCGTACCAAAATGTGTCCATCTGTTACTATGTGTCTTTTTCATCGCCCTTCAGATCTGACTTGATTTCCATTTATCTGCATCTTCAGCCATTTTTCTAGGTTAGTCTCCCGTCTCCCCGGTTGAATAGCCCCACCTTTAACTTGATATCAATTCCACGGCTGTGTGTTCTCTGGCAAGTTTGCTTTTGCCATGTTAGAACACGATCAAAAGCTTGTTCCAAGAAAGGTTTTCGCGCTTTTTTTAGCAGGTATACTGCAAGGGTAGACACAAGTCGAAAATCCGTTTTGAGCTCTTTCTCTGCCGTAGGTTCGATCACAGTCGGCGTAGAAAAAACGACAAGATAGATCTATAAGCACAGCGGCTGTGAAGTTATTTCGAAAGAATATTCGGATGCATTTATCAATTAACTTTTGCTCTGATTCATATAGATGTTGACAACCAATGCCAAACACCCGCCTAAGCTCCATGATTGAGAATCCTTTAGCCCATTTGCAGAGAAAAGACCGCGATTGAGCTTTGATTTATGCAGAATTGAGTCGCCAACTTCAGGTTAGTCTGAATTCCCAGGTTAATCTCATCTTGATCTAAAGATACTATACAAGTGATGTGTGTCTTCTATGTCGGATAAAAACAATAGTCTATATTTACATATACAGTCATGGCAAAGCCTGAGGCCTCTGCTTTAGCTCGAAGGAGCATAACGCCAGCGTCGTGCTATGCTATGCACTGTATCCACAAACGCATCCCAAGCCTCGATGCCGGCTGGCTTGATATCATCCACCGAGTCAGGCACGCTATCCACCTCGACTGGCACCACCTAAACACACACACACAAGAATGAATAAGGGTTTGAATAACCCGGTTTCGGAACTTACCGAAAGCTCTGTGCGGCTGGAGCGCGTGATTTGATCTTCGATATCACTCACAAGGACCATGGAATTATTGACGAGATACTGCGCGTCGTATCGGAATGTGATATGGGCGAGCGTCATTTCCTCCTCCTGCATGACATTGGTCAACGCTCTTGGGCACTCGAGCTCCGAATATCTAAAGAGTTCAGTATGAGCGTGTATGTCTCTTAAAACTGTAATCGGGCTTACCCAACCGACTCGCACTGCTGGAGGAGTTCATTCATAACGGGAGTCAGGCTCTGCATGCCAGGCTGTTCAGAAGCGCCAAAGAGCGTGCACCGGTTGGCCAGCAAACGGACATCCACAGTGCTAATGAAAAAGGAAAAAGCCAGGTCAATCACTTATATATGTGATATTCTCCTCCACACACTTACCCAGCCAGGTCGAGCATATCCAGTGTGGACCTGCTGTGTTCACCCACGATGCGATCAAGTTGCAGATCACCTGTCTCTTGCACATTGAATCCAACCTCGAGACGTTTGAGTCCTTCTTGGCCAGAATGTACATCACCCAACGTCGCCAGAAGCGACCGGTTGACGTAGTGAAGGTGGACCGAGCGACGATGCCGTCCGGCCTCAATCGAGATGGGCATGAATGGGGCAGTGATGCGGGTCGGCGGGTGTCTGTGCACGGTGAGCTACCTTCCTTTTCTTTCTAAGGGGCACTTACGTTGCCAAGAACGACTTGCGTCCACTGGTCACCTTGGCTAAATAGTCTTGCAGTGTATTCAGGCTGAAGTTACCAACCAAACCCGGCTGTAAAATGTTGGGACCCGGTCCCAGGATAGGATTCTGAAAGAGGGCGTTGCCAAATCTAACGGAAGGTGAGCACTTCATCCCGCCCGACCCACTCATACTCACATCGCTTTCAAGTTTGTGACCTCGCCCTCGCTGACGTCCAAGGGTTCAAGAAGCCGGTCCTTAATATTTGACCAGTGGAGTGAATCATGAGACTTGGCTTGTTCTCTATGTACGCTTTAGCGGATGCGTCCAATTTATGATTCTTTTACTTACGGATCCCGGCTATGTACAAAGTAATAGGGTAAATCGGTCACACTGGTGTTTATAGGCTAAATAGACGGTTAATCAAACCAAGTCATACAATAAATATCTGCTTACTGCGACTTGAGACTTCTGTATGCGGCTCCAGCCAAAGGACCGAGATACCAAGGGAAGTGCATGCGGGTCGTGGACAGGCATGAACTGGAGATCGAGCTGGCTCGAGGGGTATTCAATAACAGCACCGTCCGACGCACTCAGCGAGGGTTTCTCGGTAAATTCGAGCTAGGAATAGGGTGAGTATGCGCACCTACCGAGAAACAATTTTTCTGTATACCTCTGTTAGAGAAAGCTCGAGCATATGCTGGGCGTCTTGGATGGCATCCTCGGTGCGTGCCCAGAAATGAAACTATCATGACGGCGTTAATCAACAAACACACCATGCGCTATACTCTTACCTTTTGATCGACTAAATCAATGTAAGCCTCACACGTCTTTGAGATATCGGTTACGATGGGGCCGATTCGGCTCATGAAGTCCGACCAGGCGAGGTTAGCCGCCAATTGAGGTATGTGCGCCGAGGTGTGCTTGAAATCAAGGCTGGCCTCGACCTTTTGGCGGGCACGCTCGACGCTGTCGGGCTGCCCTTCAATAACATATTTTAATTGTTCAAATTGGACGGTGATCCGGACCTCGTCTTGCTGTTCAATCTGTCTAAGGGCCTCGCCATTGTCTTGGACAAGAAAGAAGAGGTCATGCTTCGCGCCTCGACCGATATGCTTGATGTCATTCTTTCGTCGTTGTCGTTCTTCCTCCGCAATCATATCTTTGCTCTTGAGGCCCCAAAGGTCGTGCATTATGTGGCTGATGAGGTCGCGTTTTCTGAGCGACTTGTTGGCAAAGCGCTGTTGCTGTCTGAGGTAGAGACGCAGCTGAGGAACGGTGAACGAGTTGTTCAGGCTGTCGCGCACTTTTTTGTACTCCTTGTTGGAAAGCAGCGATTTGTATCGTTTCTCTTCGTCGGGTCGTTGCTTATAGGCAGGTTGGAGGGCATCGATCGCGCCAAAAATGGTTCGATCTTGGGCAGCCGTGTCGTCTGGAAAGAGATTGTCGTCATTTCGGTGGATCGCTGCCACATGAAAGCGGACACGCGGCGCGCAGGTCATCAGTGAAGGACGCACCAAGGGTGCACGCACCCGAGAAAGCGTGCAGCGAAGCGATGCCATGACCAACTTTTTTTGCGTTTGACAGCTGTGACAGAAAAAAAGTCGCAATTAAACTACAGTTTGTTGTTGATATTTGACGGTGTCTCCGAATAAAAACTTGTTGCCTGCCATGAAAATTTCATTGACGGGGAAGTCAACGGTTTTTGTATGGAGTGAAGCATCCAAAATAGAACTTCTTGATACTATACCAGGAGAAAAAACTTCCAGTTGGTTCAGTATGATAATATGCAAAGGAAACCGTAACAGCTTCTTTTAATATCTGATTACTTTCAGTTTTATTGAGTAGACCAAAGTGAGTAGGGCCATAGTCCCGAATAAAGGTAAAGACTTGCTGCATACTAGGCGCTGAAGCTCTTGAAAATCCAGGACAGTCGTCAGTTGAAGATGATAGGAAGAAAGGGTATAAAACCACAACACAACAGTACATTTGCCTGGGTCAAAAGCGGACTCCAACACGTTCGTGTCATATTTGACAAGACTGCAACAATCAAGAACAAGCTCAGGACAGCATATATGGACTGTATTTTAGAAGGTTTGCAGATCTGTCAGAGGTCAATCTAGATAGAAAAAGAGCGAGGAAAAGGAATACTCGCGGGTCGATGACGCGAGACCTAGCTCGAAGGGGCGGCTCTCTAAATCCGTTCAACAAAGAGAGCAGTCGGCATTCTTTGATAAATATATATATAAAAATATGGATGCGGGGCGCTACTTTCTCTGCCCTTCGCCATGATATATTTCTCTTGCGCAAACCCATGCAGCTGGAAAGGATCTCGCTGGTGCTTCCAAGGCTTATAACAAGGACACTGGCTTGCCAACGCAGTCAATAGGGTCGGTACTGATACGCGACCTACGAGTTGCTGATGCAGGCACTGGAGAAGCTGGTTGGCGAACCCCTTGGCTTTATCTCGTCTTACAAGATTGGCGAACAAGCTACCGTTGACGAGCAACAAGTGATCACCGTCATGAAGTGCTTTTCATCGACTATCATGCCAACTGTATGAAGCTGCTTCTCCGAACCACAACAAATGAGCGAACGCCATTTGTGAAGTGGTCATTATGTCAGCGCAGCAATGGACCTACACTCATTCATCTGGTAGGTTCCTCGCTTCCTAATTATGACTTCCGGTGCACTAACAGCTAATGTTTTAGGCGCGAGAACTCGTCCCGATATGATAAACAGCTCTTGAGCTACTTCCCTGATGCGGGAACGAAGCTGCTTGACGTGGCTGGGGCATCGATAAAGCATTAAGTCAATCGGCTACTAATCGAGTGCTCAGGGTAAATAAAAAATAATAATAAAAATATAATGGCTAACACTTAGTGTACAGGCTGAGCAGCACGGAGCACAACCAAGAAGACCTGCTCAAACTCCTGGAGTCTACCAGCGCATGTCTTCAGGTCGACATGATCGTAGAGACGTTCGAAAAACGCGCGGCCTTCAGCATCCATGCCGTCGCCAACAAGATTACGTTGCTTTCAACCTTAGTAGATGGCAAGGTCTTTTTCCTGCGTGAAGGTTCAAAGCGCAACAACACCCAGTGATTTCGAGGACCGCTACAATTGGGTGAGAGCCATAGTCTGGTATCATAACATCTAAATTGCTCTGCTCATTGACTCTTGTTCCATCATTTTTTGTACGTAGGACCTGTGCATCGAACAGGAAAAGGTCACAAAGGAGCTGCAGAAAGAGCAAGTTGGGATGGTCGTTGTGGACCAACCGAAACAACTGAAAAATATGTGTCACCAGTGAGTGAACCCCTCCTTTGCTGGTCATGTAAATACTGGTCCCTTTGTCATTCCTCTTTTTTCCTTGAATTTCTGATGACTGCCCAGTTTGTAAGCGAGACGATCTTGGAAACGTTACAATAAAGACAACAGTATGCTTTTAACGTGGAAATGGAAGACGAAGAAGCTCTTGAGCAAACTATCAAGAGACCATAGCAATCATCAGTTCATACTCGGACAGATGAATTTCCAGTTTACTCTATTAGTAGAAAATAAGCGAATTAGTGCTATCGTTGCAGCAAGAAAGTTGGTGTAAGGCGACATAGGAGGGTTGATAAAGCTACGGCAGCATGCATGACTCTTGCCTAACTCGGAACCACAGTTAGACCCGCTCGTTTGATCTCTGCGCAACTAAGCAGGCAAGAACAAGCTCAGGACGGCATGCATGGGCTGTATTTCAGAC
>VAFG01000345.1:534110-550089 GCA_013461545.1 Syncephalastrum contaminatum | reverse complement strand
TGCAGGATGCCGTCCATAAGAATAAGAAGTAAAAGCCCAGAGGTCCGGAGGATTCAGGACCTCTTTTTTTTTTTATTTCTCTCTCTTGCGGCCAACCAAAATTGTTTCTCTCATGTCTATCTCCACAATTTTTAACACGCATCGCATGCCTCTCAAACCAAGAAACCCGAGCGGTTCTCTTTTTTTTTTTTCAGAAAAATAGGGGGCTATGTTCTAGCCTTCTACGCCGTTCAAGAAAATGTCTCGTGAAGAACAGTGACAGACATCCTATTGCAGAAGCTTACAAGAATATCACCATGGTATATCACATGGTTATTTACCCTATTACATTTGAGCCCTGCCAGGGCCTGTCGCAGAGCAGCATCCTTTTCCCATCAATACGTTGTGCTCTGCAAAAGGTATATCTTACATAAAATAGAAGTCGATTCTAGTTAGAGCAGCAGTCGATAGGCATAGTAGCAGATAACTTTATTAAACATACAGTATATTTACATTTGGACGCCGCCCTTTCTCGGTCCACAGCAACCGCATTTGCAGAGATACAATGGGTCAGGTTCTTGTATGCGTACTGAACGATCAAAGTAAAGCCTTCCCAAGGCCGTGACAAACCCGGCATCTGTGATCGGGTGCAGACCCAGCTCGATTAAATTTTCCGGGGTCAGGGTCACCTCCTCATTCTCTTCATCCACAGCCAGGACCATGGATTCTAGCGTAGACAGAAGACGGGCCGACAGCGATTCGAAAAACCTGAAATTACGGGAAATGAGTAAATAAAAGCAGACACTCGCTCTCATTCCGATATCAACGTACCGCGTCAGCGCCTGTGTGAGTGGATCGGCGCTCAGCGAAGACGTGTCGTTACGAGCGGGCCCTTCTTCTGTGGACGCTCGTGCGGCGACGGCATGCATGACTTCGTTGTTATTGATCTCCAACGCATCCGCCTCGTTTTCTTCCAAGAGCAGCGCCTGCTCTTCCTCTTTTCGGACATGGTTCGTCCCCGCAAAAAGGCGTGCCCATGACGGACCCTTGGTCTCCTCGTTTTTTGGGGAGTTACTGGCTGGATGTCGCGGCGTACGATACCACCACAGCAGCATTTGGAGCGACGCGGTGCCAATCGCATCCGCGAAATCGCTCTTGCGGTCAAGCAAGCGCGACAGGTCTGCACTGTCTTCGTGCTGGTCGAATATCCGGCGCACGGCCGAGCGAAAACGGATAAAGTCGGCCGCATTGTGGCGCGGCAGAGGTGTGCCTGGGACGGAATGGAAATGGGCGCGGGCGAGGTCGCCATCGGGCGGTATTTTGACGAGGAGGTCGTACAGGTCTTCTTTGGTCTCAAAGATCGAGTCCGAGGTGCATGCCACGTAGCCGTCCGTGGATTCCATCAGCTCGGGGATTTCGTTGACACTTATAAAGAATTTGGCTACTTGCGGCTTGTTATATTTCGTCGGAACTGCACTGAGAAGGCAGGTGTTATATACTAAAGGAAGAAAAAGCAAGAGTGAGCCGATAGTAGATCATGAATTGCCAGAGCGGACCATGGTTGCATGCTTCTTGCACGGGCGGCGAGGTCATGAACAGGATGCGTTGGCGCAAAAGGGCTGCTTTCCAGAGGACAAAGATCTGCGGGCCGAGTTCGGCCGTGAAGAAGGGCAAGTTATCATCGACAACAGAGGGTGAGGGGAGGGAGGGCAAAATGACGGGTTGTTTGTGCTGATGATGATGCTTTTGCATGAACTCTTTCAACTCGTGGCGGGATGGGTCGGTTGGCAGGCGCTTCAACAGTTGACCATGCACCCAGACGTTGGCAAGCGAGGCGTTGGCTGCCAGAAGCACACCAAACGCTCGCATCGTCGCACCACGCTCGCTTGCGGCGCCTGGTGAGTTGTGAAAGACGCTGACGCCGTAGTAGGGTGATTTTGCAAAATAGCTACACGAGGCTTAGTCTTTCTCTCGCCTATTATAATTTGACACGACACGAAGAGCCGTACATGACGTCTGATTCAATCTTGTGCAATCCACTTGCAATCGCCTGGTACTCCACGCCGGAAAGGTCAAAGTCTATGCAATGAACTTGGGTTTAGATAAAAAGAACAAGTCAAGCGTGTATATGTATATGAATTACCTTCTGGGAACTGCCAATCAATGGTGTTGCCCATGGTCACGTCAAATCTCGCAGTAAAAACCGCAATCACATTGCCAGTAAATGCTTCGTGGGCATGGTCGTGCGTTGAGCTTAGAGGCCTGGACAAAAAGATGGTTTGCGTGACTTATACTTTTATAGCGCGCATGGATGATATATACCCTTCTGTGAGGGGTATAGAAGACGAAGGTGTAGCTTGCGGACGTGTTGTTGTCATGTGTGGCCGATAAGAAAGTATATTTCAAAGTATAAAAAAGTGGTCAGGACTCTAAACTCATGCAGAGAGAAAGAGATAAAAGAAAAAAGTACGAACGGCCACGACAATGTGTGAAACCATGGCCACTGTGCCGACCCCGCTCTAATTTCAAATCCCGATCCTAGAAAAGCGCTGCATAATAAATCTGCATCATCAGGCACACACACAGACCTCCCCCGCTTTTTCTTACCTTTTCTTTTCTGACTATACTTCATGGGAGTGGCGCCCTCTTCACGCACTGCAGACGATCTTTGGATTATGGAAAGTGCCCAGCGGGGTGCTCAGGCCGTAGGCGTCACTTTGCTCTCGCCCTTTGTCGTCATTGCATGCCCGATCCTCGGCGCCTACGAGTTCGGCTCGGCCATGGACGACGAACTTATGACAGGCTCTCAAATTCTCGACGGCACCATTGGCTTTTTACTGGGTGTTATGGCTTCGCCCATCGCCCCTTTTTATGTCTTTTGGGAGTCCATGGAAGCCTTGTTTCGCAAGCAGCCGCCGCCTTTACCGCCCCCGCGCTTCTTTCCCACCTCTCTACTCGGTCAAAAACGATGGACGCTCGATGACCTGGAGACGGTGCGTCTGCGCATGGTGGATTTTGACTGTCGACAGTACTATAATGTGGCTCTGGTCGGATGTAAAGGCACAGGCAAGGTAATTTGGAAAAAAAAAAGAGAAAGTGTGTGTCATGACGCAGGAGACTCGTGCCGGTGGCGTGTGTGTGTGTGTGTGTGTGTGTGTGAAGGCAAGCATGTTCATGTGCAAATCATCCCATGGTGTGTAATGTAGTCGACGCTGCTGAATGGTCTACTGGGCTACAAAGACAGTCATGTGCGTGCCGCGCCCGTCGGGGAAGCCTCAGCAACCAAAGAGCCACGCGGGTACCGGCACCCAGTGCTTCAATCCCTCATGCTGTGGGATTTGCCCGGCGCAGACGAGGACGAAAAGCATTACTTTGAGCGCTATGGTCTGGGCTACTTTGATGCACTTGTCATTGTCTCCACCGACCGCCTCATGGCCACCGACGTGAAATTGGCTCGCAAGGCTCTCGAATACCGCGTGCCGATCTTTTTTGTCCGCAACAAGGCCGATGCGGTATGACACAGCGTCACTCGTATGTCAAGTGACCTCTCATAGCTAACGCTCTTACTAAAAGGCCATCCTGTCCAAGATACGGAGAATGAAGAAACAAGCGACTCGTAGGGAGGGTGACACACCTGCCGATCGAGGGTACACGGACCATGAACTTTGGATGCGCGCCGTCGGTAAACTGACGCAGGAGGTAGGAGAAATACAATTAACGGGAGAATATTTCGAGCTAACGACATACATACACACGCACGCACGCACGCACGCACAGACCGAGAAAACATTCTGTCGCAGCATGCGTCATTTTGGCTTTAGCACGAGTTGGCTGTACATCCTTTCGGGCTGGACCCTGCAAGACTTTGTGGTCGCGTTACGCAACCGCCAATCGACCACGGATCTGAGACTGATTCACGAGAAAGTGCTGATCACCAACATGTTAGATACGGTCGCAGCACGCCGCACCCTGGAAAATAGTCACAGCCATCATCATCCGAATTATTCCTCCATCTAGATACTTCTTTCTGATACTTTGTTTAGCTTCCTTACATACCTTGTGCATACACGTTCTTTCCACGCATCCATCCATTAAATTCACTTGATTTTTGTATTTATTGAACCACTACTACGTTCGCTTTTGACATAGGTAGCCCAGCGCCATAGTGCAGTCGCAGCTCGGACTGTTTCGGGTCTTTTCAAGAGAGCTATCGGACGTTCCATCAACTTCATTTGCTTGCACACTTCTTCGCCCCAAACGTCGATCGGGTTATATACAGGCACCACCGCAGACATATTGGGAACTTCACGCGTGGAAAGAATGCATTGGTAGGCAGCGTCTGGCTGGACCTCGGAGGTGGTGAAGCGTGCGTTGGGGAGGAGCGGTTGTACTTGGTTGAAGGCGTATTCGGCGAGCTCGCGCTGGACCACGTCGGGCATATCACTTCGAAATCCGTCGCAGTTGCCTCGAAACAGCCTGCCATACTCATACAACAGCTTTTGACATACTTTTTTGGAAAGCCGCGCATGGTGACCTTTGCTGGGGAAACCAGCCCCCCGGTGGCCCACTGTCGGATACGCGTATCGATGGTTCATATTGTCCGGGTGGCGCCCCAGTCCGAATCGCACCAATAGATCTATAGGATTGGATTAACTCAAACAACGCGATCAAAAGCGATCTTGGCAATTTACTTGTGGGTAGTACGCGGCCACTGTAAGCGCAGGTTCTTAGCGGGGATGCTAACAAGGCAGCTTCGAAAGGGTTAGATTAGAGTGACGATCGCGAGAATGCTTCACCATAAGGGCTAGAAGCAACACTGTGCTCCAACGAGCCAGGTTTGAAATGGCGTGGCGGCTGGGGTAGGTTTCTTTTTGGCAACTGCAGCTGGCGCGAGAGCTCCTTGAACGCTTTCATATAAAAAAGTTGAATATATTTGTTGAAAAGGTGTCAAATCTGAGCTTATTTTTATAAACATAATTTAGCACGCCTCAGTTGACATGGCATTCTACTGGACCCAGTCTTCATAGAACTATTTGTGTAAAGCGATCCAGTATCTCCACAGATACACTATCTACCGTCACTCGCTGGTCACGTTATTAGTCAAGTAAAGATTATTATGTTGGCACACTGAGGGACGACTGTGATGGTCTTGTTTTATCTTATCTTGTTAAAGACACGACCAAGTGGAGGGATATAAAATAGAAGCCCATAATGCATGAAAAATTATTGGCACTTCTACTTGACTCAAGGTGAAGAATAATCTATTGCTTAGTCATATATCTAAACTTTTGCCGATAAGCACCAGGGCTACGTCCCGTGCCCATGTCCTTTGCCACAACTTGCCAGCGCTCTGGGTTGCCTTCGTGCTTGTACGCGAGCTCGACGAGCTGCGACTCTTCTTCATAAGTCCAGCGTCCTTTTCTCAGCTGCGGATTCGAGATCTCGTTCCAGCGTTCGTAGCATTGTGTCGGTGAACGCCCTGGTATCAAGGAAGCGATCCTGGGCCACTGCTCCCCATAGTCACGCACACCGAGCTGAAGCGTCCGGTCTTCGGGCATTGTCCAGTGTCCCTTTTTCTGCTCCTTCTCTCCGTGAGCTAACCACCAGAGCATGCACTGCCGAGGCGTCCGATGCGGCACAAACGACTCGCTCACAGCTAGCCAGTCCCGGCCGAACATCGAGACACCTTCGCGGATAAGCTGCGCTTCATGTTCCGTGATACTGCCCTTGGCTATCTCCCGGTCATGGAACTGCGCCACGTCGCGCCAGCGCACACGGCACTCTTCAGGCGTTCGCCTGTTCTCAGGGAGCGCCTCCGCGACCGCCTCCCAGTCAATCACATCGTTGTCGTCGGTTTGCTTTTCCTCCACAGCCTGGATCAGGGCTTCGTTTTCCTCCGCTGTCCAAAGCCGCCGCCTGCGCCGCGACGCCGGCCGCCGCCGCTCGGGCTGGATCGTCAAGGCACCTACGTTATCCGTCGCCAGACGGTCTTTCTCGTCCAGCCAGCCACACATGAGGTCAGCCATGCGCTCGACCCACTCGGGTTTGGTCTCGTCCGGGTGGCGCGCAGCGTCGTGCCCCAGGGCCAGGAGCTCCTTGAGACCATAATAAAATTGTTTGCTGCATTGGCTCGGCGTCCGGTCATCCATGGACTGGCTCACCTTCGTCCACTTGCCTTTGTAGTAGCGCGCCCAGTGCCACAACTGCCGGACCTCGTCGGCGGACCACTTGGCCGGGTTGGCATCCATGACGCGTGCCTTGTTAGCGCACTGTTCGGCCGAGCGTCCTGGTAACCCGGCCGCAATCGTGTGCCAGTCTGAGCCATACACTGTCATGCGCCGCAGCAAGAGATGGATCTCACTTTCGGTCCATTTGCGCCCTACATCATAGTGTTGCCCCTCCGTCAGTTGCCAGTAACGTCTCTTCACCCAGCTCGGGCTCTTCCACGCAAAATGCTTTTGGGTCACGTGCGTCCACGACGACGACGCAGTCGATGGGCCGACTTGCAGGAGCAAGGTATCATCTGCGGCGGTCCAGGGCCGCTTCGGGTGCATCGCTGGACCGACTGTGAGGCGCCACGCGTTGGCGAGCATCCGGGGTGATCGTTGCGGAAGGAATTCACTGACAATTTTGGACCACTTGCCCGTGCCGTACTTGGCCACGCCGGCCACGAGTTGATCGCGTTCGACAGCTGATAAAGGACCGCGGCGTAGATCCGGCCTGAGCGCATCCGAGTATCGCTGATGGCATTGCTCCGTCGTGCGATGGGGTAAGCCGTGCTGCGCGATTTGACTCCAGTACGGTCCATTCTGCTGGACATAATTGAGGAGGAGCTTGTCCTCCCACGGCTGCCAGCGTGCTCCGGTGGCGACGAAACGTCGGCAAAGGTAGAATTGGCTGATGAAGTTGGGTAGGCATCGACGCGCGAGCATGGACCCTTTGCTGTGGGTGGTGTCGGCTGGAGAAAAAAAAGGAAGGATGCATCAACGAATTTGTTGCATTCAATGCATTATAATTTTGGAAAGCCACAGCGCATACCACGCGTGTAACATCCCAGGCGGCAGTGTCTACCGTAACCGCACGGAGGATTTTTCTGAAGCTGCCGCTCGCTACGGAGGGCTACTCGCATGGCTTTACAAACCCGCAGCACGACTAATACAAGATCTGTGATGCATACACAATATATTGGCATGTGAGGTAACACAGGTGAACTGCTCGGTCGACCGCTTGGCATTGGCTGCCAATCTCCCAGCTACAAGCGGAAGCCTGAAGAGCCACTGCGTCACCAGCATCCACAACAGCTTTGACGAGCCGTTTGACAGCAGATATGCCATGATATGAAGGTCTTGCTCTATCGTCCAATGTATAGCTTTAGATGACGAACAAGGCACTGATGATCTAAATTCTGTAAGGCCACAGAGTACACAGTATTCTGTTCGTTAGCGTTTGAAGTCCAGTAATATAGAAGCTGTACACGTTTATCCTCCGGATTTTCGCTCACTCTCTGGATGTATACATATCGCTATCTCTATCTATAAATCACAGTGAAAGATACAAGCATCTCTGGTGAATGTGGACCCATTTTCATCGATGAAGACATTCATCTTCTCCTTTAGTAATCGTTCCGTATATAGTATAGCATTGTAATTAAGCAAAAGGACCGTAAAGACTTATTTTCGAAATCTGGATCACAATGTCACATTACGACAACAGGGCCTGTTAGTTTGTTTTCCTAACCACTCTGCATTCTCGCTCTTATACTGACCTCATCCATTGCTGGTTCTTTGGCCGACTCATGGATTGCCCAATTCGGCTGTTACGTCGCCTAGTAAGTCGTCTACTACTATGCCTAAGTCAGCTGCTGCGTCTGTTATTGTGGTGTCTACGTCGCCTAATATTGTGCCGCCGTTTTGTCTGCGGACTGGATTATGAATTTGTCGACTGGCCCCTGGGTAATCTCTTTTATGGCCACCCTGAATCTTTTCCATGGATGTAGGTGCGGCAGCAGCAATGCTTGAAAGACAGGTGACAACGGAAACGGCAATGAGAAAACTGTAACGCATTGGTAGAATATTGTTCAAGTTAAGAGATTGATCTAACAGACATTAATTTGTTTCACAAACTGATCTTTATATATCTTTTTAAAACACTCACTCGGTTCCTTGACGGAAGCACCATGATATATAGTACATGCTTTTGCACATAGAACACTTCCGTATCCGGCACGGTATACCGATAGCATTACCGAGAGAATATGCATAATATCACGCCGAGTAGGAAGCAGTTAATGAAGGAATTCAGCTGCCAGCTGGTGGCAGTTAAGACGAAAAGAACCTTTGAGCATGACCAACCAGATAGTCTCCCTTTTTTTTATTACTCATGCGGCTGACCTTTTGTATGCTCATGCGTATATATATAAGGTGACGATTTAAACTTTGCTAATATGTAGGTATTATGACATTGGCTGCTAAGTACAAATTCACGCTTATCAACGAAGATAATAGCTTCTAAGCATATAATTCATGCATATACACCTGGATATAGAGACGCAATTGCTACAAATTCCTGCTCTACAAAGTATTTATCCACGATAAGCGTTTGACTATACTTTAGCCTCTTGACAACGGCGATTATGTACAGCTAATCACGGGAGTATATATGCATAAAGGGCATGTTTTGAGACACGTATTCCACTATGTGGCGCTATCTGACACACTACCAGCTCCATGGGGAGCTTAAAGGAATGTTATTATAATGGCATCCACACTTGCCAGCGGAATGGAAACGAAAAGTGCGCATGGGTTCGAAATGTTTGTTGCTCCTGCAGCTCTTGCTATCTTCTCCAAAGCTCCCCTTACAAAGGGCCCTTTTTAAACCCTGCTACTCTCTCAATACGTATTATGTCACTTGACTCTGTTATAAGAAGACAAATCATATCTGCGCTTATCACCTAGTTGTTCCAACGCATACACGACAAGACATCAGTACATTGCCCATTCTATAGAGGGGTTCTCTCCGCTTCCGGTCCGATATCGGCACCTTTTTAGAAATGACCGAGATTTCGGTTTTGCGCCGGCTTTTCGGAACCTCCTCTTGGATGCTTGGAAGGGCTCTGGCTCCGCTAACTTCTTTCATGCCTCGGTGCTTGGCATTCCGTACCATAAGATTTGTATGAATTACTTCTCCATATCTCTGGTTTATTTGCTCCCTACCATGCGTATATATGTCACTATCTCTATCTATAAATACAATGGAAGATAGTAGCCTCTACAAATATGGAGCCCATTTTCATAAATGAAGATATGTGTCTTCTCTTTTTATTAACGCGGTGACGTTCTATACTATAGATGGTCAATATAGATTATAGCATTGCAGCTACGCAAATGGACCATAAGGACTTATTTTGGAATTACAGTCATATTTTTTACAGAAGTACCAATTAGTTTTCTTTTCCTAATAATTCAGCATTTTCCATCTTTATTAACCTAATTCATTGCGGGGTTTTTGGCCGACTTATGAGCCTTCTTCTCCGCCAGCTACCTGGCCTTCTTCTCCGCCGGCTACCTGGCCTTCTTCTCCGCCGGCTACCTGGCCTTCGTCTCCGCCGGCTACCTGGCCTTCTTCTCCGCCGAATACCTGGCCTAGGGTCTCGCTCAGATTGTCTAGTAAGGTCTCTAAACCGTTTTCAAAGTTTTCTGCAGCGGCGTCTGCTCCAGTTTGTCTGCGAACTGGATTGTGAGTTAATCGGCTGTCTCGTAAGTAATCTCCTTTGCCGCCACCCTGAAGCTTTTCCATGGATGTAGGTGCGGCAGTAATAACGCCTGAAAGACAGATGATAGCGGCAACAGTAACGAGAAAATTGTAGTGCATTGATAGATTTTTGTTCACGCTGAAGACGATACAATGGAGTACAGTAGTTCGTTGTACAGATTCGCCTTTATATATCTTCTTAGAAAGACTAACTCGGGTTCTCTTTCGAAAGCACCATGATACCTAATAGTATTTGTGCATATCAAATACTAGTGTTTTTGGCACTGTGTACCAATGGCTTTACAGGAAAAATATGCCGAGTATTTACGCGGACTAGCAAGCAGTAAATGAAGAAATTCAGTTGGCAGCTAGGAGTAGTTAAGACTAAAAAAACCATTGAGCATGACCAACATGATACTGTTCCTGTTTTCTATTATTCATACAGCTGACCTATTGTATGCACATGCACCTAAATGTAAGATGGCGATTTTAAACTTTGCTAATATGTGGATACTGTTACATTGGCTGCTAAGTACAAATGCATGCGTATCACCACAAATGATAATTACAAGCATACAATTCATGCATACACAGAATTCAATAGAGATGCAGTCGCTACACCTTCTGTGAAAAATATTAACCACAAGTCAAGCATTTTGACTATATTTGATCCTCTTGATGACGGTAGTCATGCGCAGCTAAGCATGTGAAATGGAAGCTACATGTATGGCGTCCGTCTAAAGACACGTATGCAACCACTGGGCGGTACCTGACGCGCTTCCAGCTCCATGCAGAAATTGAGAGTATGCTATTACATTGACGCTCACACTTGCCAGCAGGTACACTGTGAAACCAAGAATGCACATGGGTACGGAAACTGAGCCCAAATGAGCCGAGGTACATGTGCGTTGTTGCCTACAGCTCCTGCTATCTTCTTCAAATTCCCTCCAACAAAGGTTTCTTTTTAAACTCTGCCGCTCTCCCAATACGTATAATGTCACTTGGCTCTATCCCAAGACAAATTATATCTGCCCTTATCACCTAGTTGTTTCCAACGCATACAATACACGACATCAGTACATTGCCCATTCTATAAAGGGTTTCTCTCCGGTTCCGGTCCGATATTGGTACTTTTTTAGAAATGACCGATGTTTCGGTTCGAGTTTTCGGAAACGCTTGTGCAAGATCTCTGGCTCCACTAACACCTTTCATCCCTTAGTGCTTGGCACTTCATACCATAAAAGTTGTATGCATTGCTTCTCCAGATTCCCGTTTTATTAGCTCGCTATCTGTATCTACTGCATAGCCGTAATGTTGCAAGCATGTCAACTACATGTCTTTGATATGGAGAATGAGGCTAAGCGACTTCTCTCCAGCTCGCGGCTGATGTCACTCTCGGTTGCTGAGGAGCTTTTCATGCTGGTCCTACTCCCTGTTATTCATGACTTTCGATTGCATTACCGCGAGATTCGCTTTCTAGGTCACGTGGTAATACATTGAAGTCAGCTAATGCCTTGTTGTCATAACTTTTGTTGCACCACATGACAGCTACTCAAAAGCACAAAGAGATATTGTTGGGTAATTTACCTCTTTGGTCTGCCTATCGCATAAGCAGTGCTGCCAGTCGTCTCGGAGGTTGGTCAAGGAACCAATGCTCGCTGTTTTGGAGCCGAGTTGCACGAAGTCCGTAAAAATTGCAGTGGTGCGCGGCAAGTGGCCGGCAAGGTAGCATGCTATAACCATGGCGCAATGGTCTGCACCATCAGGGCAGTCCAAACGGCGACACTTGTATAGTTGGTATAGGGAAGTGTCGCGCTTGGGACACCTAAATTTTGTATGGACAGCAAACAGGAGAACTGAGATTGAACACTTAGCGTCAACACGGCGCAATGTGAGCGACGGGCTGTAGGTCTTATGAGTATGTAGCTTTCTTGCGCAGTTGGTGAGTTTGTTAGTATCTCACATCGTCCTTTGGCCAGTATTGACATCATTTGCTTCTGATATGACTGGGTCGGGCGTCATAGCCGAAGGGGAATATTTGGTTGTGGGCTACCGACCTGATTGATACGGAAGAGAAAAAAAAGAAATTACGCCAGTCTTCCCTGCGTCCCGAACTTTGGGGACAGCATGGATATGGCAGAGGGTGAAAAGGTTAGAAGAACCGATACAAAAGGTGGAACCCAAATTGACGCCAAACGCCAAAAATTCGTCTTGATGACGCGGCTCGTAGTCTAAAATTTTTGCTCCTATCTGGATGCAGCTTCGGGAGCTTTAAAGCGAACATGGCAGCATAGCATGGCTGCATCCTGACAGTTGGCTTTTTATTCTGTCTATTATTGCCCTTTAACCTTGTGATTATATGTGATAATGTTTGTGTTATTTAAATCTGTAATTAGAGCATGTCTTTATAATAGTTTCTAACTCTTTTCCACATATAATACAGCACTTATTATCTTGTTCGAAGCAAGACAGCATACCTGGCTGGTGGCCGAGTGTCAATACCTTGAAAACAAGATATCCCCCATCAGCATTGACCGGCGGGTACGCCATAGGGTTTGGCGCCTTCTGTGAAGCGCACGGTACCAGGGTCTGACATAGTGCGGTGCAAAGCTGCAGTCCAGAGGGCTTGCCTGGGACTTCGGGCCCAAACTGAGAGTACCAAACGGCATAGTTGGTCATTTTTCCAATTACTCGGGTAAGGCAATTAAGGGCAATGAGGGGTAATCAGTGTGTGGAGCAAAATCACCCCAGCCAGCTACTTCGCGTGTGCGATGAATATGAGCATCGAAGCGAACAGCCATGAAAAAATATATATAGGGCTTCGTCCTCGGGTCTCCATGTACGGAATGTCATCCTGGATCACAGTGCCACGAGGAGTTGCTAAGTGCCATATTTCAGTCATCCAATCACTACATTTATTTTTTCTCATCTTTCCAGTCGCTTGGAACATATATTTGAGGTGTCTCATAGCCAAAAGTTTCGGCTTTGGGTCAGGGTCTTGTAATGGTTCCTCTGTAAAAGAGCCCTGACTTCTTGACTAACCCTGGATGGCGTCGGCAACAGGCAATGCACGGTGCATGCGTCATAGAAAGTCTTGACTCGTCTGCCCTTGCTGATAGTGATGCGGCCCATCTAAATATTTAAATACGAGTGATTAGGATTTCATCTTAGCTCATAGCCTAGATATGTTCTACTTACAGAAAGATGGTCACTAACAGCATTGACGCTGGCAAACGAGGCCAGGGAAAGACTCCGCACCACGTGGAAAAGAGGTTCATCCGCAAATCCTTTGACCGTGTTCTCGAGAAGAGGCTTGATATCTTCAACCAACGTCTCAAGAAGCAGCTCAAAGCATTCTTCGCCCGTGTCCATGGCCTGGAATCTGCGCATGAGGGCGACACAGCGGGCTGGGATGTCTCCAGGTCCCCAAGACACGCAAAACTCCTCCCAGAGATCTTGTCTACTAACACGTGTTAGATACCATCCATTAAGTGTCATAAATGCAAAAACTTACTCTGGAGGATCAAGTGCCTGGCCAGCTACGCCGAGATTAGGTGCTGATGCACCTTGGTCGACGTCGGCGACACCTTCGGCTACCTCGGGAGCACGGAAAAAGGTTGGCCGGTTACGTCTTGCGCGCATGTACGCCGTGGAGCGCCCGACAGGTCGAAGATCCCCTTGGTTGTAACGCGCACCGAAGCAAGAAGACAAGACATTCGTCGAAACACCTCAGCAAAAGCAAAGACGTCGTTCTCGGCCACGGAGAAACCGGAAAAAATCCATAGTTGGACCCAGGGACCCGGAAGCGCTGCAAGTTGGCGTATATATCTCGCCAGCCGACATGGTCATCGTTGGGCCGCGAAAACCAGGAGTCCGCGACTGAAACCAGAGCCAAAATCGTCGACTGGAGCCGTGCTTGGGTACGCGCGGGGCCCAACCCACGGAAATGGAGGGCCGCCGTCTAGACCACGCTGAAGCGTCATCCAGAAACCAGCTAAAAGCTGAGGCGGCACCCACGTCACGGCACAAGGAAGACGAACATAGTTTCTACCAGAAAATAAAAATAAGTACAACGAATACATATTCTATATTAGTAGAGTATAACTTACAACATCTGGGTAACGAAAAAGTCGCTGGTTAGTTGGTACGCCCGTAGGGTCTGGCGAACCTCAAACCGAACGCACCACGACGACTCGACGATGCCTTGGCAGGCGTTGACAGCCCAAGCCTATTATGTGAGTGTTAGAACTGAGAATACGACAACATTGCTATAAGGTTACCTGCTGCGGGTGGAGGTAGTCATCCCAAACACCCTCCGGAGGGAATGACAAACCCGACCGATCCTTACCCGCGCGGTACTTGTAGAATGGCTGCTTGACCTTATTGTATCCCTGGGCCTTGAACATCCCAAAAGGGCCGTCGCCGTGCTCCGTGTCCTCGCCTAGGATCTTAAAGCCCGCCAGTGACTTAAAGAGACAGAATGGGTCCTTTCTAAATAAATAAAATGACATAAAAACCTCGGTCACTATTGAAAAAAGCACTTGATGTCAAGTTACGAACCTGTATCCCTTCAAATTACCGGTTAGGCCTCGGGAACACTCCTTAATTGTATGGTGATCACGATTATCACCAGTAACGCGCGTATTGATAAGGCCAACGAGCTTTCCATAACTAGGAGTAGGGACAATCTCGATCCCGTGGTCAACGAACACCTTGCACGGGTCAACCGAATCCCACGAGATCTCGGGAAAGTGCGCTTGATAACCGTGACCTACTTGGCTAGGGTCACACGGGGCTTTGACACCCGTAGCCCAGGTCACAAAGAAGAATTCACGGTAAGCCTCGAGATCAGTTCCACCGGCAGCAATAGTCGCGTGCATCGCCTGCACCCAAGGCTCCACATAAATCGATTCTAGAGATCGGACCCTAGTGGGATGGATTTGCCCCGCAGCATTTCGAGAACACTCTATCTCCGCACGACTAGAGACAGGCAAATCATTAAGCCCATAAGGGGGGAAAACGACGCGCAAAGCAGGGATGGCGACCCCATCAATGATATGGGCAACGGCAGACGGTCCAAGCTTGTTTTCGGTCGGATAATGAGGCAAGCAAACGTTGACCTATAGACTGCAGAATTAGTAAAACTGTGAAATTTACTTGAAGATGACAAGACATACCTTGAAACGAGTCAATGAACCGTACTGCAACAGACGGAAAACTAAGGAAATATATATTCTCCTTGGTCAAATAGGATCCACTGATCGTGTAGCCTTGCTTCCGCTTGAGCGTAAAGTCAAAGCTCGGGAGGACATGAACCTCAGCATTGAAATTAGTTGGCAGACGGTCCGACACAATCGTCAGCGAAGCGCCAGTCCAGGTCCCCAACAGCTAATTCAGGCGCGTCCAATAAAATTTGGCCGCGTCCAGGGAGCACGCTGGCAAAAACAGCCTTCATCAAGGCGATATCGCGTAGTGGCACGCAAGCTTTAAAGAATTTCGACCACGGAAATGGGCTTGGCTACATGGGCTGTTTTAAGAACGAAGGGATACCAGGCCGCAAAACCTTTCTAAAAAATTGAGCTTGACGCTCCGGCTGACCCATTTTTTATGGTTTCGTCACCGCACTCGGATACAGACTCTGTCCACCTTAATTACAAACGTCAGACTGATGCTTCGAGTAGCCTAGTGATATGTTTACCATTATGCTAGAAAAGACCTTCAGCAGCTTCATCGTACTCCTGAGGATCCCTCACAGGCACGCGCACTAGAGATATAGCATTGCTGATTCAAGCAAAGGATACGGCCGTGCTATTCGTCGATTTATGAATCGTCTTGCTGTAAATAGGCCTGATCTTGGAGAGGAGGTGAGGGAGGCTGAAAGTTATCATCCATTTGCTATGACGGCGTTGCCACCCAAGACGCTATTGCGGCCAAAACAGACGGCCAGCCGCCACTGACATGGCGAAAGTGATGGCGTTACGCATGCTTGATGACTTGAGGTGCCCTGGCCTTGGAAAACATGCCTTGCTGGTCAGGGCTCATAGGCGCGACATAGTTAGAAATATGGAAGATGGTATAAAAATGCTCTTGGACGCTGGCTTGTCAAGGTCACAGTTGGGTTACGCATCGTCAGGAAGTATAAAATCAGATGCAAGAACACGAGATGAACAAAATTTCTGGCGGCACCGACGCGGTCATAAACGAAACCTGGCTGTTTCTGTAATTTGCTGAATCGGAGGTGTGACCCGCC
>VAFG01000345.1:434630-533895 GCA_013461545.1 Syncephalastrum contaminatum | reverse complement strand
TTTTTTTTGGTTTTTTTTTTTTTTTTCCTGCATACACGCCATGGAATCAGACGAGGACGATGTGCTTTACGAGGTTGAGGCCATTCTATCCCACCGTAAACGGGGATCTACGCGCCCAACGGAATATCTTATCAAATGGAAAGGTTATTCAGCCGAGTGGTAAGGAATGAACCCATAATCGATTCCATGTTACTAACACTGTTTCTTTCCTGTAGAGTTCATTGCATTGTACCTTCCTTTATATTCGTTAGTATGCTGACCATGTCGATAGCTTTAACACCTGGGAGCCAGAGGAGAACCTGAGCTGTCCAGAATTACTCGTCGAATACAAAAACACCAAAATGGGGCCAAAAAAGAGTTCTACAACTGCAACGACACACACTGCGCCAGATACAACTAAAGCAGCCGAGCCAAAGGAAAAAGAGAACACAAAGTCGAAAGCGAATCAGCCGCCTGCCAAGAAGAAGAAGAAGAAAAGCAAAGCGCCTTCCACGGAGAAAACAGACACGAACGCGCCACACCGACCAACTGCCACGACTACCACTGCCACTACTACTACTACCACCACCACCACCACCACTGCTGCTGCTGCATCTTCTTCCACGACCGCAGGAACGACTACTGCCACCGCCTCTTTTACTGATACTACCGCGACACGCGATGGAAAGTCACAGAAGAATACCCAAATTACGACGAAACCATTCCAAACGCCAATGAATAAGCCAGCGCTCTGGGTTTCGAGCACCTTGAAGCAACCGACGGCTCCTCGACAGCAACAACAGCAGCAGGGCAACAACGCTCCATCATCACCTGTCAGAACCAGTGCGTCTCCTGTCATTCTCTCCAGTACCGCCAACATACCTTTATCAAAGACGCGCATCCCGAAAATCTCTTCCTCCAGTACTGAATCACCCAAGCAACCCACCCCTTTGCCGCACGATCAACCGGCTGAGCGTGTACCAGAAGAAAAAAGCTCAACTCCTTCCGTGGTATGTATATTCGAAGAGATAATCGGTGGGATGCTCACTATGTTACACACAGCCTAGCAAGCGCCCATATCCAGACGCGGCACCCGGACTGTCCCAAATCAAACGAAAACCTGGTAATTAACTTTAAATACGTTACATACGCCCTTCGCTCACCATCCTCGCAGTCCCAGATGCGGGTAATGAACGCAATGTGAGCATCGATGACCTGTTGAGTACCATTGGAAAACGAGGACCCCTCCAACCCGAGAATGGCGCAACGGCCAAAGCCACGAAACAGCCTGCGCCATCGGATACGCCACGCACACCACGCCTCGAACAACCCGCGGTGCGACGCGCCCCCGAACCACACGAACCAGACTTTAGACGAATCGATACGTATCGTGACGAGGCGGATCGGCTTCATAGGCCGTATGGGCCGCGTTCGAGGAGCCCTAGTCGCGAAAGCGAGCGCGACCCTAGTCGCGACCGTAGCCGAGACCTTGATCGGCCTCGTGAACGCAAGTGGGGTCGAACTCGACCACCGGATTGGGTCTACGATCGCACTAGAGACCGCGACCGTGGTGAACGCGAGCGCGACCGCGACCGCGACCGGGACCGGGACCGAGACCGCGTCGAGCGAGAAATTCGAAGCCGCGATCGCGAGTATGAGCGTGACCGTGGCTATGAGCGTGAGCGCTCCTATCCGCGGGATGGGAGAGACTATCGGCATCGCGAGCGCGATCCACGTCGATCGGGCTCAGAAAGTCCGAGGTCAATGGATCACGCAAATGACCGAGACGCCTATGCCAACCGACCCAAGGCGAGTAACAAGCCGCGTCTCTTTAACACGCCTGGTTTCTTACCTCAGACGACCACCCGTCGGCCTCGCAGTGATCCCGCAGGTAAGTTGTGCGCGAGGGGTGCGTGGATGACAGTATATCCTATATCCTCTCCATTCTCGTTTATTTACCACGGCCCTAGAGTTCGACTGGCGTGGCGCGTTAACCAAGGGCGGCACGCCCATCTCACGCGTACGGATCCGGTCCCTGACGGGTTTAGGCCACGAAGACCTCAGAATGTTCCTCGACGAAACGGCTCAGATCAGCAACGGCAACGTCCTCGCCATTTCGGCCCTGCTGCCTGCCCGCTCCCTCGAAGCCGTTCTGGCACGGCGCGCGATCTTTTTCAGTATTCCCGCAGACCAGCAGGATGTAATCAGCTACGCCAAGCTGCGCAGCTTCTTGCAGGTCAATGAGCTGGCAGCGGTTATCCAGCTTCCTTTCAGACCCACCGAGGCGCTTGCCCTCTTGCCTTTGCAGTCGCCCGTTCTGTCCACCTACACTTTGCCCACCACTGACAATTCGTGCTTGATCCTCGTGCATTTGACCCAGCTCCCTATGCGTGGCTTCAATTTCACCGAAGCCAAGTCGCTTGCGTACGGCGACAAGCTCCTCGCTAGTCGCGGGGGTTATTATGCCTGGCAAAAGGCCGCCCTAGTTCTCGAATTTCCTGAAGCGGTAAGGAGGGCAAATGAGGAGAAGGATGTGTGTCGTGTGTGTAGTTTTGGTTTTTGCTGACAACATGGATTATAAACAGGAAAGGAATCTTTTCAACCCGGCCACCAACGATATCACTGTCGTGGGCACCTCTCCCTTTGCAAGATACCTTCGAAAAGCCCTTGATGCCATTACTCCAGAACCATCCGAGAACGAACGGAACCAGGTCTTTCTCGTACGTATCTACATGACAGAGCGCACACTCTTTCTCTCGAGACTGACTCTTTATATACAGTTTGACAGGCGCAATGACGCCTTCCTCAGCAAATGCCTGCTCCCGCAAAAGATGGACCCGAAACGAGAAGCCCATTTCTTTTGTTTCAACAGCGCCGGGCCCGCGTTTAGCAGCATGCCGCCCGTCCGTCGCATCTTTCCAAAGTTCTCAGGAGGCCTTGTCTCGACCGACGTGGATAATGTGATCAAGAACCCAGTCATTCTAAATGACATGGTGGGCGCCGTTCAAAAGGTAACCAGCACCGAGATGGTTTAGGAGGAGGTATCTGAACTTATTTTTTGTATGTAGCTGAACGATTCACCTTTGGGTGGCGACTGGCACGTTGTGATGGATACGAGAATCTTTGCTCGTCTTGCTCAGGCCATCAAGAACGGGACAGACAAGAAAAAGTAAGACAAGGATAAAACAAACCAGAGTGTGTGGCTGGATTAACTCATCCTCACTTGTACAGAGCGCACGGTGCTTACACAGCACTCACGATGCTTCTGGCGAGCGACGAGATCACGACCTTGTCAAAGTGTTCGTCAAAAGATTACAAGGACGCGGCGGATTGGTTCGTGCAGGTCACAAGGACACACGTGGATCGATACGAGCACTTTGTCTTGGTGGATGATATCGGGTCCTGCAAAGACAAGGTGCCTGTGGGGATCGATGTGGTGCCTTGCGCCGCACTGTCTGAAAAATTTAATCGACCTTTGTAATCTATATAATAAAGAAAAAGGGTACGCCTTGACTCCGCTTACTTTTCTCTTGCAACCCTAATATGGTAAACCCAGGCTACTCGCAATGTAAAAAGTTAGAAAGAAGTATGCAGGATGGTCGATAGGGACCATCGGAAGAGTAATTTAAGGGTAGATGCTTTTCATACGGATTAATTATGAGATATCTGTGACCTTGAAGTGAGAGATTCATTGACTTGCGGATATCAGGCATAAGGAGGACTTCCTGACAAGTTGACATCATATAGCAAATCCATGTTCCATTCAACGCGCAGTAGCACCAAAGAAGCGTGCTTATTGTGCTTCATTATAATACCTTTGATGTTAAGCTAATTCAGCCATGGACACTGTTTTAAATCACTGTGTGACGGCGGGATACCTACTGCCTGCCTCTATTTGTCATCCGAAGGTACGTACAGTATGTATGAGGCAGTGGTTCACTGAAGGAGACGGGTGGACATGACAGCCAGACATCTTACATTGTCAAAATCAATTATCTATCTCAGGAGTGAGTGATAAGAAAGTCGGTTTAAATGGCTTCGTTTTTCTTTGCCAGCTGCGTATACCTCTTCCTTTTACAAAGCATCCTTGGTCCAAGCTTATACAAGGTCAGTAGATTGATCTCCATATTTCGGCCTTTACGTTTATTTTCCCTGCAAGAAAATTCCCACCTGACAGGCCAGATAGCGACCAGCCACACCAGGCATAAAAGGATAGCATAGCGCACGAGCAGATAACCCTCGAGACAGGGTGATTAGGGCCATAGGCCCGTACAGTCGAAAGACTTGTATGATAATCCCATTTATGTCCATGCATAGTCCATATGTTCTTGCAAAGTTGTTCATTAAAAGAAACCAAAGCAAAAAAAGTAAGGGGAAGCGTCTACATGTTATAAAAAAAAAGAAGCGTAAAAAGGAAGATGCAAGTATAATGTGTATGAAAGGTGTAACCCGTCTCAAGGAGAAGCTTCCAAATTGGGCTTCAAAACGCATTGGGCTCACCTGCCCTTTCCATTATTTTTTTGCTCTCTCTTTTTTCTTGTTACTATTATTATTATTTATATCCTTTGTCAATGTCTCGTTCGACAAAGGGCATTCTCAAGAAACCCCACAAAAAGCCACCGTCGGTGACCTCGACAGCGTCTTCATCGTCCTGGCTTTCGCGCATTCAGTCTCGCCTGTACTCGGACCCATTGGATGACCCTTTTGCCGTTCCTGCACTCCAGCGGCAGGATTTGAAACGAGTTACATTTTCGGTCGGCAACCTCACCACTGAATACATCTTTTGTAATGACGCTGATACCACACAAGCCCAGCCCATTCCTCCTCCCAGCCCTCCCCAGTCTGACGCTTTTCGAGAGTTGCCTCGTTATTACGAAAAGGCGTGTCGGCTGAGAGAAGAACCCATCATGGAACATATCTTCTCTGCCTTGCGCACTCGCTGGTGAGTGTACTCTTGTTTCATTCTTCCCTTTAAGGGGGTGAATGTCAAGAGAGGGGGGATAGAAAAAGAGAGAGTAGAAGTGATGCAAAAGAAAAAAGAAAAAAAGAGAGAGAAAAGTGGAAGAGAGGTTGATGGACATATATATGAAGAACCTCGACTAAATATAGACAAGAAAGCTACTCGCAGTTACCCGTCATTGACCTTTCAAACCGACCGATAACCTACCGACAGGCCGGTCCCTTTTCCGATGTTCTTTTGATGGATACAGAGCTCAGGTCTCTCAACTTGTCCTCTTGTAACCTAGACAGCGAGGTATGCATTCCACCCGTGAATGCGGTACCCCTTGGAAACTGAATGGCTCACACATTTATACCTGTCTATCTGTCCTACATTAGAGCATAAGAATCCTCATCCACAGCCTACTCTTGAACGACCAGGTGACGGAACTGGACCTGTCTTCCAATGCCATCAAGGTGGACGGCTTCAAGTATATTTCCATATATATCAGCCAGGTAACTTTTTGAGTGCCCGATTCGAATAAGCTTTAGCTCACATTCATTTGGGGAAATTAGTCGCGTGCTATCAAAACGCTGCATTTGTCGCATACCACACTTGACAAGCGTTCCTTAAAATACCTCTCGCACGCCCTCACCCTCACCCCGAGCCTGCAACATCTGTCGCTCGACCATTGTGCCCTCAAATCACCTCAAGTCGAGCTTTTGGCAGGCGGCGTCCGTCAATCGCCGTCCCTGTTTGGTCTATCCCTCAAGCACAATCGCATATCTTATCAAGCTGCGCCCTGGATCGCCGCCATGCTCATCAACGACGATCCGATTGAAATGTACTGGCAGTCGTCGGACTATATCCGGCGCGGCCTCCAGCGTCTTGACCTGACTGGCAACAACCTCCAATATACCATGAACTCGCTCGCGCAAGCGCTTTACGGCAACCGCTCTCTGACAGAACTCGTCCTCTCCAATTGCCAGATATACCCCAACGAATGCGCCGTTCTTGCTGAAGCTTTGGTACGTCATGGATGACGAAGAAAGCGATGTGACGCTAACTATAACATAGCTCTCCAACCACCATGTGCAGGTCCTCGATCTGTCCTGTAACCCGCTGAGCGGAGGAGGGTCGGACGAAGGCGTAAGCAATTCGATAAAAGCATTTTAACTTTTCATCTCACCGGGTATGCGCGCTTTATTAGATTCAGGCTCTCAAGTCCATGTTATCGAAAAACCATTTTCTGCGGGAGCTTAATCTCGCCGAAGCCGGCCTCGACTCGAGCGAAGCCATTGCCCTTGCCGAATGTTTACCCGAAAACTCGACCCTGACCCGCCTGGACCTCTCCAGGAACCCACAGATCACCATGGCAGGCGTGCTGGCTTTGTCAATATCCATCAAGATGAACCACACCCTCACCTTTCTGGATATCAACATTCCTGTAAGAAAGCCATTGTAAAGAGAAAGAGGGAAGAATGAGAGCGCTCACACCTTGTGAATATTATTGTTAGCCCAATGATGTGGACCTCGCGCAGCTCCAAAACGAAATCGTCGCTATCTGCACCCGCAACATGCAGCGGAGGTGCGACGACGAGGCCTCACACGACAAGTACCCGCCCATCAAGACGACCCCGTCTTCCTCGACCCTTTCCACCGCATCGTCCACGACGTCTTTGCCACCGCGCTCGCATGCAATCGTCCGGATGGAGCAGCAGCTCGAGAACCAGAAAATGGAAAAGCCCAGTCCGAGAGGCTCGTATGCCTCGCACCAACATGAAGATACCGCCCTGGTAAGTCCGAATAAGTCATCTTTACATCAAAACTGACACTTTGCTTTGATACTAGTCCGCTTATAATCTCGACGAGATCTCTTTGCTAGACGATATCACCGTTTAAAACATTGTATATTTGAATTACCAAGAGATCACTTTATATTTTTTATAGGTTATCTTCTATTTTTTTCGACAGTGGTGGGCGCTGGTGTTCGATCTTTTGATAGAGACAAACAAGAGAATGTGTGTGGTAGAGTGGCTCTGCTCAGTCTCTCGTATTAGCATGTGACATATGGCTACTATTGTTGCCAGGCAGATGAACGGCCTGCTGTATGTGTGTATTATTAAGCGGAATGAATCCTTGGATGATAGTTTCTAATATAGTACTTTTTAAAAAAGAAAGCCATCTGTGGCTGTCTAATGATTGTATGTATATCTTGTATGTACGAATGAACCACGCGAGAGAGAGAGAGAGAGAGAGAGAGATGAAACCGAAAAATACGTATGCACTGCAGCGAAACTCGTTCCACCAATTGAGAGTTTCATCTGACATTGCATTCGCTGCCACCAAGTTCATATCGGTTGGTTGGTTGGGGGGGAGATCATGTTTTGAGAAAGAAAAACCAGAGAGAGGAGAGACACAGAGAAAAAGTTTCGTTTGGTGGTAGAGAGAGGTGTTTAGCTAAAGTCATCGGGATTGGCTTGTTGGATTTCTCGAATAAGGGCATTGTCAGGGTTGAGGTCGCGGAAGAGCTGGTGATTGAAGCGGCCGCCCTTCATGAGGACGTCGGACATTTTATCGATAGCAATGACGGAGAGCACGGTCTGGATGTAGGCGTCGATCAGGTCATCCACGCCAATGCCGAGCTGGTTGAAGTCACGTCGGTCCATGAGAATCAGACGGTCGGTATCGGTTGTCCAGCCATTGTCATCCGGAAGCTTGACGGAAAGGTTAGTGCCCAGCATGTCCCATGTGTCGTCTAGTTATAAAAAGGTGAATATACTGTGTGAAGCAACACATCAAATGTAGCCATCTTTACCATGGGGATCCAAATGGGTCGGCAGCGGCCGACGGGCTTTGCGCCCATAAATACAGACAGGGCGGAAACCCTGTTCATCTGCAGCGACCATCATGCGCAGGTCGCTCACGTACGTGTTGTTCTTTTTGTTTGGAATCGTGCCAACATGGAAAAATTTTCCTGTGCGTGTCATACTCGACCAGGATGCATTGCCCACGAGCGACTGCACGATAAACTAAGGAGGACAAGCCGAGTGTGTTAGACGAGAGATCACATGGATGAATGCTTTTTTGTTGTTTTGCGTCTTGTGTTTTTATATTTACCTTGTCATAGTGGTGATCCGCAGCCAAGAATCGGTTCAGCTCGTCCTGATTGGTGATGGTGTAGACGCCTTGGCCTAAGTTGAGAAAAACATTGAGCATCGTTGTATGCATGGATGGGGTAGGTCGGGATGGGGTAGGACGGATGGGTCGCTGCTTACCTGCGTTGCTGTAGGGCACCTTGAGTACGGCGT
The DNA here is from genome assembly GCA_013461545.1 of Syncephalastrum contaminatum. NCBI lineage: Eukaryota > Fungi > Mucoromycota > Mucoromycetes > Mucorales > Syncephalastraceae > Syncephalastrum > Syncephalastrum contaminatum. The sequence continues at coordinate 525,666 of VAFG01000345.1, read as the reverse complement.
GGCCACCCATGGACTCGACCCAAAGTGGGATTTCCGCCCGGGCCACGTTGTTAATCGTCTCGGGCGTGCGGACCGACAGGTTAGAATTGGCGATCTCCGAGTTGTAGAGGTCGTACGCGCGCGCAGCCATCATCTTGTTGCGGCCGCCCGCCAAACAGGAGATAATCTCGTTCATAACGATCGTCTTGGACTTGAGCGGGAAGCGGTCCCAGGGTTTCTGGGTGACATAACGGAAGCAGGCTCGAATGGGATGCCATACTAACATCACGTGTTTTAGAACGAAGCTAAGAGTTAGAGCAATTTTGATGTAACGTACCTCCATTGCCGTCCCGGATATGCATCACGCCGTCTTGCCACTTGACATTGGGATCGGTGTCACTGTCATACCACTCGACGAGCCACACCTCTTCTTGCGACACGTCGGCGAGCACGGCCGCGTACCCGCTCGATTCCATGGGGTTTTTATCGTAGACGACGGCCAGACCGCCTAGCTTGGGGTCGGCCTTGGACAGCTGGTTGCGGAAGGCGCTCTCGACCACGACACGGTAGCCACCGTGCTCATTGTTGGCGTCGGTCTCGGACAGGAGGGGCATGGATTTCTGGCCGGACGGGCACGAGTTGGTCTCAATGACGATCATCTGTCGCTGGCCTTGCACAGTAGTGACGTTGAACAGATCGGAACCTGCCCATTGGAAATGTTTTGGGACGTAGGAGAGGACTTGCCGCAGGGTGTCGCCGCAGACCTGCGGGTTCAAGTGGGTGTAACGCGCAATCACACGCTCATTACCCAATGTGAAAAAAGACTGCACGAGGGGGTGGATCTGGGCGTTCAGCGCACGCGGGTAAAAGTGCTTGTGCGGCTCAAACTCGCCTACGGACACCCGTTTTGCTGTGCTCTGTGCGGTCTTCTTTTTCTCTTGCTTTTCCTGTGCCTCTTGCTTGGCTTGCTTGGCATCTTCTGCCACGGTGGGCGGTGTGCGCGGTGGAGAGAGTCCTCGTGGAGGCGGTGGCGGCGGGGTGCCGGTCTGTGTGCTCTTTTCATTCAGGTAGGCCTCCGCCGGCGGTGAATGCACAGGAAACATCATGGACGGCATATGTGGGCCGTTGGGAGCAATCGGCTGTGGTGAAGTCATTTTATAGAGTGTGTATAGCGTGTATATGGGTGTGAGAGTTTTAGAAAGGGAGAAAAGGAAGAAGGACGGATGGGTCGGTGGAGAGGACAGTGCGATTAAATGGGAACCTTTTGACCACGCATGGCGGCTGTTTGTTTTAGTTTACGTGTTGGGCGGGAGCCGAACCGAGAATAAAAAAACCTGGTTCGCGCTGTCTTGGATCACCCACCTCCGTGAGGCATTTTGTAAAGGGAAAAGGGTAAAAAAAAAAAGAAAGACCTTTGACAACCCCTACAACTGTATTACTCCCACGGAATCAAATGCGGCTTCCTCCATAGAATCATTGAACATATCGATATGCTCTTCTTTCATAGACGTATTATCTCTAGACACTAGTGTCTTGACGAGAGGCGCTTGGGGGTGGGGTACGGTTAGGTAGGAATGATCAATGGGAGGCTCTGAAAATACCAGCAGCTTGACACCTTGGCCAATTGAACGCGACTCAATGCAAGCGTACCTTGCGGTTGGTTCTGATTGGTGCGATGCGTTTCAATTTTGACAATGCCGAAACAGTCAATCCCAATAGGCAAATCAAATCGGACGCGCATTTTCATGTGCACGTGTGCCACACCATTGCGCGCGCGCACAGCATTTACTTTTATTTTTATTTGCTCCCCCATCCTTATTTATTATTTTGGTTACGTTGGTGCTACCTTAATCTGAGGCACGTCTCGTACTAAGCATTAAGCTTATCTGCTCCCTCGTTCTTTTTCGCCCTTGCGCAAACCCAAGCGCAAGAAAAAAAAAACCTGAGCAATAAGGATGAAGAAATAGAGAGAGAGAGAGAGACCACTTATTCACCGGGTAACTCCTCGTTACGAACTGCCTCAAAAAAAGTATCCATGTAACGTCGACGAGGATTGGTGCGCTGTCTGATGACTAGACCATGTTAAGGAGCCAAGTGCTTCATCCTTTCTGTGACCCAATAGATCGGCTTCTTGACCCACATGGCTTTCCCCCTCCACCTCCTCTGGGCGGTTGATGACCCCCTCTTAAAAGAGCGATGCACACTCTGAATCCTAAACAAGCTCCCTGCAGGTTTGAGCCACGCTTTCTGAAAAAAAAAAGAAACAAGGGTGTCCCGTGACCCAATGAGGATGACACGCGCGCGACGGGAAGATCTCTTCGGAATGGGTTTTCAGGTTTGCAGGCAAACCTATCCCACTCGGTAGATCGTGACGATGGGAGACCACACACTATCAAAACTCAGAAGGAAAATAAGCCTGTGGCTGTCAAAAAAATTTCGTAATAGACGTGTGCATAGATAGCATGCAAGCGCGAAACTGTCTTAAACTAAAGTATATCCTCTTTTAAAAAAAGAAAATTTTTCAAATGATGATTTCATACTGTTCGCTACGTGACTCGAGCACGGACAAACCTGTCAACTTTCCTGGCCCGCGATGGATGGGAAAGTAATAATACGAGCGGCCGGTCTTTCATATCGCGTCGCGTGTCGTTGGTCCCACGTTAGCTATGCAACTTCTTTTAAGAGATTCGTACGTACAGTATAACTGTCTTTTATCAGTGACAAATGGTTATACTGTAGTATAGCATATGTAAATCTTACATCACTCTTACAAAACAGATTTGCAGCACCCACACATATCATGACCAAGGGAAAACAAATGCATAAGTACACCAAGTGTGCTGTTTCAGTTACAAGCCGCCTCTCCCCTGTACGACCCAAAGACTGCGGATACAGCTCTTTGGGACCTGAGCGTTGATCTTCACACGGGCACGGGCAGCCCATGCCTCGTGTGACACTCGAGAACTTTAATTTTTTGGCCAATGGTCTTTTGAGAAGGATGGAAAGGTGGAATTCATCTGCTAAATCTCTCCACTATCCATTTGACAGCGTGATAAATCCATTCATGGCTTTACTTGTATTATACCTGTGGTCTCAAGATAGTAAGTCTGTCTATTGAATAGACATCAATGGATGACTCTGGTGAGGAAAATGTAAGAGAGCCGTAATTGAAATAATCCAGAGAATCGAGTGTCCTTAGTTTACTGTGTGTTGGACTTATATTGGAACCTATTAGAAGAGGACACCCATGTGTACATCCACTTATTAGTATGGTTGTGTGAGTACAGAGAGGACTGGATTAATGCTTTTACCTTGAGACACGAGCTTGGTCAATTATTTATGCATTGATAGATGCTTACGATGCCATTCGTATAGAGTAATATTCAGCTGCAAGCATTATAATGATAAAAGCAGCATGTAATGAAATAATCAATGAGTGACTTATATCTCCTTGTCAATGATATGTATATATCGCGGTTTTGCTTTTCTGTCGCCTTTCGTCATCTGTTTGATAGGGGTGGACATATAAATAGTGTTTGAGCGAGCACATGTAATACGCAATCGCGTATATTCATTGAAGATGAGGAGGAGGATATCACATGATATTACTAGATGTAATAAATACATGAGAGTCCTAGTGAACAAGTAAGATGAAACAGTATTTTTTATTTGAATCCTTATGAATTAGTGTCACCACTTCGACTCCTGCTAAACTCGGTCTAATAAAAAGGTACCACTATAGAAACAAGACGAAGGAGTAGATTTAATTGGGAGCGGATAATGCGGCAGATGGATGAATGAGATTCATATGGTTATTTATATAGCTTTTTTGGATGCTCATCCTATATGTAGTGCGGACTTGCTGCATACAAAAATTAGAAGAATGAGATGGCAAATGTATAATTTGATTGCCCAGAGCGGGGAATGGGATGAATCAAATAAGATCCTCTTTTTCATTCGTTGACAGCAGCTTCTATTGCTTGATACCCCGTCCCCTTTTGCTTCTCTCTTTTTTACTGATAGCTGTCTCTTGGACGAAAGCTGACCGAGCGGGTCCATTCACTCATTGAAGCAACTGGGCACTCCATTCACACCTTCCTTTCTTTTCTTGTCTTCATCTTTGTCATCTGGTGAGTCAACACAATATTCTATATTTCTATTCCATCTTCATCTTGCCCCTCATTCTCGAGCATCCCGCCCGATCGTCTGCAAACGCCTCTCTCCAGCTTGCATGCTTTGAGTTTCTCGGCTCGTTTTTATTTTTATCATTTATCTATTTATTTTTATAATTTGTACCTTGTATTTACAGTAACGACTCATCGAATGTTTGATCACCCCAATTTTAGCGCATATCTCGTGCAATGACACCATCCAGCCAGTCCCTCACCACAGCCAGCCCCACAATGCCTGCCATCACTGTCGAACCAGAAAAACAACGCTTTTCCCCCAATGCATACTAGTAAGAACGTCTATTGCGTTTCTTTCTCTCTTGTTACTCATGCGATCTTCTCTTCAGTGATGTCTATGCAAGCGGACCTGGGACGGTAACTGGACAGATGATGATGAGCAGCGCCTACTCTCCTTCGAATGGCAACAATGGCACGAGCAGCAGTGTGGCCTATCAAAGCCAGGTCTACGCATCCACAGCAGGCCAATATACGAATGGATCGCAGGCTGCCCCTGTATTGAGCGGCTCATCCACGCCGCAGTTCGTCCATGCGTCGTTGGGCCCACCTTCACCCGCAGGTCTGGGCAGCCCCCTCTTGCCGCAATTCTCCACCACACCTTCTTACCACCACCATCCACACCACCATCCACATCCACACCACCCGCACATCCACCCTGCCCTCCCCTCGCCACAACAGCTCCCGCCCACCTCGCACCAAACGGCACGCACGGTCTACATTGGCAATCTCGCGACTGACACGCGCCTATCGGACGTGCTGGACCGCATCAAGTCGGGCATGATCGACAGCGTGAGGCCTCTACCGGAAAAGAGCTGCATATTTATTACGTTTGTCGAGGCCAGCGCGGCCGCCCATTTTTACCACGAGGCGACGACCAAGAAATTCATCATGGGCGGAAACGAGCTCCGCATCGGGTGGGGCAGACCCAGCTCCATCCCGATGAATATCCAAATGGCTCTGCAGAGCGGGGCCAGCCGCAACGTCTTTTTAGGATCCCTCGATGACGCCGTATCCGACCAATCCCTCCGCGAGGACCTCGCCCGCTTTGGTCCCATCGAGCACGTCAAGTTGATCAAGGACAAGAACATCGCCTTTGTCCACTTTTACAGCACCTCCAATGCCATCAAGTGCGTCAGCACCCTGCCCACCGAATCCGACTGGGCCTCCCGCCGGGTCAATTATGGCCGTGACCGGTGCGCGCCCTCCTCCAAAGTGAATCCTGCCTCGACGACGTCTGCCATCCCGGGTTATATGCCCAACGTATACAACCCGTCCTCCCAGCCTGCCAGCGCCGCAGCCGCTGCCGCGCATGCCGCGGCTGCTGTCTCCGCCTACCCTGTCCGGCTCTCCTACGACCCCTACACAGGCGCTCCCGTGGAAACCTACCACCACCCACACCCACCGCCAAACAATGACAACGCCGCTCTCGTCGGTGTCATGAACCGAACCATCTACCTCGGCAATATCCACCCGGACACGACCTGCGAGGAGATCTGCAACGTTATCCGCGGCGGCATCCTAAGCCAAATCCGGTATCTCCCCGATAAACACATTGCCTTCGTCACCTTTGTCGATCCGAACCTAGCCCTGCATTTCTATAACCAGGCCATCTACCAGGGCCTCGTCATCAAGAACCGCCGCCTCAAGGTCGGCTGGGGTAAAGCCTCCGCGCTCTCACCTGCCGTCATTGCTGCCGTCCAGAACAACGGCTCTCGCAACGTGTACCTCGGCAACATTGATGACAGCATTACCGAAGAGAAGCTCAAGCAGGATTTCTCAGACTATGGCGAGATTGAACTCGTCAATACCCTTAAGGAAAAGAAGTGCGCCTTTGTCAATTTCACGAGCATTGCCGCCGCCGTCCGCGCGATCGACGGGATCCGGTTCCGGGAGGAGTACAAGGAATTCAGGATTAATTACGGCAAAGATAGATGCGGCAACCCGCCGCGCATGCAACACCGACCCTACCAGCAGCATCACTTTACTCATCACCCCTCGCATTCATCATCGACTTTACCTCCACCACAAGCTATAGAGGACGTCAACGGCACGACGACGACGGCAACGAGCGACGGCGAGCAGGTCCTCGAGGATATAATCATGTGAGGCACACGACATATATCAGCAGCATTTTACAATGTGTATTCTACAATTGTATAGTACTTTTTAAAGAATGTAATCTCCTTTTTGCTCCCCCCCCCCAACCCCTTATATAATGAAAAAGTACTGTCTAATGCGAAATAGAGATTACGTAGTAGCATTTACTCTGGTCCTTCCGACCGTTTCATAAAAACTCTCTTTACACTACTCTAATACACATCTATCGAGTATCAACAAAAAGATGCTATGTGTGCAAGTATGAATACGCAACATGTAAGTTGATGGATAAACACTCAGGAGGAAGGTATTTCGCAACTCTGTGCTACTATGGCGGTTGTATGCAGCTGACTTGGCAAGTCGGATATGTTGATATCTGCAAAACTTTATAAAGTCAAAACTAACCAGCGCTACTAAAAACTGTGCAAATGTAAAAAGCTTTTGACTCTATCGGATCCCAATCTCTCGAAAAATAAAGGAAGCTATAAAGAGTAGAATTCACGTAACTAAAATACAAAGAATGGGAAGAAAAAAAGAAGAGAGAGATTCAGGTATGAGCAATTAATTATTTTTTTCCCTTTAGTTGATCATCTCGAGCAGACGTGCTGCCTCGGCCGCTGCGGTCGTGGTTCTTGGCTCAATCTCCAGACTGCGCTCGTACAAGGTCTCGACATCCAGACTGTCGTCCAAGTTGTGCTTGATAAAGTGCTGGATCACGGGAACCACCTGCAGGTTATAGGGCGAGGACTGGAACTGCTTGATTTCGCGGATGACCTCAGCAGTCTTTTGCCGCTTGGCAAAGTTGATCAGATTATTAGATTTGGCCAAAAAGTCCGGGTTGCCGTCCTCGATAAAGGTCAGATCTTGGAGGTAGATACCCAAAAAGGGGATGCAAGGCGGGTTGACCGAGTGGATCATTTCGCGGTATTCGGTAAAGTTCCGATTGGCGCCCATGAGCTTGCGGATATAGTTGAGTGTCTGGTTCGTGCGGTTACCGACCATCTCCCAGGTCCGCCGCAGACGGCCGACCGCGCTGTTGTCGAACGCAGACAGGATGGCCATGCATGTGTTGTAGTTGTTGAGGGCTCGGCAGCGGTCGGCCACGAGCGCCCAGTGCTTGATAACCACCACGCGCCGCTTGGCTTCTTCGTGCTCCAGGATGCTGCCGGTCACCCACGACGTCAGCTTGTTACAGTAGTCGATCGACTGCTTGACGTGCACGGCCACGTCTGCGCCGTCATCGTCTCGACTCCATGCCTTGTTGAGACACTCGATGGGCCGGATACTGCTGTAGAGTTTAAAGTCGACCAGACTCAGCTGGCGCGCGAGCTCTAGCGGGTCGGTGTCGAGCAGCGTTACTTTGTTGATGTTTTTCGGCATGACGGGAGTCGGGCCCGTGTTCGTGTTGGGCACGAGCTTCTTGAGGCCGTCGTCGGCATCGATCTCGCGGCGCTTTCGGATTAGGCGGATCAGCTGGTCAGCCGAGAACGCAGATGTGTCGCGGATCACGGTGTTGGTGAAGAATTCCAGGCGGTCGAGGATAAACTCGTCTTCCTCGTTGTAGTAATTTTCGAGCCAGTTCTTCATGACGTTGAAAACACTATAGGTTGCGGGTGGGTTTAATTCATGTATAAGTCAATACGAGGCATCTTACTTACCGAAGACGGATCAGTTTTTGCTTTTGGTCAGACCAGGCTTCCAGTTCCTCTGGTGTCAGGTTTTTCGGCGCCACGAGCGTGTAACGCTGCTCCAAAAGGTTGACAAACTCCTCGGTGGTACAGAACGAGCGGTACGTCAGCAAGAAGTTGGCGATGAAGGATGTGTCGAGGGTATCGTGGAGAGTCAGGCGTTCGACCAGGGCAGCGAGCGTGCCTCCCTTCAGAGCGCCTTCCGAACTGAACACAATTTCACCGGGCGGGTGGTCGTGACCGAGGAACCAAGCGTTGCTCGAGATGGTGCTGCGCTCGTCTGACTTGGTGCTTGGCTGGCGCGACCGCACGGTGGGTGACGGTGTAGGGAGAGGGGGTGTGGAGGGGTCGGTGTTCATAAACTGCCATGCGCTACTGTTGTTCGAAGCAGAGGATGGTTGTCTCTGTGCACGCCGAGGAGGCACAGACAGTGCGTTTTCTTCTTTGACCGTCGATCGTGCGCCCGTCTCGAGCGTGTCGCTATCGTAATCTTCGTCCCCAGGCGGCGGTGGCGCGCCCGTGAAACTGCTTCCGCTCCCGGTATCGTCGACACGGCGGGGCGAGGTCGGGTGAGGCGGAATGCTGTGGTCGCTGCCTGTCAGGGACTCCTTGGTATCAGAGGTGCCGCGGCGCGCGAGCATGATGCGGCGCTGTCCGACAAGGAGCTGGACGCATGCGAAAATGCGACCCAGCGCATCTTCCACGTTCAAAAGCGCTTCGTCTATCCGCGTCACCGAGCTCGAGATGGCAATGTTCACGTCGCTCAGGGTCTGGATCGCGCCAAACAGGCGACCAAAGGCATCGTATAAATATTGCTTCTCGGCCTTGAATTCCGCGATCGCAGATGCGAGGCTCTTGTCCGCATCAGCCAGACAGATGCCCTCGAGAAGAACGAGGTATTGGCTGATCTGGCCTGAAATCGTGCGAAACAGGGACACAACGTTAACGCGCACCTTGTCCGGCTGTATCGCATGATTGCCGACCAGGTCATCTTCATGCTGCATTTCAATCGCATGTGCGCTCGCGGCCGAGAGCGCCTCGACCGAGCCGTAGATCTGGTTGGCGTGCGTCTGCAGACTGACAAGCAAATCCTGATTCAGCGGATATCTCGCCTTAACCGGGGCTTCGTCTGCGGTTTCTTCCGCTTTAACCTTTTTGTCCTTGATGAGGCGAGGCGCAATATGTTCGATACGGACCTGCCGCTGTTGACATGCCGTAACAAAGTTGCGCACGGCGGCCAGGACGTCGCCTGCGTCCTTTTGGAGCTTAAAGATAATGTCAGACGACATGCTCGGCGAGGAGGAGATCTCGGCCGCAAACTTGGCCGACAGGACCAGCTTGGAAAGTGAGGCCATGACGGCGCGGTGCGGGTTGCGCAGCATGGGGTCTTGGGTATGGTGCGAATCGCGTTCCATCAGGCCCGCGGCATAGAGCATCAGGCGGATGCTCTCCACCACGGCTGCGGCTTGCGGGACAAAGAGATGGCGCTGGTTCTGCTGTGCTGTCATGTTGAGCTGGTGGATCGAGAGCGCGATATCTGCTGAAAGCTTCTGCCATGTCAGCGGTTCGCCCTCATTCGCGGTCGCGGTCGAGACCGACATGTTGGTCGTCGCCGCATCGTCGCCTAGTCCCGTCGCGCGTGTAGGGGTCTTTGGCTCGGATTCGTCATCCTCATCTTCCTGGCGTTTCTATTTTGAAAATTGGGCGAGTTGGCTTCGTGTCGATACGTCATGCGGTGTAAGCTTACCAGATGTCCTGTTGTCTTGTCAATTTCATCGTAGTCCCACGTGGTCTCCTGAGTAACGAGGTTGCAGAAATATTTACGCCCTTGAGGGGTTGTCCGCTCGACCCATTGTGACATAATCTGCACACACAGAGGGTTGCATCTGTCTGTCAGTAATTACATTCTTCGGGTAAAACGTTTGATTTGGTAGCCTACATGCTCCGCATCCATACGAGATTCGTCCGCTGCAGCCTCTGCGGCTCGGGATGCATTGTGCTGATCGTCCATGATGCCCGCGGCAGAGTCCAGACTGATGCGTTTGGTAGCCGCATCCACAAAATTGTCTTCGTCGTCCGAGTCTAATGATCCATTATGGTGAGGTAAGGGCGTGCTTGGATCAGGCCGATACTGCACACTGCCCGTCATGCTGTCGTAGTAGTACTGAGACATATCCTGAACGTCCTCGTCGCTACCGGGGATAGTTGGTAGGGCCCCACGCGCTCTTTGCTGTTGCTGTTGCTGTTGCTGATGGTGGTGGTGCTGTTGCTGTTGTTGTTGCTCGTTTCGGTTGCGCGCGGTGGGTCGGACCGCTTCTGCCACATCGGGATTCACGCTGACCATCTCGACATAGTTGCTAGGAAACCAACCTCGCGCGCCATTACACCTGCATTGTTTTGGATTGGTGTTTAACAACGAGTTCAAGTAAAATTATAGGATATATTTTACCAGCCGTCCCACCAGCCAGAATCGAGTTGTGCCAGGACATCTATAAAGTCGCCTTTCTCGAAACTTAAAGATGACTGCTCAGGGGAGTGAAAAGGATGCAAAGCCCGGACGGTGCACAGAATCCTTGGCATAGACGCCATGGTGGGTGATGGCGTGTAGATGAGGAAACGAGTGAAAGGAAAAAAGGGTGTGGAGTATAAAGATTATGTTTGTCGTACGTTGCGTTAATGAATAAGCGGAGATTGGTGTTTAAGCAGGTGCCTTGATGCCTGTGCGCCCGCCAAATGTGATTATCCGCTTTTTTTTTATTTCTCTCCTTCTTGTTACTGAAACACACGCATACACGAGCACGTTATGAAAAAATAAAAAAGAATAAAAAAAGGGAACATGAAAAAGGGCCTCTCTCTTAGTCTCATTCTCCTCCCTCCTGGCTCTGTCTCTCATATTTTGGGAGACCCTCGCTATCCTGGTGTTTGTATTTTTGCTTTCATGCTGAGTGGCGGACTTTCTAGACTGACCTATTCCTCCTTGCCGTCTTATCCTTATATGCCTGCTATATTATTTACTTGCTTGTTTTGTCTGCATCCTTATGATGCGCATTTCTTTTGTTTGCAAGCTTAATCTTGCGCGCGCGCCTTTTACTCCTGTCCTGAATCCTGACGTAAACTCCGATTGAGTTTTCTCCTTCTCATAACATTCAGCCCGAGCATTTGATCGTTACACAGAAGCGCGCTGACACTCGATACAAACTTTTTACTTTTCGAATCATTTATTGCATACACATGGAAGCTTAGGATCGCCTTGTGTCATATCGGCTTATCCCATAGTCATTACTTCGCGCCATCTTGATGGCTCGTTAAAGACATCAAAAAAATAGAATGATGCCGGAGAACAGGTGTCACCTACAGGTGCGGGACACGATCAGACTTACTGAAAGAGTCTAATTAGCTTTTTCTATTCGTGAGACCATCCTCACAAACTGCCTGGAATGGCTTTTTCTGTTGCTTCACCCCTTGCCTATCCATGTATCGCTCCCCAACTCCATCGCGTGTTAACGCTATTACCAGGTAATCCATGCTACCCCTCCCCCTTTCCTGATTCAGTTCCTTCCTCTTGTCTTTTGTTGTAACCCCATGCGGCTTCAGCGTTGTTAAATAGAACTGGAGAATTTGTTTCTCAACGTCCCTTCTTCCCTCCCCATGCAACCTTTCCCCCCCCCCAGGGAAAAAATTTTTTTCCCTCAGTTGCACTCTCTCTCCTTCTTGCGCTGGTGACGATTATCATGATCTCCTTCCTCACGCCCCATTCCCTTTCATAAGCACACCATCACCATGCACGACGTTGGGGCTTGTATGTCAGGCGTTTTGCAAAAAAAGAGCATGGTTTTGGGCGTATATAGCCCGATACAGCCGCGCTCTGAATCTTGTTTTCTTTTGTTTGAGAAAGCGTCTAAGAAGTTCTAGACATGGCATTGTTACCCCGAAATGGGTCGGTTTCCTATGTCCTACCCACAAAAAATAAGTCCGGTCAACTGTCCTTTTCGGTGGCCGTCGATCTGCCGATCACCATAAAATCTCACGTATCATTTCTTCCAACCTTATTTTTTCCATATACATAAAGCGTGCCATGTCAGATCTTGCGATGAATACTTCAACAAAATCATCTGATAGCGTGCCTGAATGTGATAGACATTAGATACAGTGCAGAAAATGCACTAAAGCTAGTAGTGTACATCATGTATCACTCTATAGCTGCGTGTAATGCATTTTTGATCGTACCTGAGCATCATCTGACAAGTGCAGCCGAAATTGAAACTAGAAGACTTGAGGTTAAGTCTCTGGAATCTACAGCCATAAAGTTGAATTAGGACTAGTGCAAAAAAAAAGAAGGCCGAAGAAGAGTCTGCCCAAGTACAGAAGCCAAAAGCCTGTAGTAGTATAACTTTTCTATCACTAAAACTTTAGGATGTATGCGTTTAAGAAAGGGGAGGTCGTAAAAGATGTTCCCTTTTAGTTGATACTGCCTGCTTCCAGACGCTTTTCAAAGGCGCGCTCGACAGCGAAATACCAAGTAAAATATTCCTAATCTTTCTCAAAAGCAAAAAATTCGAGCCACAAAGTGAAACATATAGCAGATAGTACACTTTTATGTAGATAAAATTAGGTGGGTACGCATACTAGCATGCGTTTTCCGTATGTCTCATTGACTCTGGACGGATTATACATACATCATACGTTATGGTCTTGGAGGTGTGGAGGGCGAAAGTCCGTTTTAGTCTATCCCATATTATCTCAACATGCCTATTGCGTAGTAAACCCATGTAAAGTACGTTGATTTCTTCTTACATTGTCGTACTATACAGCTACATATACTAAATTGCTATCTGTAATACGGACCCTAATAACCATCACATCTTTGCTAATTTTTGTCACAGATTATGTCTCGTCCGTGACATGATGAGAAGTTAGTTTATTGGGTCTCTAGCAATGTAGCATAAGCTGTTTTACAAGGTGAAAAAACCGTGGGGAAAATATTTTTATTTCGCCATAACTGACTGTCCAACAAGTGTCATACATATACTGCTACTGTACCTCATAAACGTATGGTATGAGTTATCGATTTCAACAGGGTCCCAAATAAATGTAGGTCTGACAATTGCTTTTGCTGTGCTGCGTATCGACACGTCTCTGGAGACTTCTATAGGTCTGCATCAGACCTGATGTATTAAACTCAAATTCTGCTGTTGGTTCTTTCGCCCTTTTAGATGATGCCAGGGAAAAGTGAAGGGGCCAACAGTGTCGCAAACAATGGGCTATTGGGAAATCCTACCTGTGATTTCATTGCAGATCAAAGTGACACCAGCCTAACCAGAAGAGGTAAGTGATGGAAATGCTCGGGATGACGTCCGTATAGCGGCATAGCGCTCTATTTGTGGTCGAACGAAAAGCAGTGAACAATATTTCGCGGTTGAAGACAGGGAAAAAAAAACGAGTGATGAAAATCAGCCATTGATAGAACACGACGACATCATATGTCGTCACAACCTGCATAAATTTGCTCCCATTTCCGTCACATCAAAAATTTTCATACTCTTCTTCCACTTTTCATTATGTCTGAAACTGACAACATGCCACACCCGGTCCACGACGCCCAGCAGCAAGTCAAAGCTGCGGGCGAAAAAGCAGCAGCCTACCAGCGCCACCCAGAACTCCTAAAAGACGTCCATGATAAATCCAAACAGGTGACGGTCGGCCACGAGGACGATCCCCGCGCGGTCGAGAGTGCGTACGCCGCATCTAACACGGCTCGTTTTGTGGAAAGTTATCAGCTGCCCGATAGACCCGAAGCTGAGCCCAACCTGACATCGTTTGATAATCCAGAGGCCACTGCGGCGCAGTTTAGAAAGCCTGAGGATGATCATGAGCACCTACGTCAGGATACGACGCGTCAAGGCGAGTACGCTGGTGAGAAGCATGATGCTACTACCGACAAGAGCGATGCGCCCAACCCTATCACGAAAGGCGAGCCGACTTCTGGAGGGGTAGCGCCGGCATCCACGCAACAGCAGCAGCAACAAACACTTCCACAGCAAACACAACAGCAGGCGCAACCACAGACACAGACGCAGCCACAGCCGCAGACACAGACGGAGCCACAGCCGCAGCCGCAGACACAGCAACCGCAGGCGCAACCGCAGGCGCAACCACAGGCGCAACCGCAGGCGCAACCACAGCCACAGACACAAACGCAACCACAGACGCAGCCACAACCGGCGCAGCCGCAGCAACGACACGAAACAGAGCCAGCTGTAGAATCTCAACCGCAACAGACACCAGCAAACAACGCGAAACCCAAAAAGGAAAACAAACTGAGACAATTGTTCTGCTGTGGCGCATAACAGAAGGAATCGAAACTTTACTATTCATCATCATCGATGGCGGGTCGCGTTACCGCATTGCGCATAAAGTACATGAAGCGACGTCCGTATTCAATTGCATTCACAGCCGAAATACCGTGCTAATTTTTAAATGTTAAGGAAAGAAAAAACCAGTATTAGTACCCTTATTATGTCATGCTACACTTAATTAAAAGCTTACTTTGTCTTGTGTTAAACTTTTCCAAAAGTGCTCTGCTTTTTTCATAAAATTATAGGGCGTCAGGATGTCAATGACCCCCATGAAATAGAGCAAGTGGGTCGATCGATTCTGCTCGTCTGTGGACCGGAAGCCCCCATCTTCCGAATAAAATATACAGTAGCGTCGTCTGTCATTTTTCAGTACGTGAGCACGTGATATTGAATATGCACATTATATAGACATACTCTTCGGATGGGCTCTCGGGTAGTTCCGAGGAGCGTACCTGGACTGGATTGGTGTACTTGAGTGCTTTTCGAACAATATCCGCCTTGCTTTCGCGCTTGCCCGCTTGCCGTAAAGTATTTTGCCGCTGTAGCTCTCGGGTGTGTGGCTAATTCGAGACGGTGAGCGTCCATAAACAGGGGGCTCATGATTTAACCTACTTGGATCATCTGTAGATTGTTGTCGCGGATACCCTCCGTATTGCCACGATGCATATCATGGATACCCACCAGCAAGCTGTAATCCATGATATTCAGCTTTTTCAGAAAGGCCACGTCCGCTTCGAGCTGATCCAACAGACGAGATCGTTTCATCGGCCCGAACTCGAGCTTCATGTCGTTGTTGACCCAGTTTTGGTCCTTGAGCACCGCATGTGGGTTCTTTGCAATCACATCGTCGGGCGTTTGGCGTCCAAAGGTGGATCCTTTCAAATCATAAGTCTCGTGGATATCCTTGCTGCCCGGAAAGACATTTCCCATCACCACAAAATGGATTTTGCGTCCGCGCGGCAGCTTGATCCGGTGCAGACCGTAGAAGCGGCATAATAATGTGTTCTGGTTCGCGCAGACATGCTGTGACATATTTTAAGTTTCATTCAGGTACTACTTGTTTTTCCTCTTTTACCTCATAGTAGACCTTAAGTATTTTGCGCATAAACTTGTGTTCCGAGTGATGAATCGTTTTGATGATAAAGCGGTAGTCGCGCGAATAATAAAAGAAGCTTCCACTTTTTCCAGGTGAGGTGAGCTCCGAGAGAATGTACTTGTTCGTCAATGACATCTGCATAACAACCACCTCGATAAATAAGCAATGTCGTCTGGTGTCCCAGCATTTACCATGTAGTCTGCAGCGTCAATGTGGAAGCGCTCTCGCAAATTTCGGAATACCCAAGGGGCGAAGTCTAAGGAGAAAGTCAGCGTACTGTCTGTGAGCAGCCTCAAAAGATCACCTTTGAACTTGAAATCGTATTTGACGCCCGGTGTCAGCTCATTGCCTGTACTATGTATTTGTTTGGTGAATACTGCGTCCTACTTTAACAGCTAAGGGGGAAAGGCATGATTTACATGTCAAAAACGAGCTTGTGTGCGGCAGTAAAGTCCTCAGGGGTCAATTCGCGCTTCATTTTCGCGGAGACGCGTCCCACCTAGTATAAAAAAGTTAGAATAAGTGCTACATGGGGTTATCTACACTTGCCGCAATGCGAATGCCAGTGAGCATATCGTACCTAGATTTGTGCAAAAGCACATCAGTCAAAAGGGGATGGTGCCGATCAGTTCTCCCTTTAACTTACATGAGCTGATAATTTTGGTGCCCTTCCGCGACGCGCGTTCCCACCAAGACGCGATCGTCATCGTCGTCGTCCACGTCTGCATAGTTCTTTCTGCGGCGTGAGGCCCGCCGTGCAGCGCGTCGCGCTGTGATTTCTGCTTCGAGTGCTGCTTGTTCGTCTGGTTTGAGATCACCCAAGTCGATGGTGGGCTGACGCTGAATTTGAGCGACAGTGATGGAGTGTGCGTCGGTCGAGGTCGTGGAGCGGGTATTACGGCGTTCTGAGCTGTTGTGGGTGACATCGCTGAGCCATGAGCCGGTGCGATAAAGACGGTTTTCATGGTTCGACCCATGGCTTTGGGTGAGCGATGAAGGGGAAAGGCGGGAAGGAGAGGCAGGGCGGTACGGCTGATGCGTGGTATCGTTGAGGGGATGTACGACACTAAGGGTCCCGCTACTTGGACGGCGTTGCCGTTGCTGCTGATGCTGTTGCTGCTGTTGCTGCTGTTGCTTTTGATGAAGGACGGAGAGTGGTTGGTCTTGTCGCGCTGTCTCCTTCATGAGCGTTGGATCCTCGATATCGACAGCGGTCATCAATTTCCTTTTGCTTGAAGGTCTCTGATTTTTGCATGAAATGGCATCATCAATTTTTGAGGACCAATAAAACAAGGGGTGTTACACCATCAAGAGACATACCTTGAAAGGACGGTTCTTTAATGAGAGGAATGAGAATGGGTTAATGGCGAAATTAGGATTTCGTCTGTTGCTGTCGTAGTCAGTCCAAGCAGGCACGTAAAGAAATAAAGCGTAGGAGAGAGAAAGAAAAGGGAAATACAAAGACAACCAACTCGTTCGGCAGTTTTTTTCTCTTGTGTTGTCGATCCATCACAGCATTTCTAACCCCTCGTTTATCCTCCCTTACTTCTCTTGCTCTCTGAACAACGCCACGGATAAAATAAAACAGGCTCACATGAGTCTGTAACTTGACACCGTGCATACGCACTATTTTATGCAGCAGTGATCGTCACCCGGCTACACAACGCTTGGATGTGGCCACATTCTTCAGCATATCCAATTTTTGAACAATCTGAAGCAGCATTCTTGTTATTCGGTTCCCTTGTAGCCAATTGTCCTTGCTGCATCATTTGGGATCAGCCGTGTACCAACATAAAGAGGAGGTCTGATCATTGTTTTTTATAATCTTCACCTCATAGATTTTATATGTACCTTACAGGATGATATGGAAGGCGAACCTTTTTGCCCATCCCTAAGACGCAACAGTCATGTGAGACCACGCCGCATACCTGCAGTAGAGACATTCATTGTCGGCCTCAAACAAAATAAAAAGGCACGAACTATGGTACTATTGTCCATAAATGTGTTTGTAAAGAAGCGCGCTGGAAACTTTTTTTTTACTTTCGTCGGCGTGCTGTTAGAATGCTATAGCAGTGTCGTACAAAGAATATCATACATATACAATTATTCACTGTACATGCATCAAGAATCAAACATCGTCTGAAAGCCCTTGTCTACGATACAATGTTAGCAAGGCGACTGCGTGATGATGAGCTCGTCATAAACGTATAATGTAGCTGATATCCCTCCTCTTTATTTTTACCTACAAGATGGTAAGTGGTTCTATTCGAATGATATACAATAAAGGTACACAGTTGAGAGGTTCCTGTATTTCTGGGTCGCTCTTGATACGCTCCGAAAGAGATATGACACGATCGCGTGAGACAATTGACAGTCATTAATCATTGTGTGAGAAAAGTGTGTGGTGTGTTACTATCAAGGTATGTACGGCCTATGGATAATCAAAACAGCGTAATAAATGCACGGTTCATAGAAATCTTTCTCAGTTTACTTCGAGGAAAGATTGGGTCTTTCAGGGCAATACGAAGGTGTTGGTACCTTCGACCGAATCGTGCTTTTGATAGACCCATCGAGAAAGACAATATTTTATGTCACATTGGTATTTTGCATCACAGGACCATGTGTATATAGAAGTCCGGTAGTGGCTAACGACGTAGAAACCCAGAAACGTTCTTGGCCCTCTTTCAGTACCTCATCCATGATTTTTCTCCTTTTATCGAGTTAAAATTCGACAGTGATATGTACACATCATATATAACGTGTTTGCCTCCACCTTCCTCTGCTGACTAGAGATTCGAAGTGAGTCGTAATGGAAACATATACGACGTATAAATATCAACAGATTGAGTAGCTAAGGCTTTCTTTACATGCAGTATTATGAAAATATTGATAAGAGGGACGAGAAGAGAGATCACGTCTAATTTTTCAACATTTGATAAGAACGATGCTACTATGTATAGGATGAGAATTATAGAATGCCGTTAGCGGCGAAGGCAACGGTAGCTGCAGTTTAGCTGTATCTTTGGAGCAGGTCGACACACCCTGAGCAGCAGCGCCTGGTAGAAGAATATTTAGAGTAAGATATAGGCATCCCACTATATGTTTTCAATTCGTTTATATATCAGTATTAGAGCTATTCGAAAGTTAAAATTGGTGGCTGTCGAGCGTACCTGTATAGCAATCCAAGACTCTTCGTGAGTTGGCTGTTGGTGTTGCGTAGCTAATAACATTCGGCAAATTGTTCTCGACGTACAGAGTATTCTTATCGCAAGGATTTACGTACATACTTCCATACCCAGCGTCCGCACCAAAAACCTCAAATAGCAGAAAGCTGATTACCATTCCTTCCTCGCTCTCTTGGCGATATATAAAAATTCATCAGATTTCTACTTGGAATCTCGCAATGAATACATACAGATATGCGCACTATTAGAGATGTGTACAATATAGAGCCTGCAGATATATTTCTTTACACCTATACATAGAAAGAAAGTCGTGGCGCTCACGCGCTCAGCGCGGTCGAATATAAAGTGCAGATGTGCTCGATACTGCTCAACTATTTGAATTCTAATTGAAAAAGACTATGATTTTTGAAAAAAAAAAGCTACATGTTCTCTAAGAGGAAGAAGTATGGGCGTAGTAATTTTACCAAGTAAATAATCACGCCGTCCATGATATGTGTACACATATATTAAAATGTTTAACTGTACCTAGCGAGTATATCTTTCTCGTAGCGCGTAGCCCGTATGATTACAAATTACTTATAGCCGCTCAGTGATAACTGTAATATCGAGATCGAGAGATATCTAACAGACCTGCTCGGTAGTTATGGAGCGGGCATATGTGGACCCATTTCCCCTCCGCACTACCCTAAAGAGGCAAAATCTCGACACCGCTTCTTCAATTCCACTCACTTTCTATATCCAAGTATGTCTCATCAAAGCGGCATCAAAGGTAAACCATTAGTTTACGTTTGGTATTTTGACTCACTGTATCAATATTTATAGTCTCCGAGGAACTCGCCAGCGCCTTCTCTGACGCTGTGAAAAACGGCAACACGCGCATCCTTCGAGTGTCCATTTTGGATGGTATAGACAGATGAACCTGATACAAGGCCAACGGCTTGACATTCTCTCTCTCTGTGTCTCTGTAGAGTCCCTTTCCGTGAATGGTACAACCCCTGTTGAAGGGACTTTTGAGCAAGGTAACTACTGAAATTAGGACAAAGGTCAAAAAGTTCATGTACTGTTATTGCCTGACTATAGACTACGCCCACGTCCTGGAATACCTCGATGACAAAGTACCTGCCTACGTGCTTGTACGCCTGGACACCAAGAACAGCGAAGGTGAATACAACTGGCTGTTTCTTGCCCACGTGCCCGACAACGCCAAGGTCCGTGACAAGATGCTGTACGCCTCGACGCGTGCTACCTTGACAAAGGAACTCGGTGACAACCGCTTCTCGGACAACATGTATGGTACAGACAAGGTAAGGATGAACTTGTTCATGGATATCGTTTGCTAATTCAAACAGAACGAGTTTTCTTGGGAAGGGTACAAAAAGCATCTCGCGCACAAGAATGCGGATGCGCCCCTGACACAGCGCGAGCGCGAGCTCGCAGAGATCAAGCAAGCCGAGGCAAGAGCAGCAACCGATTACCAGGGCACGACCTCCCGTCAGACCTTCTCCCCACACATCACCTATCCCATCGCAGACGAGGTCAAGACTGCCCTGACTGAACTCACAAAGCCTAAAGACGAGCGCGCTCACAACTTTGTCACCTTAGTAAGAGACACACGCAAGCGTTTTGCAAAGCGAGAGCTAAATCTTGATTCGACTATAGCACCTCGTCAACGAGAAGATCGTCCTGGACTCGGCTGCCACCGTATCCACCGATCAGATCCATCGCACCATCGACGCCAAAGACCCTCGTTTTACCTTTTTCATCATGGAAAATGACGGCGCCGAGCACAAAGGTAAACTTGTGACTTGTATAAAGAAGACATTGAACTTAACCTCTGTGTAGTTTTTGTCTACAGCTGTCCGTCCTCTTCCAAGATCCGGGAGCGCATGCTTTACTCTTGCTCCAAGAATTTTGCTATAAAGGGTGCCGAAAGCGAGTGTGGTCTGACTGTAGATAAAAAGGTAAAGGGAAAAGGCCAGAAAATCTCTCTTTTTTGTGTATCTCATATTCTACTTTTTGACAGCTTGAAACAAGTGATCCATCGGAGCTCACGGAGAAGTATTTGCTCGAGGAGGTTCGTCCTGAACCTCGAGCAGGAGGGGCTGGCATTGTCGCAGAGCGAGTCCAAATGCTGAGCCAGCCTGCGCAGGGCGGCTTCAAGCGTCCTGCAGCACCCAATAGACGGCGGCCGCAGCAAGTGCTGCCCACTCAGGCAGCCGACCCATATTAACAATAAAAACTGAATGGAGTGTCAGGCAGAATAACACAAAAGAAAGGGCTTCTATTATTATTATGTATCATGTATGGACAAACTTGAATTATGCATTGCTGTGCTGGTAACCTTTTGTAAACTGCGTATGCGTAGGGGGTGCGGGAAACGAGTCAATGTTCAACGCAGGGGCATACTGCGTATGCATCATACCGTGGGGCAATTCGTACTGGAAGGGCTCGGACAGCAGCCTGGGATGCGTCGGCTGCCGCGGGTTGTTCGGGTCGATATAGTCGCCTTCGTGTTGGCCCGGCGCAGCGTTGCCATCCATGTGCCGCAAGCCGTGCGAGATACGCTGGCTGTCGACGTCCGAGAGCTCTGCTTCGTCGGCCGGAACCTCGTGTTTCTCCCCGTTCTCTCCATGGAAACTGGGCGCCTGACTCGCCACCTGCTTATCTTTTTTGGGCCAGAGACATTGGGAGGTAATCAGAAAGAGATAGGCCAAGAGAAGGGAGACCACCGCGGCAATGGTGATCCAGACGCCGTTCCCGGCACGCCCAGTCCAGGGTGAGCCGCGCAAGTTCTGGTTGGTGAAGATGACGACATAGAGGAGGATGCAGAGGGCAGCGATCATGACGAGAAGGTTGAGCAGCACGAGGGTGGAAACGGTATTGATGGTGACCAGGCCGCAGAGGCGGCGTCGGCGGGGCAAGCAGCAGTGGATGTAGCTGAGGAGCCATAGTATCAGACTCAAGCAGCCACCGGCCATGTAGAGCGAGAATAGCGCTGTGAAAAGCTTGGCGGGGACGCTCTGCGTGGGGAACCCGGTAGGCACATGGTCGTACCAATTATAAGCGGCCTGTGGATGGCCGCAGGATGTGATCTGCTGTAAATTACCTTGGCAAGAGTTCCTACAAAGACGTATCACTCTAAAGTAAGAGGAGGGAAGTATGTATGCATATGCAATTAGCCAAGTTACCATAGACCGTAATTTTGGACTTGGTTTTGTTGTGGATTTGTGAAACTAGCAAAGCTTAAATCTCGGAGGAAGCGCCGGTTCGAGAGTTGTCCGATGAGACCAAATAACTCGAGAAGAAAAGCTGCCAGCAGGAAAAAGGAGAACAGGCAGACAAACAGTCGAAACATGTTCACATGGACATTCGTTTAGAAAAAAAAAAAAGAAGACGACTAGTCTTTTCCATCAGCGGTATTTTCTTCCACTAACGCTTGGCTCATGGGTCAACATGCATTGAAACCCATGCTTAGTTCTGAATGAAGGCTCTCATATTGAATACCCTCCCCCCTCGTTATGTACTACCCAGGGTTTGAAAGAGAGAGAGAGAGAAAGAGAGGGTTAACGACAGCAGACAGGGATAGAAATGCCTCTTAAAAACGAGACAAAAAACAAGATGGTAACTGTTCGTGCTACATCCTAGATAATATTGCGCTCGAGCGCCTATACGCCTAAAAGGAGATGGATGATTGGATTGCAGGAAAGGGGGAGTGAGAGCTGTTATTCAGAAACAAGGCGGAGACAACCTTTCCTTGTTCTTTGTTTCCCTTCTTTCACTCCTTCTGCACCTGTTCTTCTCGTTCTCTCTTCTTTCTACGTACCATAATCGTACTCTCTGCCACTGAACAGTTAAATTGCCATGCCCACGTTCCACCAGATCCTCTCGCGTATGAGTAGCCTACGCCGCAAGAAGCCCCAGCAGCAGCGACGACCGCCACATGAGCAAGGTTCGCCACGCGAGCTAGACCAAGAAAATCCACCCTCAGGAGTCATAAACGAGGGCCTGCCCTCCATCACCACCACCGTATCAGCACCAGTACCGGGACCACCAGCACTACCTGTCCCGGTGCTGTCCACGTCCGGTCACAGCACACCTACTGCAGTTGAGCCCTCCTCCGCCACAACGCCACCTGCGTCTCCTCTTGTTCATGAAAGGATCGATGTGGAGCATCTCGAGTTTGCGGCGTCGCGAGATCTCGCGCTGTTGCTGGGCACCAGCTGGGACTCGCACCAAAAGAAACCGCTCGCTGACTTTCTCATACCCAGTTCTTTGCCACCCGCGCCGCAAGATAATAACAGTAACAGCAAGGATCGTGCTTTCAGGACACTGCCAAAGAAACATCGTTTGTCTCTCTACCGGGCCAAATCTCTCACCGCCCTCAAACGATCGCGATCCATACCCAGCATGGCCCAGCCGCCGCCACCGGAGCAGCAGACACAGCCACTGCCGCAGCCATGCTAGAGAGAAAATCGTATGATTTGGATATTCATCTGTATATGTGTGTGTATGTATGAATGTGAAGTAGCGTGATGAAGACGTAAACAAAAGAAGAAAAGATAATGATGATCATGATCATGATATGCGATGTGTTGTATGCATGCAGATTAATGAGTGGGTATCGGTTCGTGAATCTAATACAGGCTCTATGTCAGCATCCATCTTTTCATCGTTGTCGTTTTCTCAGACGTACAGCATCGGCAATATCAAGCCAGTGGGTTAGGGCGTCTATCCGTGCATCCTGTTCAGGTGCATGGTCCTTTTTCCAGAGCACAAAGCTTTGCACCTGGGTATTGGTCTTTTGCAACGTGCCGTCTTCGTCGAGTTGTCGCCATACGTGTCCTAACATGAAGCAAAACATCAGGGCTCAAGACATACTAGAATGGCGTAAACGCCTACCCTGACGCGAGCCCAGCTCGTGTTGTCTGCCGTACAGCTGTCGGCCGTGCAACAGGGTCTGGTATGTTTTCTTCTCAGGGTTGAGATGGTCGAGATGGGTGGACGGCTGGATTTGGAGGTACTGTTTGGCGTTGGTAGGACCTTCTTGGACGCTGCCAAAAGGAAACAAATGGGCATGTGGAATGCTGTCGTCTTGAGTCATTATGAATGAAGAAAGATTGAGAGAAGCGCGTGTCTGGAATAGGAAGGTAAATGAAATTGGGATTGGATTGGCAAAGTAGAATGAGTGGTGGCTTGTGCATTTCCAGCGGAAGGCCCTGTCCTGTTGTTCGGGCTCTTCCTGTCAAACACCTATTAACTTATAATATGTCCATGCTCGGCCGCTTCTCAGGGCAGTTTGGCAAGTCTGGTTTATATGTATACGACTCTCTGCTAACTTTATAACAACAGCACGCGTGTCCAATGGCACCCTGAATGTGTTGAAGCACGACTTCCATGCTTCGGCTGCCGCATGCGGTCGAAAGCATCCCAAGCAAATTAGGAAAGAAAACTTGGACAAGCGTGCTGCCAAGATTGCCGAATTCGAACGCACCAAACCTTCTCCTATCCTCTCCAAGCACACGCCCTTCTTCAGCACGCTCCACACCCCCGCCAGCGCTTATGCATCCACGAACGACACCCAGCATTTCCTCACTAAAGAGGATCGCTCCGAGCTCTTTGAACAGCTGCCACGCAACGTCGTCGAAAAATCCCGCCTCAGTGCGGTCGAGGGTGTCGAGGAGGCCTTGAAACACGAGCAGACCAAGGTCGAGCAGCTGCAAAAAATTGTGGGTCTCCAGAATGGCAACGCCAAAGCCGTCCAGCTCTGGAACGTCCAACGCGCCCTGCAGTGGTTCCAGCGCAAGGACGGCGATACCGGTAGCCCTGAAGTACAAGGTATACAAAAGGAAAGAGTGCTCGGAGGATGTGTATATTCATAGTCTTTTCTATAGCTGCTGTCTACACCATCCGCATACTCAACCTGAATTCGCATCTGCAGCAGCACCGCAAAGACAAACACAACTATAGACAGCTCCGTATGATGGTGCACAAGCGGGCAAAAATACTCAAGTACCTCAAGCGAAAGAGCCAGGACCGTTACCATCAATGCTTGTCTGACCTTGGTTTGGAACCAAGAGCAGTGGAGGGTGAACTGGTTGTATAATTGTATCTATAGAAATAAAATATAAAAAAAAGTCATTGTGTTTTCAAACAAAAAAGGGTTTATAAACCACTGTAGATGCAATGACGTATTGTAAGGGCTCGGGGTATATACAACGAAAAGGAAAGGACATTAAGCGGCTTCGTCATTCGAAGCACGGGGGCCGGTATAATGATATCTGCCCCAAAAGTACCATAAGCAAAGGTTCACGCCGACCACGGCAAAACCGGCAATTCCGCTCCAGTTGAAAGTGGCGACTACATCAAAATACAAAAATGGGCATATCTCAGTGAGTCCGAGCTAGAAAAGAGCGGACGTCTTACATTCGATGGGCCAGGACGTGGGCAGCATAAAAATAATCACGGCAAAGCATGTCCATGCAAAGGCGATCATTGTCGCCGGGCGCGAGAACCAGCCGATATTGAACCGGCCCTTCTCCAAAATACTCGGATTCGTGGTTAGTCGGCATCCCATAACCATGGCTACGCAAAAAAGAAAAGAGAGTTCTCGTATAAGCCGGCACCGTTATTTGCGTTTCAAAATATTTACCATAAGCCATATTACTTGTGATGGTCGTCGAGCTCACAAGGATGTCAAACGCACTCTCCGAAACCATGAGCGGTAAGATGCCAAACAGGATGGTGGAAACGAATATTGACTTGACCGCACACGTCGGCAACTTGTTGGAATCCAGCCCGCGGAGCGCTTCACTGTATGGGGTTGCCTGATCGCGTGCGAGCGCAAAGAGCATGCGCGAGGTCACAGTCATGGACGCCGTGCCGGTACAAAACTGGCTGACACTGATAAAGAGCAAGAATCCGGCCGCACCGCCCTTGCCCGCCGTATCCTACCAGAGTATTAGTTTATGCGCCGTGTTGTATATATATGGAGGGCCTGAGCGTGTTTCATGAAGGCTGTACATCCAACGTACCCAAAAGATTTGTGCGAGCGGTATATGGAGCTTGGCGTCAAGAATAGCATCAATGTCCTGCAAGGACAAGAGGAGGATCAGGAGAAACACGAGACCAATGAACCAGCTGAGAGTGATAGAGCACACCATGGCGCTAATAAATGCAATAGGTCAGTCCTACATGCTTCGCCAGACCCCATGTATACCCTTACATGGGCGTCGAGATGTCCGCATTTTTGGTCTCCTCCGTGGTCGAAGCCGCTCCTTCCGCACCTAAGTAAATGATATTTTTCTATCCGTCAGAGCACTTCTCTCAAATAAGCTTTTCCCCACGGTCGTATCCTACCAAACAAGGAATAGGCGGCACCAATCATGCCCAGCATAAAGACATACGTCGTGCTCTCAAATCCGGTGCGGTTTTCGTACGTGTCGACGAGCCACTCGAACGAATTCCAATGTGGTGACTTGATGGCCATGACGAGGACTGTAAACAAAAGGGCTGCGCATGACCAGACCACATTACTCTGGTTGAGGTACGCGAGGTACTGCATTCGGTAAATGTTGAGCAGATATTGGATGAGAGTCGTCACTATAGCCAGACACATGATCCCGGTGCTATCCAAGTGGTAGCCAGACACAACTCTGATCAGTGCCCCGAACGACATGGCTAACATCAAAGCGTGAGTGAGTCAACTGTCATGCGTCCAACATCACACACACAAGCACACGATCGACAGGTGTGGTAACTATGTTGAAGGAGATACTTTACCGCAGACGACGTTATTGGCCCCCATTGCCACGATATTGGCGAGAACGTATGTCCAGCCCGTGATAAAGGCCCTATCAGCAAATGTATAATTTTTAGATGCCTATCAAGATACACAAGAAAAAACAAGGTTTCCAGAGTGCATGACAGAAAAACGTGACCTACATGAAAGGGGCATGTCTGTGAAAGCGCGGGTGGGCATCAATAAGCTCGTACACCCAGTAATAGATACCGCCACTCGTCGGATACTGATACGTAGACGGCTTTTATCAAAAACGGACGCACACACACACATGCTCTCTTTGTACTAACCATGGAAGCGATTTCGGACATTGAAAGAATCAGGCACAGGACGAAAAAGGCGACTAGGTTCCAGCTTACGAGCATCACCAGCGGTCCACCTCGCTGCAAGACTTTTCGGGTACGAAAAGGTCAGCAAAAACAAATTTTTCATCCTATTGTCGAAGAATTGCTTTTACCTGTCTGGAACGTGGCTGATATATTGCAAAGGATACCAATGCTCGCAAACGAGATGCCTTTTTGTAGAACATACCACCATCAGTACGCGCACATGGCAAATGGCACCCCGGGGGGGGGTGATACTTATGTACCAAAGGTGGCAAACATCGACAGACTGCGTTTCAGTTCCTGAGACACGCGTGTAAGGGGGATGATGATCCTTTTTTTTTTTCTTCTCGCGTGCGCGCGGATCATATCTACCTGTTTATATCCGAACCGACGCAGCAGGTCGTTTTCATCATTGAGATTCGCCTCCAAGGGGATCGATCCGTACTTGGCCGTGTCCTGTGCAGGCTTTGACATTTCTTTTCTTTTTTGTTAAATTTTATGAAGGAAGAAAAGAAAAAAAAAAATAGGTGGGACGAGTGATTTGATATTAAAATGGGTTTTATATTTTTTCTCTCACTTTGCGTCAGGTGTTACAACAGATTTACATGCAGCATGCAGGCGTCTAATAGTAACGTGAGTCAATTCTATGGAGAAAGATAAGCTCCATTTTTTTCTTTCTCAAACGTGGCCAGGGGCAGTGAAGGTGGCACGCCTGCCAAAAGAAGAGTTCCGCTTCAGTTATTTATCTTCTCACACTATACGCGTGTCTACTATTTTCTGCCTTCTTTTATAGTTTTTCTTGGTAATAACCTTTCCATTGTTTACGCCCCACTGGAGCCAAAAAAAAAAATCAACGCTTGCTCTGGTTTCTTTTCTCGAGGCGAAACACCGAAGTGTATTTTTAGACGGTCATTATTTCACTCAGACTGGACGAGGGGGGGGAGAAAGCGTTTTTGGCTGGAACCACTTGTCCACTGAGACGCGTTTTTACCTCTTACGGGATCTGACCGACTCGCATAGATGACATGTGACATAATAAACGGGCTGATTTGTAACTGCTGGGGACTTTGCCGATTATTATCATAGGTACGCAGCAGTGATACCGAGGATTGACAGGCGGTCATTCGTGGGTAGATTTTATTATTCTTGCTACCTGTACGTGGCCTTATACGGCGCCTCGTTCACTGTACTGTTATATTGGGCAACTTGTGAGGATATGAAGTAATCCTATTAGTTTTCGAAAGCTCAACTACACCAAGTAGCCTATTATGCGCTTCTATAAGAGTGTAGGCGTCCTTGCAAAGCACCCTGCATACGTTAAGCGAGCGCACGTACGTCCACACATATGCAAGTAAACGGTAGAGTTTTCGATTACCTTGCATAGTGCAGCGTTCCCATTACGATCAAGGAAAGGACGTTTTATGGGGCCCATTCGTATACACTCGTTATGTTCAATTAGTATCGTCTTTTCCAGTTTACTTTTTATGTCACTAAAGGATATTACTCCCGACCTACACGTCTTTTGCTTGCAAAGCGCGGTACCATGCGTATTATTCGAAGTTTTGCCACGATTTTGAGCTCTCTGCCCGATATACATTTTTGAAAGCTTCCTATTGGCTGAGGTATTTGGGTCGTTCAAAAATTGTCAATGCTCAGACGACCTCAACCTCATACGCGTCTTTACACACTACTGCACATACCTTCTCGTCATGGTATGCCCTCTCGATCTCTCATATTCTATATAAATAACAGAATTGCAGGACTATTACGATTCCTTCCCAGCACCTCCAGTGCGATATGCCTTCGATGACGACGATGAGAGTGAAATGGAAGAACAACAGCAAGCGAAATCATGTAGTGTCGCAGTTCGGCTTTCCCAAGCGATCCCGTCTCAACATAAAGTCACACTGCTGCTCGGCATCCACGGCCCGGGCAGCGTCCTCCTCGAGGCTTTGCACAACACCACCTCCATAGGCGAGATGGTGGCCACGGTAAGCTTTGAGAGGGGTGCGCGGACGCGCTGACGTAATGGAATCAGTAACAGAGAAAACCATAGTATCCTGAGGATGATAAGCGCACATCCACAACGACACCTATCCTTCAAATTCAATCTGATACCACGACATGTGTCGGCATTCCCTTTCAGCAAACCATCCCTCGTGAGGATGCGGCTGCATTTGTCCGATCCATCATGACCTTGTTCCAAAACCAACTCGACAGGTAAGGTTTCGTGTGCAGCAGGCGATAGACACACGCGCTCATCCGTTACCGGCTAGTGTCTATGTCCTGGATGCTTTCGCACGCACAAATTACATTTCGGCTGTCCGAGACGACGACGACATCGCACCGCCCTTCCTTCGCGTCTTGCAAACATCCGCAACACAAGCCCAGCCGTTTGAAGAATACCAACCTCCCAACATGGTCGAAGCCTTTACGGCGGCTGCGCTTGCCTACGTATGTAAAAAGCAGGGCTGACGGATAGAGACTCATAACTTTTTAGTGTGAAATCCATCATGTGCCGTGCTATGGTTTTCTCTCCTTGCAAGAGACATATCTCGGGAAACCGATCGTGATAGGCGAAACGCTGGATGCGTACATTCAAGGCTTTCGAACCCTGAATAACGAAATCGCGTATGACGAATCCAAAATGGAAGCTGCAGCCAAGAAGCAACAGATCGACCAGCATCACCATCGATTGTATCTCTAATAGCATGTTCTTTATACGTCATTTCTGGAGAGAACCTTCAAGGGTCTGCATTTTTATTGATTATAGCTGAGAGAGGGAGGAGAGTGTGTGAGAGATATACAGGATGTTGAAACTATCGACATTTTTGTGTTTCGTGTAGTGCGTGGGAGCATAGGACGTGAGGAAATGGTAGTAGAGACTACAATAGAGAGCAAAGACAGGTTAAGGTTAATAGAATGACGCGATGGAGGGTTATTCACACATTACCATTCGGTTATTTTAGACAGCCAAGAGATCGCCAAAGTTGCGCAAAAAGACAATGGCACCGGTGAAGACGGTCAGCGAAAGAGCAATGTTCAGGTTGCCTTGACGCACTTCGGGAGCAAAAAGCTGAGCCTTGACGGCTTGCGTGAAAGAGACGGGCTCCTTTTCTTGTTCCAAAGCAAAACGGTCCATTTCGATTGTGAAGTGAGAGAGAGGGAAAGGTTAAGAAATTGAGTGAATAGAGCCTTGCCTCTGAAGGACGAAATCAATGTGGCTTGCCCAAAACCCCCCATTCCCCCTGCGCGTATGTCTGAGCTGACACGTCCCATTCGGCACTAGACAACATAATACTCTTATCATACTGTCATTTTATAGTACGAATACCTATCCACTGATACATATTTTACAGCAATCCATACCTTGGGAGACTTATTTTCTCGAGAAACGTTTATTTACTGGAACCATCTATAGTGGGTACGTCATACTCCGTATTCAGTAGTAGGTCATAAGCAAAAATGATGACTCAGTGGACAATATCATTGTTTTATTTGTTATTAATGATTCAAATTGCTCTACTGCCTCTTCATAACGGGCACGCATCCTTGACGATAGCAAGTGGAAAGAGGATAATGGCTTCCAGGGGTTAGAGAGTATGTGTACGATTCGAGGGTGGCTTAGTAGCTGAGTGTGCCTATTTCAAAAGAAAGGGTTGCGGGGGGATGCGGGCCTCATAAACAGAATTCGCTATAACAGAGATACATTGACTCCCTTCTCTTATACACAACTCTCTCTTGTTCAATCATGTTCCGTCCCACCGTGATCTTCAACGCTGCCTCGCGTGCTGCTGCCATCCGCGCCCCCGTCTCCCGCATTGCTGCCCCTGCTGCCTTGACACGCTTCTACTCGGCTGCCGCTGGTCTCTCCCAGGCCGACATTGAGTCGCGTGTCCTCGACATTCTTCGCGGCTTCGACAAGGTCGATGGTCAGAAGGTACAGTTCATTGAATAGTTAATAAGGGTGTACTCGAATGGCTACTTACATTGTTTCTCTTATCTAGGTCTCCCTGGATGCTCACTTTGTCAACGACCTTGGTCTGGACAGCTTGGATACCGTTGAGGTTGTGATGGCTGTTGAGGAGGAGTTCTCTGTTGAGATTCCCGACAAGGATGCTGACGATATCAAGACTGCCAAGCAGGCCGTCGAGTACATTAGCCAGCGAAGCGATGCCCACTAAATTACATCAACCCTATTATCATTACAAAACCTTAACAAGGAAAAACAGACAACTTTATAGACGTTGTTTCCCTCACAACACCTGGTTTATACATGCATTCAGCTTGTTTCTCTTTTCTTTGGGTGATTTGCTTTGTTATGGACTTTTTATTTATACAATTTCTTCAATCGCCATATCTTCATCCTCCTCTTCCTCTTCCTTCTTCTTTTCGTCAAGCTCCGTAACCTCCGGACCTTCTTCATCACGGATCAACATCTCCACCAGAGTAACACATTTGTCCTTGATGTCCTCGTCGTTCTCTTTCTCGTGCAAGCGCTGGATGACGCGGTAAACCTGCTTCTTGCGCAGATACTCACGACCAAACCGGGTGGTGGTCAGGAGCAGGAGAGACTCGACCAAAATGGTCCGGAGGACAGGGTCCGTTTCCCGTTTCTACGTTTCAAAATGAGACGGGCCGTAAAGAGCAACCACTGGCTTGTCTCTTACCTTGTCGTTATCTAGTAACTGGATTTCTTCGGGGAATTGCTCAAATTCCTAGATCCGATGTGTGAGCAGCCACTTATTGCTCCTTGGTCATCCCTCTTTTACCTCCATATCATATTCTTCGTTTCCGCACAGCGGAAGCATGATGAAAGGCAAGGTGTTCAGGTTGTCAGCATCCAGGATCTCTTCATGTTTGCGCGTCTCAAAGCAGCAGTTCCTAAATAAAAGAGTTAAACAGAACGGACATATTTGCTATCACTCGACATACTTGATGGCTGCATCCACACCACCGCGACGGATAACATGCGGGTCTTCACTGAAGATCTGAATTTTGGTGAGAGGCGCCAGCCCGTCATAAGGCGACGGCTCCAAAAGAAAGACACGTCCCAGACGGATCTAATACATGGCAGAGGTTTAGCCTACTCAATCTCTCCTTTGATAGCTATCTTCATTCGTCTTCTTCCTTACACCAGAGCAGTTAGAAAAGACACTGGCCAAAAAGTGGAATTCAGCCTTGGGGTTATACGCCTTTTTGTGGCCGCGATGGAAGGCCTCCACAAGGTGATCCATCAGACGCTTCGAGTCGCACAGACCAGGCATGGGGTTCGTGTTGCCCTCGAGGAGCTTGACACAGATGGGTTCGTGTTTGGTCATGTTAGACAGGAGCATGCAGGCCGCATCGGCGAGGATAGAGCTCGGCACCGTGATCAAGAGACAGATGAATTTGATGAAAAACGGATCGTCGAGTTCTTGGAGCACACGTTCGTCGCCTGACAGGTTGATAAGACATCGGATCGCTTCGTGGGCAATCACCTAATAAATACAATAAGTACAAGACACAGCTACTGCTTATTAATTTATTCTGTACCGTGTCTTCATGGCAGAGGGACTTGAGATCGGGAATAAGCGTGGCGCGTTTACTGACGAGGAGGGGGTAGAATTCGGACGACTTGGGCGTCAAGGACGTCAGCTGCTGCACAGCCAAGGCTCTAATCTTTAAGATCGGGTTGGAATCGCTTTTCTCGAGGTAGAACCACGCGATTTATGCTATACACACGTACTTCGAGACGAGGTTGGTGAAGGAATTCGAGTAGCTAAACAATTACAATAGAGAGGTCATTACAAAGACGCACATGAAGTCGACAACAGTATAAAAGACATACTTCGATCACTTGTTGCTCCATTGCAATAATTGAAACTAATAGATCATTGAGTTACAACTTTTTTTTTTTCGGGATATGTGCTTCCGGGGAGCGGAGTGGCTGGCAAAAGGCACACACACACAATGATGGCGGAAGAAGGTCACTTTATAGATTCTACTTGGGAAATATCCTTATTCTTTCCTTCCTTCTCTCTTTCTCCCTTTTTGATATTTATACCCTACACTTGTTTACATGGAACAAAGTGATACAGCTTTAGTGTCTGAGCTATTCGATGAGCAGCCTGGCGATGCAAGAGATGAATTTGACCTTGTACGCTTCTTGATTCCTTTTTGCCCTCTCTCTCTAACGCGTACTTCATAACCAGGAACTAGCGCGTTGCTACACTCGTTACCACGATGCCACAAAAGATCTCACCGATCTCGAAATACACTCGTACATTCAGACAAAGGCACGGCTGAAGCACACTACATTTTCTTTCAATCGTCTCATTCATCTACAGACGACCAATAATAGACAGTTTTACCCCGACACCGTCTCGGCTCTCCTTTACAGTGTCCTGACCCGATCTGATACAGCGCGTGCAGTAAGCAACAAATGGAACAAATGTCGATATAGAATAACGTATAACGTGGCTCTTTTTCTAGCAAATGCCCTACCTCAGCTCGATCAACCGCGACCAGTATGCGACCTTGTTTGCAAAACTACAGACCCTTGTGACGCACATTCGGTTTCCACTCCTCAAGACGACAGTCAGACACCAGGTAATGGCTAGATGACCAGCATTACTTTATTGTTTATGGGGGATAGAGGGTACGCGTGTTGAGTTGGACGTTGTTTGTGTTAAGACCCCCTTCCTCGCTGTATGATTTTCTCGGCGTCATTCTAGATACTATGGCTACTGAGTGAGCTAGCCAGCATTAAGGTCCCTAATCTCGAGACCATATACCTCTGTCTTTTTCGCCAAGTGCGCAGCGGTGATCTGAGCCCACGGAACGTCTCATTCTGTGACCAGTTGATGAGGTTTTGTGAATCCCATATGCGCTTTTTAGAAAACTATCCGCGTGTCATTGCGACCGCTGTGTATACCTATTTGCGTATGATTCCAGACCATCGTTCCTCCCAGTGTGCTGCTCTCCAACAGCGAGAGATTCACTTTGTCCTGACTTTGATGAGAACCAAGGTAATGAGAAAAAGAGAGGCACATGCAGTGCGTGTGTGTGTGTGTGTGTGTGTGTGTGTGTGTCTGCGTGCCAGACGTTTATGACTATATGAGAGTATGTGAGCGTCATTTGTGTGGATGTGCATGGGGTTCGTCATTTTGCAAAGATATATAATATTGTACTCTATGATACTATATGCCAGTGGCCTGTGTGCTGCATGATCGGCCGAGATCTGGTCCGCATTCTGCAAGACGTGGCGACCATACCTGAGATTGCCCAGTTTTGGCAAATTGTTCTCGAAAATCCTCGTAGCCTTTCCCCTCACTTTGAAGGTAACTCTATTTTTTTCTTTTTTTTTTTTCTTTGCTTATTATTGTGTTGACATCTATCATTTAGGTATCGGCGGCCTACTCAAAACACCCACCAGCCGTGAATTTATCCGGTCCCGTCTTCCCTATGATGTCGAGCTGAGATTATTATGGATCCTGCAGAATGTTTGTATTCGCTTCTCCTGCATTAGCTCGTAATTGACACTTCATTTAGTTGCCCACCGCACGGTATCAGCGCAACCTCAGCTGGTTTTTACAACGTCATGTCCAGCATGAAAATTACTATGTGGATATCATACGTTATCTCGTCGCAGGCTGGTACCCCTCGAATCAAATCTTACAGAGCGATGTTGTGCCGCGCTACGTCGTCATTGGTAGTATCATTCGCGGTATCAAGGTAAACATAAATACACGAGCGCTTATATCCATGCGCCATATACACGCATGAGGCTCACTTTCATATTAGAGCCAAACTGTCGCGGCAAATGTTAAACTTGCCCTTGTGTTCGACTGGCTCTTTTTTACGGCAGGAGACAATATCATGTTCATCGAACCCGCCATGCTGCTAATGGAACGCTCCGCGCAACGGTACCCGCAAATCACCAATACCATCATGGACTTTTTCGTCCGCTGCATCGATGCCTATCACCCACCGCTCAAGGATTATATGCGTTCCTGCGTCACATGCGGCATGCGCACACTGCTTGACAAAGGCGTCATCCGGTATGCATACATAGAATTCTTTTGTCCTCCTGACATCTTCTTTAGAGGTCTACTTCCCATCTACAAGTGCCAAACCCTGGATCCTACGACGCGTCAACATATCCAGGGCTTATTTGATGAGTTCCTCTGTCTCGAATCGCAGAATGCAAACCCGGGCCTCGCTCCGAATCCGCCTCCCTTACCGATACCGGCAGCCATAGCGCCTGCTGCGCCCGCTGCACTTGCAGCGCCTGTACTACTCGCCACAACAACGAGGGATCCCCGTCTACAAGCGCAGCAGCAGCAACAGCAGCCGCAAGTGTCATTGGCGAAAGCAACCTCGGCTGCGCCTGACGAACCACCCAAAGAAGCTGCGTTTGATCATGGAGGATACACAGAAGATGATATCGATGATTTCCTATATGGCAACAATGGTACGTGTATTCAGAATGCCATGATTACGAATCTAAATTGCAATAATCTAGATGATACAACAAGGACAACGCCAGCAACTGTCACCACGGTGGACCAGGAAGAGCATACGACGAGCGGAACCGAGGAGCCGATGGAAGTTGCTGCCGTAATGGAGACCGAGCCATCGAAGCCTACAGCATGGGATGGCGTGTCGGCCACGACGGTCAGTACGCTTGCGTCGTCCGTGAACGATAGTCATGACCTTGATATGAGCGACGCCGTAGGACAAGGTGAAGGACAGCCTGGAGAGGAGGAAGAAGACTACGAATATGTGGAAGAAATTATGCAAGAAGGTGACGAAAAGGATGTATCTGCAGAAGAAGAAGAAACGTCGTATTCGAACGGGCTTCAAAAGAATCAATCCTACTGGATTTTTGGCGACTCGCTCGACCGCTTTCAAAAGGCAAGCCAAGCGCTCAAGGCAGCCCGCGCCGCACACGACGACATCGCCATTGAAAAGGAGCACCGCACCACCAAGCAATGTCTGCACGACATCCTCGGCGTCTTTCTGCGGGTTGCGATCCCTCCACAGACGCTCGCGGCCACGCTCGCACCTGCCCTCCGCGACTGTGTCGATCTGCCTCTCTCGCACGCACCCCTGGAAGTGAATGCTTGCTTGAGCGACCCGGACCTGGATGTTCTGGACCTGGTGCTTGCTTTCTTTTGGGATGTCAAGGAGCAGGACGCGGCGGGAACGGAGAAACTCATCTATCTCCTCAGTGGCATGGCGGCGTGTTACAAGAAGGGGAACCAGCACTTGGTTGGCGGGCGCTGGTGGTACTCTATGGCTAGGTAAGGAAGGAGCGAGAAAGATTGTAACGGTGGTTCATAGTTTTTATTCATTAGACAACTCCAGAGCGATGTGTCACGGCAGGAAGATATCGATCGTTTGCAAGCCGAGTGGTTCCCGGTGGTCGCCGACTGCTATGAGAGCTACGTCTCGGAAACGTTGCCCGAAGACATCAAAGCGGACGATGGTCAGAGGCATCAGGCCATCACGGACATGCTGTCCGCGGACATAAAGGCAAGCCGTTCCGTTGTATATGTTTATATTTCTCTAAGACTGCTATACAGTTCCTGGCTGAGCTGGATCTCATGCTATTACATGATCTCCTTCCCTTCCTGTATCATCACATGCCGTCGTATTGTACCGGTAACAGTGAACTCTTAAGACTCGCCTGCCAGACCATCTTACCTGCTCAGGTAAGTTTTTGCCATGAGATTTTCTCCTAACAATGGACGCTCACTACTATGGGATAGCTGGGTCGCTTTATTGGATATATCCAATCTGGATTGATTCAACCTTTTGGCGAGGACTTTCTTCCTGACCTTCTCGGTATGCAATAGCGATACTACATGTACGACCCTGTCACTAATCCGCTTTTTCTTCTAGTGGACTCCTTTCGATGGGATGCATGGGACACGGCCCATCTGTGGCGGATACTGGTCGCAGAGGTGCAAGGGGACGTAGCCAAGACGGAGCAGCTGTTTCAGCACAAGGATGTGGTTGAACTCTTTTGTGTCAAAGGTAACAAAGAATGCAAATGGACCCGGTGTATATGTGTGTAAATGTGCGTGTGCTCAAGGCTTTCGTTTAGATGAACTGCTTCCCGAGATCCATACCCTATTTACACAAGCGGAACCAACACCGACTTTATTTTCAACCCTCCTCTCCTTTTCGCAGCACGCTTCCAAGAACAAACAGACGGCAGAGAACGTGCTCAGCCATTGGTACTATAAGGGAAGCCATGATGCTTTATTGGAGACAATGTCACAAGAAGTCGATGCGGCTCTAGCAGACGAAAACAGCGACCGCGGTCGGTCTCTAATATGCTTTCTAATCCATTGGATGCAACACGTGACCGAGGATGGATCAGGTACGGCAAGAAAGACATCATATATGAAGGCTGATTTTATGAAAATAGCACCTTCAACAGAAAGTCGTGTGTGGGATCAACTTAGTGAGCTCGCTTCTAAAGTCGGTGAAGACTGGCCCCAGCGTCCTTAATGTGCTTAAAAAAAGTTCATGTATATATACGTCTACCACTGCAAAAAGAATCCTGGAAGAAAAGAAACATGTACATATTTTCTAAACCAAAGATATGGGATATGATATATACAAGTGTATGTACGGGAAGTATTATTTTTTGCTTTTTTTGCTTCTTTTGCTATGAGATGATCCCTCTTGCTCCTGCTCCTGCTCCTGTTCTTGCTCCTGCTCCTGCTCCTCCTGTTCTGGATCGCGCTCTTCGGTGGCTCCATAGCCTTTCATGCGCTCCTCGACGGGTGATTTTGATCCGCCGGGGATCAAGGGTGCGGTCGAGGGCGTGAGAAGAGTGGGTGTGTGAGAGGTCGAGTAAGGAGGGGTCGAGGCGCGTCGCGGTGATGAGGCGTGCGCGATGAGACGCGCCTTGTTGCGTACGCGATTTGCGTTCACGGTGCTTGTCGTGCGTACCAGTTTGAGGAGGGGTTCTAATTCGGGAGGCGGTGGTTGTGTCTTTCCGCGCGTCACCTTGACCTTGTTGTGTACTATATAAAATAAAAAAAGAAGTGGGTTTTCGTCAGAGCCTGTGTGTGGTGTTTTGGTGCTTCTTACCATCCACATAGACATCAGTCTCGTCAATGATTTCCTAGCGACAGAGTTAAGTCACCATATTTATCTCAAATGACACGTTACCTCGCCAATCAGCTCCTCAATGACGTCCTCCAGGGTAATCACACCAAGCGCGCCGCCATGCGCGCCAGGATTCTGACTGACCAGCGCCATATGACCTTTAAAATTGATAAGCGTGTGACCTATATGTGTGCATCAAACTCACTTCGGCCCTCTTGAAAGAAGTTCAAGATATCGAGACAACTCGTGTCGGTGGCTGTCTCGGGCAACGGGTTCAATTGGAATCTGTTGACGGGCCACTTGTCCTCGGCATCATACGTGATCAGGCGTTTGACGAGCAAGACGCCGATAAAGTTGGATTCGTCGCTTTCTTCGCGGATCGGGATACGTGAATAGCCGGCAGTGAGGATCTACCCTCGAAAGTGAGTATATACGCAATATATACATTACTTTTTCCTTCTTACCTTGTCCACCGTGGCCTCATCCAAGACAGAGCGGATGGTGAGGGTAAAAACGTCTTCGATGGGCGTCATGACGCGCGCAACCGGTTTAGCCCCGAGGTCAAGGACAGAGCCAATAATATGCTACGAACAGTATTTCCTCTTTTTTAGATGGAAAAATGGTATCTCCTTCTAAACTTACCACCTCATCCTCTGTCAATCCTTCGCGATCTTGACCTTGTGCTTGGTGGAGTGACACGAGTGTCTTGAGTCCTTTTTAAACTAATCAGTCCAAAATCATGCATCAATTCCTCTTTCTACTGACCTGCTTTTTTATATACAGTGCCATGCGACTCGCCTAAAAAGTAATCAAGCACAAGGGCAGTGGGATAGGCCACCGGGTACATGATGTACATGAGGGCAAGCACCATGCTACAGAAATAACCAAGGATTAGCATCCACGTGAAGATTTTGACTTTTGGACTTGCATCGAGCATCGCGCACCGATAGCGAGACCATGGCGAACGCATATGGCTGTGATTGAAGGTGAGCTTGACCTATTTTTTACACTTTCGTATACTTGCATTGCGGAATGACCCTAAAATGTTCATTGATGAGAGGGTCTGTGTGTGTGTGTGTGCATTATATAAATATACTTACTCCCCAAAAATGACAATCAGGGCTGTCGATATCAAGATCGCCTGCCAACCGCCCCCGAGGACGGAATCCAGAATGATAGGCAGCGTCTCATTGACAATGACGTTGGATAATAGCAAGGTCACAAGTACCCAATGTTTGCCCCGGTTGAGCAGGCGCAAGACCTTCCTTGCGTTCTTGCTCTCCGTTTCTGTACCGGACTCTACCATCACCTGGAGGTTCGTCTGGTCGAGCCCCATCAAACCCAGTGTCAACCCTATACCGAAATTAATCACCCGTCTTTCTTCAGAGCTTCTTAGCTTTACCTGCAAAGACACCACCGAGTAAAACAAGGGCCGCAATAGCCAGTAGCCGAAACCAAAACTCGGGCAGCAAGTAGAAACGCGCTCGTGTTGTCATGGTGGTGGCCATGGGCGCAGCCCATAGCAAGTGAGGTAACGATGTGAGCATGAGGAACCAAAGTGTGCTGGCATGGCTGTCATTCCTCCTCAATGAGAGTGACATTCCAAAGAAAATAAAGAAGGTTAAGGTTATAGAAAGGGTAAAAAAAAATGGTTCTTTCCCGGGGAAAGCGAGAAAAGAAGAGAAACGAAAAAAATGACATGCGTTCATGCCGCCAAAAAGTGACATTAATTCTCGTCCAGCTCTCTGCTCAAAATTCGTGTTACCTCCCCGCCCCGCATCCCGAAAGTATACCCATGAAATAATTATAACGCATGTGTGTGTGTGTGTGTGTGCGCTGTTGTGGCGGTGGTGGCGTTTGGTATGATAGAAAAAAAAAAGAGGAAGTGTGTGTAATCTACTACTATGATCTAATTATGCTTTGGCTTGCAACCGTCTAATCTCTTCGGGTGTAAACTTGAGCATCATTGTTAATACAGGAATAAGTTGTGCCTAACAATCATGCATGAATACCCGAACTGCCACATTTATAAAATTATATCCCTTACCCGGGTCGATTTCATCTCCAAAAACTTGAGCACCACGTTGCGAAGGTACTCCAGGTTAATCTCTTCTTCTTCTTTGACGACCTTGGGGGACGAAGGATACGATGCAGGCGGATGCGACGGATGCGAGGGATGGGGAGGTGTGTCGGTTACGGCGATGGGTTGGGCGGGTGAAGGCGATTGAGCACGCGATGACGTGGGGGAAAGTCGCTCGATTTTGGACAGTTTACGGATTTCGTCCTTGAGTGTCTATTACAAAAGAATTCAACGAATGAGGTCAGCTTTTTCCTTTCATCCATGATATAGAAATCGCATGCGGACTTGCCTTATTGAGTGTCTTGAGGTGTCCTTCGCGCACTCGGATATTCTCGAGCTCTTTTTCTTGCTGGGCCTGCGCCTTGTCCAATGTCTCCATCTTGGAACGCAGATTTTCCTAGAATAGTCTCAGTACCCATCTGCGAGTTTTAAAGGGACATACCAGTTCTTGCTTTCCGGCCTCGGCCTCGGCGCTGCTCTTTTGTAAATCATCCTCGAGCTCATCGATGCGTTCGAGCAAGCCCGTCTTATCCCCCTCCAGGACCTCAACGTCCTTGGTCTTGGTAGCGCACTCGCTCTCGAGCGTTTCGAGACGCTGCTTGAGCGCCTGGACCTCCTCCGACAGCTCTGTCTGGTGTGCCGCATGGCTTTCTTTAGCCTGGTCCACTTCAGCACGCGCCTCGGCCAGACTCGCCTCAGCCGCCTGCAATTTTTGCTGGAATT
Organism: Syncephalastrum contaminatum; assembly: GCA_013461545.1. Taxonomy (NCBI): domain Eukaryota; kingdom Fungi; phylum Mucoromycota; class Mucoromycetes; order Mucorales; family Syncephalastraceae; genus Syncephalastrum; species Syncephalastrum contaminatum. Next base: position 485,042 of record VAFG01000345.1, on the reverse strand, counting down.
CGAGCTTATCCCGCTGCCAGGCCGCCTTGGTCTCCTCGAGCTGCTGCCGAACGTGCTCCGCCTGCTGCTGGGCTTCCTCCAAGGCCGCTGTCTTTTCCTGAGCCTCGTGCGCCTCCCGCTCGCGCTCGTTCAGGCGGTGCTGCAGATCCTCGGCCATGCTCTGCGAGCTCTCGAATTCCGCCTGCTTGATCTGAAGCGCGTCAAACATTTTGTTCTTGGCCTCGGTGGCCTCCTTGCGCTCGCGCTGCAGAATCGTGATCTCGGACTCGGCCGAGTGCAACCGCCCGCTGAGTCGACTCACTTCTGCTCTCAGGCCCGCTTCGGTTTGCGCGTGTTTCTCCTCCAAATCCTTCAGTCCCTGCCCTTGCTGCTGCTTGAGTTGCTCCAGCTCCTCTGCTGCCTCGGCCTTGTCTTTTTCGAACTTGAGGATCTGCTTTTTAGTCTTGCCCAACGTGGACACGTAGCGCTTCTCTTTGTCTTCCCACTTGGCTTGCTCTTTTTGTGCCGTGTCGAGCTCCTTTCGCAATGCGTCCATCTCCACATCCCGCTCGTTCAGCATATCCTTGACCACCTTGACCGATTCGTTCGCGTCCCGAAGCTTGCCGTTTACTGTCTTCAGCTCATTTTGGGCTGCGGCAAGTTGGTGGGCCGCCTCCTGGCTCTCTTGAAGCTGCGCTTGTAATGTAGACAGCTCACCTTGGATCTGCGTTTTCTCCTTTTCGACCTCTTCGGCTTTCTTTTGCGCCTCCTCCAATGCTTTTTTAGCTTCCTCCAACTTCTCGTCCGAGATATGGGCTTGCTTCACTGCTGCCTCCTTTTCCTTTTCCAGAATGACCTTACTGTCGTCCGCTTGAAGCGCCTCCAGCTGGGTCGAGAGCTCCTGGACTTGTTTCTCTAGTGCAGCTTTGCTGTCATCTTCTTTGAGCGTGTTCAATTGATCCTGTAACTGCTTGACCTGCTCCTCGAGCTTCGCTTTGGTATCATCCTTCTTGAGTTCCTCCAGCTCGCTCTTGAGTTGTGTGTTTTCTGTCTCGAGTTTACTCTTGCTGTCGTCTTTCTTGACTGCCTCGAGCTCAGCCTGTAATTTCTTCACTTGGGATTCCAACTTGGCCTTGCTCTCATCCTTCTTGAGTGTCTCTAGCTCAGATTGCAGATCCTTGACCCGGGACTTCAACTTGGTTTTGCTGTCATCCTTCTTAAATGTCTCCAACTCAGCTTGCAGATCCTTGACCTGGGTCTCTAACTTCGTCTTGCTGTCGTCCTTCATGAGTGTTTCCAACTCAGCTTGCAGATCCTTGACCTGGGTCTCTAGTTTAACCTTGCTGTCATCATTCTTGACAGTCTCGAGCTCAGCCTGCAGCTCCTTGACTTGCTTCTCCAACCTCGTCTTGCTGTCATCCTTCTTGAATGTCTCCAACTCAGATTGCAGATCCTTGACCTGGGTCTCTAGCTTAGCCTTGCTGTCATCGCTCTTGACAGCCTCGAGCTCAGCCTGTAGTTCCTTGACCTGTGTCTCCAACTTGGCATTGCTGTCGTCTCTCTTGAGCGCGTCCAGTTCTTCCTGTAGTTTTTGCTTTTCACTTTCGATTGTCGCAGTCTGTTCGCGGAGATTATCAGCTGCGTTGGCTCGAACAGAGGCCAGCTCTTCTTCGTGACGCAACCTGTTTTCTTCCATAAACGCTTCGAGCTTATCTTGGCGTGCTTTGAGCTGGTCAATCTCAAGCTGCTTTGCATTGCATTCGTCCCCGGCACGTTTGAGTTTTTCAGGGTCGATTTGGCTCTTCTTTTGAGCGTCGCGGAGCTGTTGTTCTGCTTCGTCGGCTTTGTTCATAAAGTGGAGCAGGCTCTTTTTGGACTCTTCCTTTTCCAAAAGAAGCTCCTCAACCTGATTCTTGAGCGATTGCAGTTCCTTTGCATGGGGTTGTTTGGGTGTGTTGTCTGTTTTGGCTGAGGTGGGCTGCCGGTGGTCGAGCTGCTTCTGGATGGCATCTTTTTCTTGTTCAATGACCTTGATCTTGTCGACGAGGCCGCGCATGACGCCTCGTTCGCGCTCCATCTCTTTTTCCCTTGACTGGACGACCTCATTCAGCTCTTGTTTGAGCCTGCTGATTTCGTCCTCTTGGCTCTGGGTTCCTTCGGACATGGAGAGAAGCTGAAGACAGAAAAAGAGGAAGAGCTATTCTAAACTTTAAACGCGGCACTTGATGTCCCTGAGTTTGGATTTCGCCGCACAGATCATTTTCTATCCCGGTTTCAGTATCTGGTCTTGTGTTATCGATAAAATAATCTTGTCTTTATTCTTCTATCCACTAACGTATGACCCTACCGTTTTTGTGCTATACTCTAGGTGAGCAATGCTATGTGTTATGAGTATGAGCGTAACAGTACAAGAAGATGAAATACAAGTGAAAGTATTGTGGCTAAAAAGGTGCTACTACTCCTCCTTTCAGGATGCACAATGCCACGACGTTGCCTCACGGGTCACATAAACATCTGTATACGCGTGGTTTACTCTAATGTATTTTGTTTATTAATATAGGTGTTATTATAGATAGATAGATAGATATACTATACATAGCACCATCACATATAATCAATAACGGTTGCGATATGATCCTTATAGTTTACAAAGTTACACTGAATACATTCAGACCTGGCATGCTTGATATGCATTTTCGACGCAGACACTGTAAGGTAACACATACATGTACCTATTTATTAAAGAAGCTGTCCACTGTACATTACGCCTAGATGCATGTACGCAGGCTATTCTCTTCAATGCCTTTTTGTGTATATGAGAAAATGGTATATATATATAGCTCAGATATATATACATATAATTACTGTTCAAGATAAATATAAGTCTACAGATACACTTTCTTAGACATGACACTGCAGTTAATCATAATATTCAATTCTAAAGATGTGCTACAAGTACTCTTGTCAAATACTGAATTCAATAGGCGTGGTGGGCTGTCAAAATAATATTCCTTTTTGGGACATGCCGACTGGCTGACCTGCGGCTTGTATATATGCAAATTTAAATTTTAAAAGTGGTCTTTTTTTTTTTTCTTTTGTGTGTGTGTGTGTGTGCCTTTTGACGACAATGGACGTAGACACCCCAATTCATTCTGTGGAGGAGCCGACCCGGAGGGATCTGTATGATCCACTCACCTTTGATCTTCCCAATGCTGTGCGTGGCCTGCAAGCCACCTTGAACGACTCGGCCTTCCTCAAGGTTATCGACACTCGCCTTTTGGACTCGTTTGTCTCGACACCCACGCCCAGCATGCATACAAGCGTACTCAACACCGTGTCGCAATGTCTCTTAAATCCAGCCTGGACGCGGTCTGTGGTCGCTTCTTTTCGCCCCATTGCCATCGATCTCGTCGCGCGCTGGCTCACACCCGGCTTCACCTCCTTCCTCGAGTCTGTTTCACAAACAGGCGGTGCTGTATATAGACTAGAAACGGTCGCAAAAGCATTCAGTCTCTTATTACCTACCATTCCTCAAGTCAAAAGGTATTGCTTGAAAGCACAGGAAAATCTCGTATCTGACAATTTTTTATAGCTTGGCTGTATCATATTTTTCGCATTCACCATCATTATTCGATAATATCCATCAATTGACCCTGAAGGACGGCGAGTTCTCTGAGGTAGGACAGTCTCTCGATTGATGGTATCTCTTTCTCTGATATTGACCTTATGTTTCCTCTCTAGCTCCCCACCGACTCCATAGACCAAGTACTCGATTTATTACTCTCGGCATACCGTCTTTTACGCTTCTCTGCATCCACCTTCATCCCTCTTTGGAACTGGAGCCCTCTAATCCGCCTCATGAGCACCCTGGACGTCCGTGTACGCTACATGACTCTCCACTGTCTCAGCAAAGTCTATGGTCTCAGTGATGGTCAGTCCCAACATCTCTTGCTTGCTGCCTCCAATAGAAACCCTGCCCAGGGTGAGGCCGACGAACCCCTTCTCGTCACCATCGATAACGTCCAGGTTGATCTGCGCTTTCTAAGGTAACCCTACATTTACTTTACATGAAGAGAGAAAGACTCACTCTCATTTTTCTTCATTTGTATAGCTTATGGGAAGAGCAGCAGCAGGCAAACGAGCAAATTGCGTTTTTGCACAACCCCGACCCTGCCACTGAATACACCTTGTCCGAATCCGACCTCTGCAACCTGACGTCCAATCTTTGTGGTGTTCTCATACCCAAGTCAACCACACGAGAAGACAATAGCCTTGTGTCCTATCAGCCTCGACTGATCTTGACCGAAACCACGAAACGCAATCTGCATACCCTCAGTCTTGCTCTTTCCATCGGTGCGCCTACCCTGCTTGAAGGCGCCACAGGTTCAGGAAAGACTGCCCTCGTTGAAGAACTCGCGAGTCGAACAGGACGAGGAGACAGTAAGTGAAGGCAAAGCAAAGTCGTCTGCACCTTGGCTAAACATTCTGTCGTGATAGAACTGATCAAAATCCATTTGGGTGATCAGACCGACCCCAAGGTTCTGCTGGGTACCTACGTATCCACCTCGACGCCCGGATCCTTCCGCTGGCAAGCGGGCGTGCTCACGACCGCGGTCCAGGAAGGCCGGTGGGTACTCATTGAAGACATTGATTTGGCGCCGGCGGAGGTCCTGTCTGTGCTCCTGCCACTGCTTGAAACGAAACATCTGTTCATCCCGTCCCGCGGCGAAAAGATCAAGGCCAAGGAAGGCTTTCAGCTCTTCGGCACCCGCTCCTTTGTGCCTAACAAGGCGCACACGCTACGTGGCAAGGAACTTGTCTCGGGTGGCAACCTCTGGACGCACGTGCACGTTGACGCCTTGACCTTTGACGAACTCGAGCATGTTGTCCGCAACAAATACCCTCGCATCGGTGACTTTGCCACGCACGTCCTCAACCTCTTCCAAGTCGTGGTGGACATGTACAGCCACTCGCATTTCTCGTCCTCGACCATGGGCCGTTTTGTCTCGACCCGCGATCTGATGAAATGGTGTCACCGCATGGATGCCCTCTTTGGCGCCCAGCTCGACAAGAGCCAGCAGGTCGACAAAGGATTTGATCAAAAAATCCGTGAAGACCTGTTTAGCGAAGCCATCGACTGCTTTTGCGGCATGATTCCGGATTACCCGACTTGGGTCGCCATGCTCGAAAAGGTCGGCGAGCCGCTGCAAATCTCGGCCGACCGCGTGCAGCACTATGTGGATCAGTACAAGCCTGCATTTGAAGTCTCCGACACCACCGTACGCATCGGCCGCGTCAACCTTTCCTCGCTCGCGTCCAAGGGCAAGCAAAAGCAAGGCGTCGTCAAGCGCGAGCGCCGGCGTCCCTTTGCCACCACCGGTCACGCCCTGCGCCTCATGGAACGTATCTCCGTATGTGTCTACCTCAACGAGCCCGTCTTGCTTGTGGGTGAGACCGGTACGGGCAAGACCACCGTCGTGCAGCACCTCGCTGACATGATGCACCAGAACCTGGTGGCAGTCAACTTGTCGCAACAAACCGACAGCTCGGACTTGTTGGGTGGATTCAAGCCCGTGGAGGGTCGCATCCTCGCCATCCCGCTCAAGGAGGAGTTTGACAATCTGTTTGGCCGCACGTTTTCCGTCAAGAAGAATGAAAAGTTCCTCGACATGGTTCGCAAGACGTACGTGCACCAGAAATGGAAAAAGTTTGTCGTTTTGCTCCAGCAAGCGGTTAAAATGGCCGACCAAAAGTTCGACGGTGAGCACAATGACACGTCCAAGAAGGCTAGTCCCCCGCAGCTCCGCAGTGCCTGGAAGACATTCCACCAGCATCTCCAAGAGTTTGAGGTCCAGCAAGTGCAGTCCCAGAACAAGTTTGTCTTTAACTTCATGGAGGGCGCCTTAGTCAAGGCCGTGCGCCAGGGCGACTGGATTCTTCTCGACGAAATCAACTTGGCCACCACCGAAACACTCGAGTGCTTGTCCGGTCTCTTGCAAGACGCCGAAGGCTCACTGCTGTTGACCGAGAAAGGTGATGTCGAGCCCATCCAACGCCACCCCAATTTCCGCCTGTTTGCATGCATGAACCCCGCCACCGACGTCGGCAAACGCGACCTTCCGCCTGGCCTGCGCAACCGGTTTACTGAGTTTTACGTCCACTCACCCGACACACGCTACGAGGACCTGCTGCAGATCGTCAAGCGGTATTTGGGCGGCATTGCCATCGGTGACGAACGCGCCTGCGAGGACGTGGCAGAGTTTTATGGTCACGTGAAGCGTCTGTCACAGGAACACAAGCTTGTTGATGGTGCCAACCAGCGGCCCCATTTTAGCATGCGTACCCTCTCGCGTGCGCTGCTCTATGTCATGCAGATCTTCCCCACCTACGGTCTTCGTCGCTCGCTTTACGAAGGCTTCTGTATGACTTTCCTCACCCAGCTCGACAAGGACAGCGAAGCCCTGGTGCGCCAGGCCATCTTTACCTACATCCTGCGAAGTGTCAAGGATCCCAAGCACCTCATTTCTCAGGTCCCCAAGCGTCCAAGCGAGAACTTTGTCCAGTTCGGTTACTTCTGGCTGGAGCACGGCCCGTTTGAACCGCAAGAGGACGGTCAGTACATCCTGACACCGTCAGTCGAAACGAACCTGTACAACTTGGCGCGCGTCATCATGTCGCGCAAGTTCCCCGTCCTCATCCAGGGCCCCACCTCGGCGGGTAAAACCAGTATGATTGAATACCTGGCCAAGCGCACAGGCCATCGCTTTGTGCGTATCAACAACCACGAACACACCGATTTGCAAGAGTACCTTGGCACGTACGTCTCAAACAATGAGGGCAAACTCGTGTTCCAGGAAGGTGTCCTTGTCGAAGCACTCCGCAACGGCTATTGGATCGTCTTGGACGAACTTAACCTGGCTCCCTCGGACGTCCTCGAAGCCCTGAACCGTCTGCTCGATGATAACCGTGAGCTGCTAATCCCTGAGACGCAAGAGATTGTCAAGCCGCACCCGCACTTTATGCTCTTTGCTACCCAAAACCCGGCCGGTTTGTACGGTGGCCGTAAGGCCCTGTCGCGCGCCTTCCGCAACCGTTTCCTCGAGCTCCATTTCGACGACATCCCGCAGGACGAGCTAGAGACGATCTTGTCCAAACGCTGCCGGATCGCACCCTCCTACTGTAAACGCCTGGTCCAGGTCTACAAGTCCTTGATGGAGCGTCGCAAGAGTTCGCGTCTCTTTGAGCAAAAGCACAGTTTCATTACATTGCGTGATCTTTTCCGCTGGGCAGGCCGCGACCCGGACAACTACCAAGAGCTCGCCGAGCACGGCTACATGCTGCTGGCGGAGCGCTGCCGCAAGGAGGAAGAGAAGAAGGTTGTCAAGGAGGTACTCGAGACGGTTATGAAGGTCAAGCTGAGTGAGGACGAGATGTACAATTGCGAGCGCCTCGATGAATTCGCCGTCTATGACCGCATGCTGCGCGAAAAGGCGACCCAGAGCGGGGGTGACACCAAGCTGGTGTGGACCAAGGCTATGCGCCGCCTGTTTAGCCTCGTCGCGCGCTGCCTCCGCTACAACGAGCCGGTGCTGCTTGTGGGTGAGACGGGCTGTGGCAAGACCACGGTGTGCCAGATGCTCGCCGAGACGTACGGCCGCAAGCTGCACATTGTCAACTGTCACCAGAACACCGAAACGGGCGATTTGCTCGGTGGCCAGCGCCCCGTGCGCAGCGGCGGTGCCAAGGAAGAAGAGACCGGCAAGCAGACCCAGCTCTTTGAATGGCACGACGGCCCGCTCGTGCAGTCCCTGCGCGACGGCGACCTGTTTTTGCTCGATGAAATTTCGCTCGCAGACGACTCCGTCCTGGAGCGTCTCAATTCGGTCCTCGAGCCGAGCCGGCTGCTGGTCTTGGCCGAAAAGAGCGGCAAGCACGTCGAGGAGCTCACCGCCCGCGAAGGCTTCCAGTTCTTGGCAACCATGAACCCCGGTGGTGACTATGGCAAGAAGGAGCTTTCGCCTGCGCTTCGCAACCGATTCACCGAGATCTGGGTGCCGTTCGTGGACGATCACGAGGACCTGACGATGATTATCAACGAACAGCTGCAGCTGCCTGCGCTGCAGAACTTTGCACCGCGCATTCTCGACTTTGTGACCTGGTTCACCAAGGCGCTCAACCAGTCGCGCACAGTCGTCAGCCTCCGTGACATTTTATCCTGGGTCCAGTTTCTCAACACGGCCGTCGCTTCTGGCCTTGATCCAGACGTGGCTTTCACTCATGGTGGCTGCCTGGTCCTCCTCGACGGTCTGGGCTCGCACGGCGCGTCAGGCTCCATCTTGGCCGGCCGCACCCTGCATGACTTCCGCCTCAAGTGCTTGCGCCAGCTGTCCGGTCGCCCCACCGCGACGGAGCAGGCCATCCTCGGCGACGCGTCGCAGTCCGTCCACATCAGCGACACCGCGCTCGCGGTCGGCCCCTTCCAGATTGAGCGCGGCAGCAAGAGCAAGACCGATATCGGCTTCACCTTGTCGGCCAAGACCACGGCCGACAACGCCATGCGTGTCGTGCGCGCGATGCAGCTCAAGAAACCCGTTCTCCTCGAGGGCAGCCCTGGTGTCGGCAAAACCAGCCTCATTTCGGCCTTGGCCGCCGCCTCCGGCCACCCCTTGGTGCGTATCAACCTGTCCGAGCAGACTGACCTCATGGACCTGTTTGGCTCTGATCTGCCCGTTGAGAACGGCAATAGTGGTGAATTTGCCTGGCGCGACGCACCCTTTTTGCAAGCCATGAAGGCCGGTGACTGGGTCCTTTTGGACGAGCTCAACCTCGCTTCGCAGTCGGTCTTGGAAGGTCTCAACTCATGTTTGGATCACCGTGGTGCGGTCTACATTCCCGAGCTCGATCGCGAGTTCTTTTGCGCGCCCGGCTTCCGCGTCTTTGGCGCCCAGAACCCGCTCCAGCAGGGCGGTGGCCGTAAAGGTCTACCCAAGTCGTTTGTCAATCGCTTCACCCAGGTTTATGTCGAGCACTTGAGCGCCGAGGACTTGCTCTTCATCTGTGCCCATCTTTTCCCCGACTTTGACCCGGCCATTCTCGAGAAGATGATCGAGTTCAACCGCTGCATGTACGATGAAACCATGGTGCGCTGCCGCTTTGGACGCAAGGGCAGCCCTTGGGAGTTCAACCTGCGTGATGTGTTCCGCTGGCTCGAGCTCATGCGCCGCGGCATGACCACTGACCCTGCCGAATACCTTGGCACCATCTATTTGCAGCGCATGCGCTCCCAGGACGACCGCGACAAGGTGATTGCCCTGTTTGAGCACGTGTTCGCCGTCAAGTACACCAAACTGGCGCACCCATCCTATTGCATATCCAGTACTGAGGTGCGTGTTGGCCACGCGGCGCTTCCACGCCTCCCGCAAATCGCCGCAACCGACGCGCTCGAGAGCGACACGCACATGCTTCATACGTTCTTGTCGCCTCTAGAAGCCCTGATGAAGTGCGTCGACGCCAGCTGGATGTCCATCCTGACCGGGCCCTCCGCATCGGGCAAAACATCCTTGGTCCGACTGCTGAGCCGTCTCACGGGCAACAAGCTTCAAGAGTTTGCCATGAACAACAGCGTCGACACCATGGAACTTTTGGGCGGCTTTGAGCAAGTCGACCTGAACCGCCATCGCCAGGTGGTGCTCGAGTCGCTTAACGACGTGACACGCCGTACGACCCGGGGTTTGTTGATGCAGCTCAAGGATAAACAGGGCGCCGATTTCCATGCTGTGCTACAGTCCGTGCGCACCCTCAACGACGCCTGGTACGCGGTCCAGAGCCATGCGTTTTCGAGCGGTTTCAATTACACGTTGCTCTCGTCGCTCGTCAAGCAGCTCCAGCACGCGTGCTGCGCGACCGACCGCGAGACCGTGCAAGCCATCATTGCCGATATCACGCGTGTGCAAGCGCTCGAGCAAACTTCGGTGGCAGGTAAATTCGAGTGGATCGACGGCCTGTTGATCCATGCCCTCGAACAGGGCCACTGGCTCCTGATCGACAACGCCAATCTCTGCAATCCGTCCGTACTCGATCGACTCAACCCGCTGTTTGAGAACGACGGTGTGCTCATGGTGAACGAACGCGGTCTCGTAGATGGTCAGGTCAAGGTGATTAAACCCCATCCCAATTTCCGCATGTTCATGACCGTCGACCCCAACCACGGCGAGCTTTCGCGTGCCATGCGAAACCGTGGTATTGAGATTGCTCTCCTTGACTCGGACTGGTGCCGAGACTACGACGTCACTAAGCTCGCCAACGGTCTCGGCGTGCGCGGTGCTGAACTCCCGCGGATGCTTCGCACGCTCCAGGACGCGATGCCCAAGCGCCAAAAGTCGGTGCGTGATTACCTCATGCTGGCGACATTTGTAGTCGAACGCTTGCAGCGCGGCCAGGTGCTCAAGACGGCCATCGAGGATGCAACCAAGCAAACGTTTGGCGACCTGCAGGATGACGCTTCTCTTGACATGCACGCCGCTTTGGAAGCCTTTTTATCGCCTGGCGACTGTCCTTACTTTATTGGCGGCGCGCTCTTCGAGCACGATGCTTCTTTGGCTATGATTGCCTTGCACGGTGCGTACCTCACCTATTTGGTGCAGCAAGACCCGTGTGACCTTGCCAAGGTGGAGCTGGCAGGAGATTATTTCCTCGAGGCCTGTGTCGATGCTAACCTGGGCCTGCGCTGGCTCACCTTCATTGCTCAACATACCAAGACGGAGAATGCTGCTCTGGATCGCCTGGCTTACCTCTTCAAGGCGCTCCGAGACGACGGCTACGTCTTTAATGGTCAAGGCGGCGAGGTATACTTTAAGGATTTTTCGTCACACACCGTCGCTCATTTGGATTTTTTCTTTCTTTCTGATAGGATCATCGCCTCTGTATCCGCTTGCACAAGATGGCGTATGCCAGCAAGATGCTGGAAGCTGAGTCGATGCGACTCAAGCCGAAATCGATGAACGCTCTGCAGCAATCCTTCACCTTCCGAGGCGGCCGCCTGAGTGAGTCGATGTTGTCCCACCCCACCATCAAAGAGATAGAGCCCCTGTTCCGGTCCATCCAGGAAGCCCTTGGCGCTTGGGTTCATGGCAAGGCGGAGGTAAGAAAGCAAAACGCTTCGTGCTGTATATACAGTATGATTCACGTAATTTATTAGACGCCTGACGCCCTAATCCAATTCTTGGATTGCCATGACTACTGCTGGAATCTCTGCCAAGAGTATGCACTCAGCTTGGACAACTATGTCATTCTGTTGCGCCACATGAAGCAGCTCATTGCCGAGTCATTGGCCCTGCAAACCGCTTTTGGTGCAGTGGTGGCCCAGATTGAGAAAATCCTCTCTGGATTTAACCAAGATGCCTGCAGAAACATGAAGGCACTATGGCAGTACTTTGGTCCTGCGACGCTGTGTTCCGAGACACTTTTCAACACTGAGCAGCGCATGCTCGACGTCAACGCTTCTTTGGACGCGTACCGTGTACAGAGAGGTATGAATAGAACAACATGCTTGTTTTCTTGACAAAGATTGCTCACTCGAATATCTCAGACGGTCTCAAACCAAACGATCTTGTTTTGCGCACGCCGTTTGACCTCAAGGAGATGTGGATCGAAGGTATCGCGACGCTTTACACGCTTAATGAAAACACGGACAAGGACGCCCGCTCGTTGGCCAAATCTCTTGATCGCTTGCCTGAGGTAAGAGCGTTACCGAAAAATACTATGTTATTGCTCACACAGTGGTTTGTCTAGCATCTTAAACGCCAATTGGAAGCGGTGGAAACTCCCTCAGAGTCCACGCCCTGGGATACGGCCCTCATCCCGTTGTACGACTATGCTAGTTTGGTGAACGAGATGGAGATTCTCTCTATGCTGTTTGCTGGTGTATTTTCCGACAATGTACGTAGTCTACGCAACGTACGCGGCATAAGCTAAAAATTTTGCTAGGTCGATGTCCAGATACTCAAATCCCTCCTGCAACGGTTCCGCAATTTCGCGCTCAACAAATCCTCCCGTCCACCGCTTGATTTGCTGACTTACCAACGTCTCATCTGGTTGCTGGACTCTGCTGGTATGTATTCGAGCTTGACCTTATCATTTTTTTCTTTGCTAACCACTTGTACACACAGACCATGACAAGCTGAAGCTTTTGCTTCCGGGACTGATTCAAGACGCACTCCGGACGTGGCATGCGCGCCTCTGGCGCAGCAGTCTAACTCAAAAACACTTATACGAGCTGTCTCCCTCCCTTATTCTGCCGCACAAAGAACAGGTAAAAAAAATGTCTATTACTGATATGGAAATCTCATACACTATTTTGACAGATGCCCTCTATCGCAGATGGCCCGTCTAGTTTGTATCAAAGCGTGGAGACTGTGGCATGCTTGAACATCTTGTAAGTTGTATAGCTTTCTTTTTCAAGCGATATCTTACGATAAACCTGATTTTCTAGGCTCTCTGTCAACAAGATGCCATCTGAAGCCTATGCGAACGCATTAGAGGTGCTCAAGTCGCTGAAGGGCCATCTGGCCACGAGCATTACAGTCCTGGATCGACGTGCGCTTGAAATCGTCATGGTGTTGTCGAGTGCACACCAGGTAAAACGGCGACATAGCTTTTCGCATTGACCATGTTACTTACCACTTGCAACAGATCTTCGCCGCTTCCGGCGACCTCCTCGAACCAACCTTTTACGAAGTACAAGCGACCCGTTTCCAAACACTCCTTGCCTTTGCTTCCCAGTTGCAGCAGTCGGATCTATACACCCCACTCTCTGGTCCGTCTTTCAGCGAAGCGCAGACTCTCCTCGAGGCGATGGCGACGGACCTGAAGCAGGGCTTCAACCCTTACTACGTGTCCGCTCTGTCCCATCTCGCAACCGCCGTGTCCTACCTGCAAAACGACCATCCAGAGTACCTCGCTGCGGTGGGTCGTGCCCGCGCTTTCCTGGGTCTCGCGTTCATCTCGGCTTACATCCCAGACTACCCTGCCGACCCGACAGCCGAGCCTCGCCTGCGCGTTGACTTGCTCGTCCACCAAAAGGACACGTGCTTGTCGATTCTTGACGTGCGCACCGAAACCGAGCGCGTGATTACGGGTAACGATACTAATGTAATCATCGCTGCTTACCAGCAGCGCGTGGCGGATGTCGATGCCGCGCTCGCCCAGTCGGTAACGACCTTCTCGCTCAGACCGACCAAGTCGCAGCTGGAAGATATCTTCAACGATCTTTGCTCCCTGCGCGGTCAGATGCTCTCCAAGAACACCGTGACGTTTATCGAGCATGCGTTGCAGGATTCTGCCGCGCCGCAGCGCGAATCCCTCATCCAGGGCAATGCCCTCCAGTTTATAGACCGCATTCACGTCAAATACCCCAAGTACCGCGACATGCTCCAGCCCATCGTCGTTGCCGTGGATGATGTCAAATATGGTCTGCGGTTGACGCTGTCGCGCACGAACCCATCGGACGTTTTCCTCGCACATGTCGTCGAACTCTTTGCGCGCACGCACAGTCTTCCGGAGGACCTGGACTGGCACACGCTCGCGCGTGAGCACGAGCTCAAGAAACTCCGGGCGATCGTCTTTGAACGCGCTCCCACGAGCCGCAAGTGGGCTTTCTACTTGAGCATTCTGATTGTCGTGCTGGAAAAACTGGCGCTGCGCGTCAACGTCCACGGCTATCTGCAAGACCAGGATATCGTTGCACTCGACACGGTCTTTAGCGAGATTGCCTATGTCTGGAAGGCCGCCGAAGAATACAAACGCGAAAAGGAGGCCGAGCGCGAGCAGCTGTACAAGATGCGCGCCAAGAGGTACGAGCCGGCCACGGATGAAGAGCAGGAGGAGCTGGAGCGCAAGGCCCTCTTTGCTAACTTTGAAGATCTCTTTGCGGATCTCAACGTGGACGAAGATCATCAGGCACCGCAGGAAAAGGCACCGGCCGTGCAAGAAGAGAGTGTGCTCAACGAAGTCGATCTCCAGCGTATTGGTATGCTGCATAAGTCGCTTTTTGATACCTACAGCCGCGACACCTGCAAACGCGTTCCCCAGGATGCCGACCTCCGACTACGTTCGCACCAGGCAGCGGGCCAGCTGGCCACCATGGCCTCGCTGGCGTTTGCGCACACACTTGACCCCGTCTGCCATACCGGCCACCTCGTCGCTGTGGCATCGACGCTGCAGCGCCTAGAGGCCGAGCAGCCTTCGGACGATTACGACTTTTACACGAGCGAGAACGTTGGTGAGGCCAAGCGCGTCGAACCGGTGGTACGCCGTTTCAAGGCACGCGTGCAGCAGATCCTTCGCGACTGGCCGGAGCATGCGGTCTTGGCCCAACTGGATGGCCTGTGCGACCGCCTCCTCAGCTTCTCGATTGTCTCGCCCATCGCCAAATTCTTGACCGGTGTCGAGGTTCTGCTTCAAAAGTCGGAGGACTGGGAAGCCTACGCGGCTAAGCACGTGTCACTCAAAGCCAATCGGGAAGAACTGACGGGCCTGATCGTGCGCTGGCGCCAGCTCGAGCTCAACTGCTGGCCGAAGTTGCTTGCTGCCCAAGAAAAGCAGACGCACGCGGCCGCGTACACATGGTGGTCACACCTCTACGACACGGTGCGCAACACGACGTTCAACGACGATACCAACGAAGCCATCGTGTCCAAGGTACGCGGGTTGCTCGCTGTACTCGATCAGTTCATCCAAGCTGCCAGCATTGGCGAGTTCCAGTCGCGTCTCAAGATGCTCGACAGCTTTGCCCGTCAGACCGAGCTTCTCACGGAGGACACGAGTTTGAAGATCCTGTCCACCGTGCTGCGCAATGTCCACCACTACTATAGCCAGTTTGTAGACCACGCGGCGCTGATGCTCAAGCAGCTGCGCCAACCGATCGAAAGAGACCTCAAGGACTTTGTCAAGATTGCGAGCTGGAAAGACGTGAACGTTTACGCCCTGCGACAGAGCGCGCAAAAGACGCATCGCCAGCTCCATAAATGCATCCGCAAATACCGCGATGCCCTGAACACACCTATGCTGAGCGTTATTGCCAACTACAACGAGGAGAACGCCATGTTCCAATACGGTGACGATAAGCGCTACAATGACTTGTATCCTCATCTGGCCGAGCAGCTTGGTCGACACGACCTGTGGATGGCTGCCACGACCACTGTGCCCATCACGAGTGTATCTACCCCTCCTTCTCAAAAGCATCTGGCCAACCTGCAACTCACGCTGAACCATTTCCGTCGCTACTGCCGCGAGGACTTGCTCCAGCCAGGTGAGGTTCCCCCGCTCGAGTCATTCATGACCACCATGATCGAGCAGATCAAGGACTTCCAGAAGGAGACTCCGGCCATCATGACGGACGAGAACAAGTCGACTGTCAAGAACCAAAAACTCCTCAAGAAGAAGGCCCTTGTTGACTTTTTGAAGGAATTGCGCCGTCTGGGCCTGCGCGCGCGACCCGGCACGCTGGCCGAACGCAATGCGGACCTGGCCTCTCTGTTTGAGAGGCGAGCCGCCTCCTTAGAAGAACCCCTGTGGGAGCGTGCTAACGACTACTATTATCGGTGCATTGCCCGCATGTCGCACCTGCGCACTGTCAGCCAGAGCCAGGTCAAGGACATTACCCAGTTAGAAGTCGAACGCGGCATGAGCGCGACCGAGCACGTCTTTTCGCTTGTGACCAAGGAGCGCGCCCTGGCCAGCCGCTTCCAGGAGCTGACAACAGTGCTCCAAGCCGTTTTGGGTCAGCTCCAGCCTGTCAAGCAGGTGCCCCTCCACGCCTCGCTAGCCATGCGCTTCCTTGCACATAAGCTCCTCGTGGATGACCTCGTCGCGATGCTGTCTGACGCACACGCGATAAGCGTGATCCAGGCCGAGTTTGAGGCCAGTGCGCGGGGCGCACCCACCAAACAACTCGTCGAGTTGTTGCGCGCTGCTCAAAGGGAAACCGATGCTTGCTTTGCCAAACGCTTCCTTTCCGCGCAAAAGGCGAACCTCGACGTCCTGCTCACGGAGGATGTGGAAGCCATGATCCAGAAACACGAGGATACGCTCGAGACCGTCCGCACATCGCTCGTCGCCGTGGCTGGCCAGGTCGCCACGATGAAGCAGACGGTACATGCTATCCTGGCCCACCTCGACGCGCGCATTCAGACCAGCCACGCGCGTGAAGCCCAGGGTGACGAACAAACAAGTTTGACCGCCGTTCAGGAAGCGGTCTACGGTGTGATCGATGCTATCTTGGTGTCAGCTCAGGATCTCAAGAAGCTGCCTGTGAAACCCAAGGCAGAAGACGAGGAGCTCGAGAATGGCATGGCCGACAATTATATCAGGGAGACACACGATGCGCAGTTTGCCATGATGCGTGCGCTCCACCTCGAGACAGTTGTCAAGCGATGCATGGATGCCTTCCAGGCCGTGCAGAGCACCGCTCACAAAGCTGAAGCGACCGAGCTCTTGCAGCAGGTGTATCCCTTCCTCGAGCAGTACGCGCGCCTGACCCAGCACAATCTCTTGCAATTCCTGTTACATCACAAGTCACTCGCCAAGCTGGCCTATGCGTTCACCAACTCCTTCACTCTGCTCCTTAGCAAGGGCTTCTGTATGCCCGCCAACGCGGATGAGGAGGAAGAAGCGGGCGAGTCCGAAGGCACCGCAACCGGCACGGGTATCGGCGAAGGCGAAGGCCAAAAGGATGTCAGCAACGAGATTGAAGACGAAGAACAAGTCCTGGGCACTCAAAACGAGGAGCGCCAGGAGCAAAAGGACGACACCAAGGAAGAGAAGGAAGGCCTCGAGATGGAGAACGACTTTGAGGGTAACCTTGAGGACGTCGAGGATGATGGTCAAGACGAGCAGAGTGACAAGGAAGATGAAGACGAAGAGGAGGAGCTCGATGACGAGATCGGTGACGTGAATGACCTCGACGGTGTCGATGACAAGATGTGGGGCGATGAAGATGCTCCCGAAGACAATCGTGAGAGTGACAAGACTGTCGATCAGCAAGGTCAGAGCGAGCAGCAAGAGTCGGATGTGGTCGCCAAAGACGAAGAGGATGACGAGCAAGCTGGCTCAGATGACAAAAAGGAGAAGCAACAGGAACAAAAGCCGCAGCCTGAAGGCGATGAGAACCAGCCGCAGCCCGAAGGCGAAGAGCAACAAGATGATATGGAAGGTGACCAAGGTGATGAAGACGAAGAGGAGCCGGAAAGCAAAGGCGGCGAGCAGATGAACGTTGAAGTACCTGAAGCCGAGACGTTGGAGTTGCCGGACGATATGGATGTGGACGATAACGAACGGCAGGGCGACCAAGAGCAGGATGACGAGGGCATGGAAGATGCCCTGGATCAGCTCGAGGACGAGCCTATCCAATCATCGGAACAAAAGGAAGAAGACGAGACGATGCAAGATGCCGAAGAAGGCGAAGAGCAATTTCAGGATGCGCTGGACGTGCCTGAAACGCAAGATGAAGATGAAGAGATGGCGGATACGACCGCCCAAAAGGAGCAGGAAGAAAAAGAAGAAGAACAGGAAGAGCATCCTACAGGTGATGGTGAGAACGCCAAAATCGATGGCGAGGAGAACGAAGCTGAAGAGGAGCAGCCTGATTTGGCGGCTCAGAATCAGGAGCAGCCGGCGGGTGACGACACCAGCACGGACAACCAGTTTGGTGTGCAGGGCCAGCGCGGCAAGGCGAGCATGTCCTCGGCGGGCAAGCAGCAGAACGACCAGCAGGACGAAGGTGAGAGCGGCGAGCCCGAGGTCAATGAAGCCATAGACAAGAAGCCTGGCATGGCCGAGCAGGGCACGAGCCAAGCTGGCCAAGAGCCTCAAGAAGAAAAGGAAGGTGATGAGGAAGAGGAAGAGGAAGACGACGCTAAGGCCAAGACGAATCCCGAGCGTAGTCTGGGAGACGCTTTGCAAGACTGGCGACGCCGTCTGGCGGATGTGACGGACGCCCAAGAAGATGAAGACGAAGAAGAAGAAGCAAAGGCCGAAGACGAGCAAGAGGCGCAAGTCAATGAGGAGCACGCCTTTGAGTACGTCAAGAATGACGAGGAAGCGCATGATGCGCAGACCATGGGCAATGCGGCGCCGGACCAGGTGCAAAATATCCCGATGGCGATGGACGCGGATATGCAAGACGAGGAGCAGGTCGCAGGTGAAGAAGCCGACAAGCCAGAAGAGCCAATGGATACCACGATGGAGGGACTCCTACAGCAGCCTGAGGAGGCCACGTCGGGCACGCGCGAGCAAGGCGGTGCGATCGCGAGTCGCGAGCTGCGCGACGACGTGTCACTCGAACCCGAAGGCCTGACAATGGACGAGTCGGTGGTGGCGCATGAGCCGCTCGAGGCCGAAGACATGGAGCGCATGCGGCACGAGCTGGAGGCGACGGTGTCCGAGTGGCGCGAAGAAGGTCGCGACCTTCAGCAGGCGCGCGATCTGTGGAATCAGTACGAGAACCTCACGCAAGACCTCGCTATGGGCCTGTGCGAGCAGCTGCGCCTGATCCTTGAGCCCACGCTCGCGACTAAGCTGAAGGGCGACTACCGTACCGGCAAGCGGCTCAATATGAAAAAGATTATCCCATATATTGCCAGTCAGTTCAAGAAGGACAAGATCTGGCTGCGCCGCACCAAGCCAAGCAAACGCCAGTACCAGGTCATGATCTCAATCGACGACAGCAAGAGTATGTCCGAGTCGCACGCCGTCCAGCTCGCATACGAGACCCTATCACTCGTGTCCAAGGCGCTGTCGCAGCTCGAGGTGGGCGATATCGCCATCACGTCGTTTGGCGAGCGCATCCGCCTGCTCCATCCTTTCGACCAGCCTTTCTCGGGCGACGCGGGTGCGTCGGTGCTCCAGCAATTTACGTTTGCCCAGCAAAAGACACAGGTTAAGAGCTTGCTCGAGACCTCGCTCGCACTCTTTGAGTCGGCCAAGTCGACTGCGAGCGGCTCCCAAGAGCTCTGGCAGCTTCAGCTCGTGATCTCGGACGGTATCTGCGACGACCACGAGGCTATGCGGACGTTAGTGCGCCGCGCGATGGATGAGCAGGTCATGATTATCTTTATCGTCGTCGACAACAAGCCTGAAAAGGATTCGATTCTCAACATGAACTCGGTCAAGTACGCGACCGTCAACGGCAAGCTCTCGCTCCAGATGACGCCCTATCTCGAAACCTTCCCCTTCCAGTACTTTATGATCCTCCGCGATATCAATGCCCTTCCGCACGCCCTTTCAGATGCGCTTCGTCAATACTTCAGTTTCGTTTCGCAGTAAATAAGTATCATAGAATACATAGTCTCATATATATATCAATATATCACACGAAAGAATCTTTATTTTTTTTTTACAATTGCAGGATGCTATGGATGCATGGTTTGGTATCAAAATCGAGCGCGATTTTTTTTTAAACAGAAGGCGTGGATGAGAAATACATGTCGGCCGACATGGGAGACAAGGGGAACGAGGCGGAGGCGACTTCGTCCCCCGGGGTAGTCTGGCCCGTCGCAGCCACAGCAGGAAACGCAGTGGCTGTCAAAGCCGACGGGTCTTGCGGCATAAACATCGCACCGGCCGTTGTGGAGGGGTCGGCCAGCGAGGTGTTGTGGAGCTTCATGGTAAGCAACTCATTTTCATCTAAAGATATACAGCTGTTCAATCACTGGGCATCGTCTCATTACACATGTTACACACATGCGAAACACATACCAGGAGGAGATAAAACACCACCGGTGGCAATGACTTTGCGGATACCATACTGCAAGCGCATCTGATTCTGCTGAAGGTCGCCAAAGGCACTCTGCAAAAACTGAAAGGTGCTTTGGAGCTCCTGAAACTGCTGGACGAGCTCAGACTGGGCAGTCTGCATGATGGCCACCGAGGTGTGCAAGTCGCCCGACTCGCGACGTAAGCCGTCGGCATCGACCGTCTTGCGGCGTATCTGAGGAAGCAAATCAGACCGGTCACGCATAAACTGAGTATGCGAAAACTCCCAGACGTCGCCCTCCGATTGCTGGTGTTGCTGTTGGCTGCGACTGCTCGTGCTCTTGTTGATCTTGTGGAAGCCATACATGTTGAGCTGACGCACAAAACTGGAAAAATTGCCGTGCTTAAAATAGACGGGTAACACTTGATTAGCAAAGGCCTTTGCGTTGTAGATAAAAAATGAGCTGCCAGATGGGCTCCACGTGATCCTGTTTTGGAAGCGGTTGTCGTTTATCATGCTAATATCGACAGTTGAGTGATATACATCATGCACAGGCGTTTTCTTTCTACCTGTATAATTTTTTTATAAAAGCACTGGCACCTTTGCTTTGCTTGGATGACTTATTAGGTGATGGGTCGAATGATTGTTGTTGCTGTTGCTGTTGCTGTTGCAACGGCTGCTGAGCAGCAAGCCAAGCGTCTTGTGGTGGCTGGAACATGGACGGCGAAGGGCTTGGAGAGTAAGCGGACGCGATGGAAGACATAACAGCTGTACAACCAAGGGTAACAATAAAAAAATTTAAACTTTCTCCATGGCCTGTGCATTTCATGCAGCAGCGTGTCTGGATAGGTTTCGCATGGGATGGTGGCCAGGTGGCGGAAGGACCGTGATATCGGGTTGGAAGGGGTTTACGGAAGAGCGCGGTTGACCGGGTTAACCCTTTAAGCGAGGAAACAGAGACGTCCAAATATAGCAACTGTCCATCAGCCACGCGAGAGAAGAAATTGGAATGCTCAGCAGCGCGCACTTCAAGAAGCAGTGCGGCTTTTCGGCGGCCGAGTAGGAAACAAAAAATTACTTTAATTAGATTGGCAATGAAATTCGTTTTTCCCGTAGGTACCCGTTATGAATCATAACTTGCCGGAAACCTCCTCCCTTTCTTACCGTTTGCACCAAATCACAATTAAAGAGGAACATTCATAAACCTCACGCGCTTTTTTTCTTCCTTCTTTTCTGTATCTCCATCTTTCCACTTTCCTCTCTGCCTGCTTACTTTTTTATATCCAATGACCATTCTTGGAAACAGCCTTCCGCTTTTTGGATCTCTCTTTTCCAAACAAACGGATCGCCGCCTCTGCAAGCAAGTCGGGTCCATCTCGACTGTTATCCGACAGCAACAACAGCAGACTTTTTCCTCGACTTCATCGGCACGCGCCCACCCCAGCGTCAAGTCGGCTGACTTCCGCTCGCATACCCATTCGAATAGCAGCCATAGCCAGTCGCATGCGAACGGTGAGACGGTTACGGAGGGCAATATCCTCAGTGCCTTTCCTCGTCCCAACCTGAACCCGACCCTGCATTTCTCGCTCTTTGGCCTGCAGAACTCTCCGCCTCAGCAAGACTCAAGATCCACCACCGCACAGTGCTCCAACTGTGCTGGTCCGCACTCCACTGACTTTTGCCCCTGTTAAATCCATCCTCCTTGTTCGCGGAACACCCCATTTATTCTCTGTCTCCCTCTCTCGTCACTCATCTCTTACGCCTCCGCGCTCTCTTTCTCTCTCTCTCTCTCTCTATCTCTCTATCTCTCTATCTCTCTATCTCTTTTTGCTTTTATCTGCTTTTGAATTGTATATAGACCATCACTCATAAATAATATGCATCGCTTATTGTATCAACGGTTTCAAACCATACCCATATACATATCCATGTGTCTCACAATTTACTTTTATGTTCCCAAGTGTAATCTTATTATGTCGACCTGCTTTACAGAAGATAACAATCAGACCATGAAATGCTTTGTGTGGAGGAAAAGATAAAAATGATGGGGTTAGTTTAGTATCGGGGTGACTGCAACAGCATTTTGGAGAACCAAGCTGAGAATGAGCTGTGTGTGATTGCACACGCATATCACATACATTCTGTAAATCATATGGAGTCACCGACATCTCACCCACGCTATGCTCCCAACTACCTAAACAAATCAAACAGTAAGTCGCATTTGAACTTCATACCATCGCTGTTTTCTCATTCTGGTTTTTATATAGGCATGAACCTAGACGAGGTACAGTGGTTTATTCTTTTACCCACCTTTGTTTGACTGAGCGAGTGACCGACTGACCTCATTTCTTCTGCAGGAAGTGAGGCTCTTTTCGAACAACAAAGAGCGCGACAAGTACGACAACATGGCCGATTTGTTTGCCATTATAGTGCTCATGGAGCACCTCGAGAAAGCATTCATTCGCGATTCTATTACGGCCGAAGAGTAAAAACCCAAAGCGAACGATACACCGGGGCATTCTCTTAGCTCACGACCAAGTCCTCTAGATACACACCTCAATGCGCCAACCTTATTGCTAAGTACAAGACGACCATGAACTTTCTGTCGGATAGTGTAACCGATCTCGAAACCTTTATGGATGATTACAAGGTGACTTAATATTGCACAACACCATCTGCTTGCTTAACAAGATATCAGTTGACTTGTCCAGCTGCGGTGAATCGATTCAAGATTGGCGTGCCAGCCACATATGAGCACGCGGTGGGTGATAACTCGAAACAAGATGTTGGTAAATCAGCCAAATAC
Source organism: Syncephalastrum contaminatum (assembly GCA_013461545.1). Taxonomy (NCBI): domain Eukaryota; kingdom Fungi; phylum Mucoromycota; class Mucoromycetes; order Mucorales; family Syncephalastraceae; genus Syncephalastrum; species Syncephalastrum contaminatum. The sequence continues at coordinate 462,507 of VAFG01000345.1, read as the reverse complement.
ATTGCTGAGACGGTCTTGGTAAGTGAAGGCTATTTTTAAGGAGTGTGCGGTGTAGGCTCACTTTTAATACAAAAGCACTTTATTACCTTGATGGATACCCTGCGTCTCAATCGATACGCTGTCGACGAACTGCACCCTATTCTAGCCGATCTCATCCAGTCACTCAACAATGTCCCTGGTCTACCAGCTGATTTTGAAGGCAAAGCCAAAGTACGCCAATGGCTCATCACACTCCACTCCATGAAAGCGAGCGACCAGATCACCGAGGAGCAGGCCCGACAGATGCTCTTTGAGATGGACCAATCGCATACTGAATTCTATCGCTTGCTGAGCGGTGAACAAAAGGTCATGGCAGACGCACAGTGAAATACATACCCTGTTTACTTTGCCCGGTCCTATCTTCCTATGTATTGTACAGACATTATGTAATTTATGACCCAGGGGAACTGGTTTGGGCTTCGTGCCTACGATGCATGTCATATTTCCATGTCATAAAATTTACTGCTTTCACATTTGCAAGTATTTAACTCTATGCGAGATGGATCTATGTATATTTATGAGGTACATAGATATGTGCATAGGGTTGGCTAGGTACTGAATGAGTATTGAGTGTGTCTATGATATATGCACACATTTAGTGATAATTTGTAAATGTATGGTTTAATTGGTGGCTCGTGAGAGAGAATCGTCTAAAGATCCATTTTCCCATTACTGCACGGCTTATAACTCTCTTTTCCTCTTCTCCTGACTTGGACCATTGCGTGTCTATCACCCTTCCTTTCCCTTTCCTTTCCTTTACTCGATTCTTCCTTCGTTCCATTCTGCAATGATCCAGGACAAGTACATTGGCCTCACTCTCGCCATGAGCTCGAGCGTTTTTATCGGTCTCTCCTTTATCATCACAAAAAAGGGACTCATCAATGCCCAACGACATCATGGTAGCGTCTCTCGGAACCTTACAAGTAACCTGTGACTGAAGCAAAGAACGACGCGTAATACAGGTACATCCGCTGCAGACGGAAAACACCACTATTTAAAGAACTGGACGTGGTGGGCTGGTATGGGAACAAGTAAGTCGTGATGTGTATTATGCGATTTCTGTATTGATGTATGAAATTAATGCCCCTCGTTGTATGAATTATTTTCTGTACAGTGGCCGCAGGAGAGATCCTCAACTTTAGTGCCTACTCCTTTGCACCCGCCATCCTTGTGACGCCGTTGGGTGCGCTGTCTGTCATCCTGGGTGCTATCTTCGCCTCGATCTTTCTTCAGGAAAAGCTAGGCGCGATTGGCAAGATTGGGTGTCTCTTATCTGTCGTGGGTGCAGTGATTGTGGTGCTGCATGCGCCAGAAGACAAGAATGTGGACTCGATTGATGAGCTCTTGCGCTACGCGATGCAGCCCACGTTCCTTACTTACTGCACCTTTGTCGTTGTGACCAGTCTTGTCATGATCTACAAGGTCGTACCCAGATATGGCAAAAAGAACCCGCTTGTTTACGTCTCCATTTGCTCGCTCGTCGGCTCCGTCTCGGTCATGTCCATCAAAGCGTTTGGCATTGCCCTCAAATTGACCTTTGCCGGAAACAATCAGTTCACTCACCTGTCCACTTACTTCTTCGGTCTCGTCGTCGCTGTCTGCATCATCACCCAAATGAATTATTTTAACAAGGCCCTCGAACAGTTTTCGACCAACGTGTAAGTTTCAATATCATGCGTAATCACGATTTTCTGTTCCTTACATTGCGTATAGTGTGAACCCGATCTATTTTGTGTGCTTCACGACGGCCACCATCGCCGCTTCGACGCTGCTGTTCCAAGGATTTAATACGGATAACCCGATCTTTTCGATATCCCTCGTCTGCGGTTTTATCATTATCTTCTCGGGTGTGTACCTTTTGGACTCGATTGCCCGGAGTCCAGACAGCACCAGCGCTTTTCGAGAGGGCGAGGACGAACATCATCTCCTTATGAGTGAAACCACTATGCTGGACCACGACGACGAGGAGGAGGCTGTCGTCATTCGCGAGGATGCAGAAGACGAAGGTCTGAGACGCACGAGCCGCACGAGTTTCCATCGGTGAAGGCAAGCATGACTTTCGCATACGTTCATCTTCTTTCTTCTCGTACCTGACCCCTTCCTTCTTCCTTTCCCTCTACCTATCGCTTCTCTTATTGTATATTTTCCCTTCCCTGTTACTATTGTCGGCTGGATACCGTCATCATTTTTCATATACTTAAAACTACTTCTTTGTCATTCGTATAAAAATAACGAATCGAGTGGATTCAAGCTCTTCTAAACATCTACTACGCATATTTGCATACTCGAAAAAAGGCCTTGGGTATATTTATATATCAGTCGGTAATCATGGGTTTGTGAATATTCGAGTCATTCAATATGTCATCGTCATGTGATGATAGGTCGGCCGTGCTATGTCCCATTTGCAGATAGACATTCGAGCACACATATACGTGTTATGACCAGGGAAAGAAGCACGACGAAAGAAGGAATGGCGTTAAATCTCATTTATGCTCCGGTGTAGCTTAGGCAGCTTGATTAAACTTTTAAGAAGGGGTGTGTGTGTGTGTGTGTAACGAGTCAACCAAAAGCCCTGACCTTGTGTTCTCTTCCGTTGAATCAGGGCAGAAATAATGTTCAAGCCTGCAATATGAAATTTAAGATAAAGAAGAAGAAAAACCAAGATGATTGCATCGTGTGGTTTCTTTTTTGGTGAGAGCTTCCGGCTGGCTGGACTGGAGTAAGAGCAAGGCGCGTCACCACCCTCTGCTTTTAGCTCATTATTTGATTTGCCGCTATCATATGATTGGTCGGATCTCATTTTCATGCTTTTCCTTCTTTGCGCGTCTTGGCGACCTCTGTTTTCGATTTCTTGCACTTCTTTCACTTTTTCACAATGTAAGTTTTTGGATCTCGGGTCAAGTGAGCCTTATTTCTGCTCAAAGTGCTACTTCTATATTATGGTTTATAAATGATTTTACTGCAGGTCTGCACCTTACGACCCTTACATTCCCAACTCACAGCAGAATGCGGGTGGAGCTCCACCCAAGACCCAGCGGGTGCAAGCCCAAGTCGACGAAGTTGTGAACATCATGCAAGATAATATTGACAAGGTCATGCAACGCGGCGAGCGTCTGGATGACTTGCGTGGCAAGACGGGTAAGAAAAATGATCTTTTTTTCGATCTACCAAGTCTTATTTTCTTGACATACTTTCATTTTTGTCTGTAGAGGATTTGCAGTCTACGTCGCATCACTTCCGCCGTGGTGCTAACCAGGTCCGCAAGCGCATGTGGTGGAAAGATTTGAAATGGAAAATCATCATTGCGGTGACTATTTTAGTGATTCTGGGCATCATCATTGGTAAGTTCTCGAACCTCACGCAAATAAATAGCCGCTTATTGACCGAACCGTGTGGTTTATATTTATGTAGGTTCTGTTGTCGGCACTCAGGTAAGGAGTGATAGATAAGCATGGGGATCACTTGGGATGGGTATTTATACCGTTGCCTATTCCGAAACATTTAGACACACAACAACAATGATTCCAACAACAACCAGCAGCAGCAGCAGCAGCAGCAGCAGCAGCAGGGCCAGCAATCAGGTTAAAAAATATGATATCCCCACACTTCTTGCTTTTGCTATGATCTCAGCATCGACCCACTGCTATTACAGTTATCAGTGTCCTTCTACTTTTTTTTTCTTCTTACATTTCTATTACCTATTTTTTATCTTCCCTTTTTTCTCTTTCTTTTTGTGTAGATATAAAGTTACGCTTCTTCAATTTGCTGAGGTGGTGCTTTTACTTTAAATATTTGGTTGAAATGCTACGTACAAACAAAATGCACATGAGAAACGCTTTTACTTTCGGTATTATATGCTCTTCCAGATGACAAGGTCGCACAGAAACTGCAAATGTGGTAGACCATGACGCACTACAGGTAGGGAAACGGAATTGAATGATTTTGCAGCCTGTATCCTGGATTTTCTGATTTCTTGGCGGCAGTTGAACAGCAGCATAACGCGCCTTGCTTTTCTATTCGATCGGCTAACCCGTTTTTCAGTCTTCTTAAACGGCATCCCTATTGGATAGAGCAATCGCATATTGTAAAAGCAGTGGGTATTTAATGGATCCACTCATTAAACGGATCGTGATGTTCTTTCTCGTTCGCTGCAGAAACGTGGAAGAGACAAACAAGCAAGGCATTTAGGCGGACGATGCGTCGGCAGTAATACGGGAGGGCGTCAAACGTATGCCAGCTGGGTGGGCAACCTTGCTTACAAGATTATGGAAAATAGCATATTTCCGCTATACAGACTTAATCATGACAGCTCTGAGTTGAATATCTTGTCAATAGCTCTGGACACATACGTCGAAAATTGAGGGTCAAAGGTCTGCCGGATATTCTACCCCACATAAAACAGCACATCTATGATTAGCGCTGACGTATGTGGCGCTGATCAAAGTACAAAATGTGAACTCTAGAAGACGGCCAGTGCCGTCAACCAGTCTTTGTGTCGAGCTTCCAGTCTATTAAGCAGACAGAGCTGAAAGTCACACATGTCTGGCAATGGCCTAGCGCAGAGAGCCGCATTGAGGAATTGTTGTATGTGTGGTAACCCTTCGCTTTCAAAAGCCTGGTATTTCGAAAGGGCTCTGATAAATAGCATGCTCTCAAGCGGTATCAATGCTCAAAAGAGATACATGATTATTCTCGAGCTGATTTTCTGACCTCCCTCCACAAGAAAACGCCAGACTTCGCTGTGCGAGCGCATAAAGTTGATGCGATGATTGCCTTAATACTAGACCTTATCTACGTTAGGAAGGAATGATATAACCCATAGCATGGTGCTGATATTATATCTTCGTGGGATCGTCGAGGGGGAAAATTTCGAGGAGAGAGAGCGTAAGCTGTCGTACAGTTTTCCCAATGGTAAGCCTAATGCTATCAAAGAGCGTTGCTTGAACCGGCCAATTTGTAAGTACAGATAACATATTGCAGCTGCAGTCTCTGCAAGCGGAGTGGAAGTGGCAATAGCTATCTACATATACAGTAATCCATTACAACCCGAGTTATCGCTCCAACGGCTCACTTATACCATATCATCTGGCCTCTGACCGTTGGTACCTGATCATTTAATTGACAAAGTGGATCGACGATCTGAGGACGTCCTGCTGCTCAATGTAACTCCGTATTCTGTCCAAGGACTCGGAAACATCGCATTGAAGCTGTGTCTGAGTTGACAAAGCTTCACGAGGCGTTCGACAAACTGTAACAAGAGCGAAGACAACAAACAAAAGGACCAAGGGGTGACTATGATTATGCTGATGCTAATCAAGGTCGTCCAAGGTAGCGCCGATCAATCTCGGAACTGCGACCTTCGCTAGCTTCGCTTTTAGATCATCTGTCCCCTTCCCAACGAAAGTTGCAATTACTGCCAAAAATGAATTTGATAGCGATCCATTTTTAGAGATACTACATATTGCCTGAAGATTTAAAATTCTGCAGGTCAGAAGTTGACAATAGTATACCATCCATCCCGTATTGAATAACGTTTTAGTACTAGCACAAGTCTTGCTTGCACCCATATAGATTATGTGTCTCCTCCATTTGCTTCAATGTGCTCTCGGGCTTGCTTTAGAGTAATGTATGCAGTCTCTGTATGAGATTGATACTACCTGCATATGTCGCTATTTCATTGAACAAATTCATTTTGAAAGCCTGTTGTGTTCATCTACATTACTACAGTAGGTACTCTCCGTAGAAATACTCTCCAGCCAACTTCCGTCTCCACAGTAGACAGAGAGCGTTTCCCCCCAACATTGCTGTTGTGAGCCTGAGAAATATCCACCAAGTAATATAGGCTTTCTGAGCCTGCCATTGTCGCTTATTTTTGTATAATAGGTCGGCATGTGATCCTTCAATATAGACTCTGTCTGGGTGTGGTTATTTGCATGTATATCCTCCTGTGAAGATGGCAGCTTTAACGATATGCGGTTTCGTCATCCTCTCATGCAGACTCCCTAACTGTAAGTGAGACCTTCTATCACGATCTACGTGTTAGACTATTATTTTTCAGGTCTGAGTGCAGTAACAGATTCCTGCTATATCATTCTCAATGAAATACAATACGCTTATAGTAGTCTATGTGACCTATTTGTCTCCTTTACATTCTCCTTCCTCCCCTCTATGAGCCACAAAGAAAACGTCGCTGCTGCCATTCACAGGGTTTCCATTGCTCAATGAGTCGGCGTCAGGATCAATGCGTCTGTGGACCTTCTGTCATGCTACCAAAGCTCGATCCTTTTTTCTTTCTGGGATCTTTATGAAATTGTGCGACACATCATCCTCTTCTGTGGCAGCTCACCTATCATTGGCCAGGCTAATCAAATGTGATTGGCTCAATCAATACTCTTGTACATATCTACAGATACTACGTATTTGTTCTAATAGACAATCAACAGAGTTCCTGTTGTAAGAGTACCCTCTGTCTGATCATGAGTCGTAACGCGCCCTAGATTATTTCCATGATCTGAAAGTTTATGAATTTAAGCGAATACGAAGGCATAAGATTTCTAGACCCGTTGCGTCGTTCTTTGAGGGATGGTTGTGCCGTTTCTATTCAAGTTGTCAGAATGAATATTGGTTGTCACTCATAAAACTTGATCGCGCCAAAGCCATCGTATTGGATATTTCCGGCTATTTGGTGCTTGATATCTCCGAATGCATGATATACATTATCTTTAAGTAAGGTAGATACGATATTATAAGATATGTCAATAGAGTCAGTGCTTGCTTTCTGAGATATCTAGTAACAAATGTGCATCTGCTCCTTCGACATACGCATAAAAGCAAAAAAAAATAACCGACGACGATATTATCATGTACCTAGGCCCTGTATACGGACACTGACATTATGCCGACCCTCATGGTAAATGCGTATCTAAGACTTGGCATTATACTAACTCATGTATACATACGCATGTTGCGGTATTCTTCAGCTAATGTACTCACCAAAGTGCTCGCCGTTACAAAGGATTCTGTACATATTTGGAACTTTGCTTCTAAGGCCCATAGAAGGTGGATCAAATCACGTTCATTATTACCACTGGTACAATGAGCTTCGCAGGCATGAACATCTATGTATTATATATGTGCTTTTTAATGGGCCAAGACGTCGACAGACTGACCAAGAGCTTCACTCAATTCCTCGTTCAGCAGGCCATCCAAAGTATGATCATCTCGGTGATAGAACCATTTGTTGCTTTCCTTGTCATAGTCGTATCGTTTAGGGCCACTTCGAATGAATAACAGGTGAGATAGGCATAAATATGAGTTATTTATCTAATTACCTCTTGGGTGAAGATAACCAGATTTGCTGGTTGGGTGGCTGTTTGTTGATAACGTAAGTGCCGTGTGCACCGAGCTTGAGGGTCATGACGCCCTGCGAGTACTCAACATCAAAGCCGTCAATCTCTGTTTCGTCGCCAATCGCCTCAAGGTTCTCAACAATCAGGTCCAGTGTGTCGTCCGAACACTGGTGGTACTCGCCTATTGACATTTCTCTGCATTCATTGAGCCTTGCTTTCGCTTCCTTGTATGAATGCCCTTACGCAGCCTTGAATTTGGGAGTGTGGGACGTGTATGACCGGGTCAAAACTGAGTGCGCAGGTGCGAAAGCTGTCAGTCGTTGAGCAGCAGTGAGGTAACGGCGAGGATAGCAGCGGGAAGCAGACAAGCCGAGAACACGTAAATTACTGCGAGCTGCCACGGTAGAACGCACGATTCGCGGCAAGGACGACATTATGTGACAAAGAGGAAAATAAATATAACCTCTTGAAGGGAATCGAATTCATGGTTCCCTCTCCGCTTGTTTATTTTACCGTAAGAGCAACAACTTTGCACGTCATTTTCTTATAAATGAACTTAATCCTATTGATCGTAATCTCGCCCCTGGATAAACATGGTGATATAGTCAGAAACACTTTTATAAGGTAAAAAAAAGCTGATTTCCCATCATTGACACCAGGTAATCCTATCTACATACTTAGGTATTACATTTATAAAATACTTTAAAAGATAAAGTTGCACACCGTTATAGAGTACATCAAGAGACTTTTTGATTTTCAGGTCGCATATCATGTAACAGGACCTCTGACGAGGATACAGCCTGGATAAGGTACCTCTGTACGCCATCCTTCTTGCTTTAGCAATCGCAGCGCCGAAGGCAGCAGCTTGGACTCGCCATATTTCGAATGTCTGCCTGCACCCGTGACGACTCGCAGCGGTTGAAAGCGCTTACGTGCTACAGTCAGTCAGTTAGTCTGTCAGTCAGTGTCTGGTTCGTCTATGTGGTTGGATACTTACGTGATTGCATTTGGCTCCTGGACCACCACTGGGTGACTCCTTCCTTGAGGAGTGTCTGCGCCTCGCTTACTGAAAGGCCGTGGAGATCCAATAAATGATCATCATTATTCTCCAGCCTGTGTACAGGTTGCAAATGTTTAGCTTGCTGCAAAGACAATTCTTTTTCTTTCCTGATTTACCGATGTCCTCGTACAAGGGCTCGTGCTGCACGCATATTCCACTCCTTGGCTTGTTTATCCAGTTGACGCGCCTATACTCTCTTTCTTGATGAGCTTACATCTTACCAAATATTCATTTCTGGCACTTACGTTATCCGAATAATAGAATGCAATACCTCCTTCAGCTCCTCTGTTCCTGGACCGCCGATATGCTTCGGCCGCGCGCTGAAATAACTCGTTGCGCTGCATGATACACGACATGGCCATCGACCGACATTCCTCTGGGTCGTCTTCGGCATAGTTCTCGCGATTGTTGAGGAGGAGGTATTCGGGTATGGTTGCTACGTCCTTGAGATCGGCCTTAATGTTGGCTTGCAGTGATAGTTGCTTCATCCGGTCCGTAAGGTCCCGTTGCTCGCGATCAAAATTTAGGGCAAAATGAACGGCTTCCTCGACCTGCTGCTCGATACTGGGCGATGGCTTGGTGTTTAAATTAGCTACCGTTACACCGGCGGCTACACCATGGATTTCCTGCGGCGTGCGATCCGTGAGAATGGGGCGTAATCGAGATTCGATGTCATCCATGTCGCGTATCTGCTGCCACTGATGAAGCTCCATATGAGGTTTCTTCTCTTTCTCCAGCAAGGCACGCACGGACCCAATGATGTTGCCACGAGCACGCTGCACACAGCCGAGGATAACAGAGCGCTGCACGGATGGAAAAACGTGCTGGATGATATTCACCTGGTCGTCGTATTGGTGCCATACATTGAAGGGAACGGTGGCGAGCGATGCCTCGTTGGATTCATGTTCGAGTCGCCTTGCCCCAGTCATGAGGCCATTCGTCCAAACAACCTTGTTTTTCTTCTTTTTGTTTTTCTTCTTGTGGTTGTTGATATCTTGCTCTTCGTCTGTCAGTGAACCGGAGGTGCTGGATTCAGACTGCTCCTCAAGAAAGACATTATTGAGCAAAATGTCCGTCGCTTTCTCGAGATCATTGTCTTGCGCCTTGAGTGTGTTAAGCAGTTCATCCTTGGTAAGAGTAGGGAAGCACTTAAACAAAAAGTTGAGGTCGTCGTGCTCTTCATTGAGGAGAAGCTCTTGGGCCCTCTGGAGGATATCATCACTATTGTTCTGCTGTTCCGGCGTTTCGTTGTTCTCGAGGACGGCAGACGCTTCGTGCGCAAGCTCTTTTAGCATGTCATACGATGCTGTATAGTTTTGGGTATCGTTCCATATCGCTTGGACAAGCGCAGGATCCAAAGGAGGACAAAAGACTGACTTTATAATATTTTTGGTTGGGTATCCTCACAATATATATAAGTAATGACGGTACCTGCAGCTTTTCTAGCCCTTCATTATTCTTTGAGTCTGTCTGTTTTCTGTTTTTTCTTGTCGAGCGTGAGCTGTATTGATTGTCTTGAAGTCTTCCCATTATAAATCATCATCAACTATAGATGGAAAACTAAAAGACGATACAAAAGCGTGTCTGCACAATGATCCACATGGCAACGGTGCACTTTAAAAGTCAGTTCCAAGTCACAGCCACTCGTCATCTCTCTCGCCTGCATATGCCATGAAGTCATAGGCTCTTCTCGCAATGAGCCACCTAAAAAATATAGAACCTCACCATGGTTAAAAAGAGAGCTTGCATATTATATATGCTCGGGTAGTAGGCTTACTTTCTCCTTGCACAAATGCGGCGCAAAAGGGTATCATTTGCGCCATTATTAACAAGTGTCACTATCGTAGTAGTATTGCTATGTCGAGTACATTCTACATGTCGAGTACTACCTCAAAGTATTTTGCTACAAGCCCATGGTCTCATTAAATTATTCTGTTTGCATCTACATTATGCGCGATTTTAGTCTTCAATGCGTTACTCAATTCCAATCAACCAGGAACATGCAAACAAACAGATCTGCGGAGTTTCGAGAACCTTTTTGCTCTTCCCATAAAAATATAACTTTGACCATGTCGACCACAAGTCGAGCCATGTTGAGCGAAGCACCGGCCAACAAGGGCATGACATGTCTCGACCGCGATTGCTTTGCATACGATTGGCATGTCTATGGCATTCGGCTTCCGGGACGTGCGATTCCAGCCATAGCTTCCAAGCCAAATGAGTAAGTCTGAATTACAAAGAAGCAAAGCAAGCGTTAAATAAATAAATTTACTGCAAAGCAATAAATCATTGACTTTATTATAACGATAATGTAGTTGGATGCTACAGGTACCTCGGCTACCAATGATTGTACGTGACACAGAAGGCGACAATCTATATGCCATAGTACTCGTCAATGTCCATTCAGAGTCGGACTTGCCCCGTGACACGCGCGAAAAAATGCATCACGAAGGCTGGACTTTTGTCAGTCACACATTTCATATTACCTATGACTACTGGACCGCAGGTATATCCGATAAAGTTGATACATGCCATGCTAAGAACTTGACTGCTAGATCAGATATTCCGAGCAGTCCTACCCGGCGACAAGATCCCTTCTTCCTTTACCAAAGTGGGTCATATAGGTAAGTGCCGAATGGGACATTGCGTAAGGTATTTATTTTCTTTCTGTTCGTCAGCCCACTTGAATCTGCAGCCTGAGTTTGATGCCTACAAGGCCCTCATAGGCCAAGTCATTCTAGATGTAAGCTCAATGTCTAAATGTGGAAAAAGCACAGACCCAACCAATTTAGTAGAAATACAAAAACATCACCACCGTCGTTAACAAAACGACAACGATCGATAACACGTACCGAAATTTTCAAATGGAAGTCCTCGCCGGTCAAGACAAGATGGTCACTACTTTGGTAAGAAAAGAGAGCCAACAGTTATTCTTTGTGTACTCAATAGGAATAAACATCGACATACACACCCAACTTCTTCTGCTGCTGCGTGTATTGTTTGTTTTGTTTTAAATAGTCGGAAAACGGCTGCCGATTCACGCTCGATTTTAGCAAAGTGTACTGGAACTCACGACTGCAGCATGAGCATGACCGACTTGTTCGGTCCTTTGCGAAAGGAAGCGTCATCTGTAAGTTATCTAGCGATCTATACCTAATATATTTGAGTGAACGAGCCCCAAAGAAACCACAAAAAAAGGCTGCCTAGAGATTTGACTCAACGATAATTTCTGTTGCTTTTCATGTAGGCGACGTCTTTGCTGGTGTAGGACCGTTTGCGATTCCTGCGTGTAAGAAGCAGAGTTGTAAAGTCTATGCCAACGATCTGAATCCGGCTTCCGTTGAATGGTTGAACAAGAATATCGCGTTGAACAAGGTAACATGACAGCATTATTTTTTTTCCGTTCGCCGACGCTGCCGGGACCTAGAACCCATGCACCCCCTACTCCCCGCCTTTCGCCCTTTCTTTCTTTATACACAGGACTTTTGAGGGCCTAGACATCCGCGTTCAGTATTCAATGTGACTTACATCCTTCTTAACCCCATCGCCATTCTCCAAAAAAAAACAGATTACTTCTGACCGGATACGGACGTACAATATGGATGGACGAGCCTTTATCCGCGAATCTTTCACCTGGGATGACCAAATTGACCATTATATCATGAACTTGCCTGCGATTGCACTCGAGTTTTTGGGTAAGTATTACCTGCTCAGTCAAAAAAAGGAGCTCACGCGCTATATGATGTATTCAGATGCCTTTCGCGGGTTGGGTGAACATGTATCACGCACAGCATCTCCCATGATCCACTGCTACTGTTTCACAAGGGGTTCCGATCCTTTGAGCGAGATCAATCAGGTATGCATTTAACCGCGCACAGATGGATAGAGCTGTTTTTTAAAGTTGTCTATCAGCGGATAGAGCAAGCACTGGGTAGTGCACCGCCCGAGGCAGATATCTATTGGGTCCGCACAGTAGCCCCCAAGAAAGAAATGTATTGTGTATCCTTCCGGCTCCCTCCAGCCATGCGTGAGGTGCAGTGAAAGAAGGAGCGCTCCATGGCACGCTTGCATATGACCGTATCAATAAACGAATATAAGTGTACAGTATGTAATGAGAATGAAACCGAATCGGCTCGGGGCTCCGGTGCCAAGGCAGAGGCGAGATTACGGCAGGAGGTTTAAGCGCTTGAGGAGCGAAACCACTTGAAAGTTAAGAAAGCGTACAAATGCTCAAAAAGTCAAAGGTCCCTTCTCCCCCCAAAAAGAAAAAGTACGAGTGCTCAGTGGATCGTCAGCGATAAACCTGATCATGGGGTCACCGCCAAATAGCAATCGGGCGGGAGCAATTATACATGTACTGAACCACATGGCTACAGCGTAAAAAAGCCTCTTCATCATAGACTTACTCCGCCTGGCTTCCCTTCAGGCTTGCTTCTGCTTTTCTCTCTGCATACGTTGACTTTTTCTTCTTTTCTATTCTTTTTTCCCTTTTTTTTTCTATTTTTGCAACCCGTCGCCTGTGGCCCATTCGAGCTACTATACCATGAATCAGACGAAGGGGAAGAGGCTCAAAGTAGCAGCTGCATGCACTGAGTGCCGGCGCAAGAAAACAAAATGTAACGGCGAGCAGCCTTGCCTCGGCTGCCAAAAGGCCCACGCCACCTGTGAATACAGCCAGCACACAACATCAGCCAACTATATGTATCAGCCTTCTCTATCGCCACCTCAACCCCTTTCCGTGCATGCTTCTCTTGGTACGCGTACCAAGAAGGAGCAGCAGCAACAACAACAACAACAACAACAACGGCGAGAATCTATCTCCTCTATTGAGCAACGCCTGGTTGTGATTGAAGATATCCTAAGAACATTGTTGGGTGACGTGGACATGATACCGGGGGGCATGATCCATGCACCAATTCAAGATGACGGTAGTCCCGAGCGTCTAAATGGTAGCCGTGGCCTTGTGAACCTACCACCGCTGATGCTTCCCAGACGGAAAGCAACCGACCCCGGCGATGATGAGCATCGACATAAACGGCCGCGACGACAATCGCCTTCCCCATCTCCTGATATTTACAACAGGATTGACTCACCATGCCCTCCTCTACAAAAGCAGCAGCAACAGCAGCAGAAAACCCGGCGCTCAAGCATCCATAATCTACTCGCGAGGCCGGTCTCCTCTCCTCCAGCAGGGTCCCTGCCGTCATCTTTCAATACCTGCCCTCCGTCTCCTTTGACCATGCCCTGCTCATCTTCTACGAGCAAGCCGTGTTTAGCAGGTACCAAAATTACATACTCCTCACCGGAAGGCTTTATATCACCTTCTTCCTTCGAACATAATCATAATCCCAAGCATCATTCTCCTTCTTCCATACCATCCTCCTCTACGGCCTTTCACGACAGATTTTGTTACTCTACCGCAAGCTCTTCACCTTAAACTACTATAAACTGTAGATATATACTCGTATCCACCGAAGCAATTATATAAGGAAATTGAGATAGGAAATATTGCTTGAGTCGTCTCTTTATTATATGTTACAAACAAGGTCTTGCGGTGGTAAAGACATCGAAAGATGTCGAGACCTGTTTTGAAGTAGCAGTGGAAGAATACGCATGAAGCGCAACTGATGCCTGTTATTACATGCTAGCGATAGAGATGTGCAATTGACTAAGATTGCAGGTACGATATGATTGACACGAACGCGACATGGGAAACAAGTGGTGCAACGCACAGAACCCGGTATTCGCGGTCCGCACCGAGAACTGACTTGCTTCAGAGCTACAAGCCATAGAATGATTAGTTTTACTTTTAGTCTACCTACACGATAGAAACAAGCTACGCGTCGTCTTCGTACAAGAAGTCATACTTCAGCAACTCAACTAGAAGCCCTATGTTTACAATGATTTCCATGAATGTGATTGGTCGGTTAGCGGAGATCTAAAGTTCTCAGCGTCTCTCTGCCAAAAGTAGAATTCAAATTTCGAACTTTTGAGATCCTCCTCTTTTATCCAACACCATGGTATGTAGTATACATAGAAGGGATGGCTAGAGAAGACGAACGGATGGATGGGTAGATAAACAGATGGATGGATGGATGGATGGATGGGCGGATGGATGAAAGAGATACTGACTCTTTGGATGGATGAATAGGCTCGCGGTCCTAAGAAGCACATGAAGCGTTTGGCAGCTCCCAAGCACTGGATGCTTGACAAGCTTTTGGGTAAGGATGTCACATAACTGTGATCACTTTGTTTGCTCACCTTGGTACTGCGTATAGGCTCGTACGCCCCTAAGCCCAGCTCCGGTCCCCACAAAACCCGCGAGTGCCTTCCCCTGATCATCTTCTTGCGCAACCGCTTGAAGTATGCTTTGAATGGCCGCGAGGTCCAGTCGATCCTCATGCAGCGTCTTGTCAAGGTCGACCACAAGGTCCGCACCGACTCGACCTTCCCCGCTGGTTTCATGGACGTCATCAGCATCGAGAAGACCGGCGAGAACTTCCGTTTGGTGTACGACGTCAAGGGTCGCTTCGCCATCCACCGCATCACCGATGAGGAGGCCAAGTACAAGCTTTGCCGTGTCAAGAAGGTCATGACTGGCAAGAAGGGTATCCCGTACGTTGTCACCCACGACGGTCGCACCATCCGCTACCCCGACCCCCTGATCAAGGCCAACGACACCATCCGTTTCGACCTTGTCCAGAACAAGATTGTTGACTTCACCAAGTTCGAGATTGGCAACGTTGCCATGGCCACTGGCGGTCGTAACATTGGTCGTGTCGGCCTCATCGTTCACCGTGAGCGCCACATCGGTGGTCTCGAGATCGTCCACGTCAAGGACTCTCTGGGTCGCGTTTTCGCCACCAAGCAGTCCAACGTTTTCGTCATTGGTCAGGGCAAGAAGGCCTGGGTCTCCCTTCCCAAGGGCAAGGGTATCAAGCTTTCCATTGCTGAGGAGCGTGACCGCCGTCGCGCTGCTGCCGCTGCCAACTAAACACCTTTAGGCTTTTTTATGCATTTCATTTATGTAACTACGAATAAATGCTTATGCCTTTGGATCAAATATTACTTTTTTTTTCTTGGTCTTTACTCTGCTATATATCTATGTCTCTGATATATGTAATATCTACGAACACTGGGCTGTCACTATGCGCGATTTACGTGCATAATATTCTCAAGTCGATCGCATCTTCGAGCATTCTATACTGTTATCTAGTATGAAGACGAACAAGAACTGATAGCTTTCTAAATAATGCCTGCTGTTATTATCTTTGGAGTCTTTTACCATTCCTAGTTATCCTCCCCCTCCCCCACGCTATTTCCGTGCGCATCTTGGGCGACACCAACCCCTCTGCCAAAGTCTACCAGAATACAGGTTATCAAGGGAATGGCGTACTACCGTTGCTATAATTTGACTCGTTCTCACGTTGCTCACGTCTACGTAGAAAGAACATAAAAACAGCTCCTTTATCACTTGCTTCCCGACGATTGAGTGTCTAGAAAACGACGAAAACGACGGCTAATACGAGCCCTCACCTCATCGCATGAACTGAGCTTTATGACAACATATGACCATAATTGATGAGGACTTTTTCAATACAGTTAGACGAAAGAGTCAAAGTACTATAAATGGGCCAACAATTTACTAATTGTTCACCATTGTTTCCTTCTAGTGATGATCGGGATTCATGCTTATCCAAAATATAAAGGGACTATTCGGCAACGAGCTTTTGCATCGTGTTCGATTTACTCAGGATTGGTGCACCGAGAAATTACCAATAGGCCGCCATTGAGGTGACCAAATTGTTTAGGAAGCTCCATACACGCCCGATTGGGTAAATATATAGTAGTTTGGAATTTTAAGGACACGAGGAAGGAAGTATTGTGGCCCCTACGAAGACATAATAATAGAGTGAGCTGAGTATGTGTGCTATCTTTGCTTGCCGACATTTCGGAAGGCGAAGGGAGCATCCAAGTCAAACTAATTTACTGCTCTTGCAGAATATAGCGACACCGTAGAATCCTCCGTTGCGAAGGGTCGGTGCTATGCCCTTGTTGGGCTTAATGCTCCCGTATGCGTACACGAATTCTATCCTTCGTACATTTCGACCTTGTCGTCCGGTCCGCTATCGTGATCGGTGTCTTGTTCATCAAAAACAAGATTTGAGCTACAAAAATGTTAGTGTGTATCTGCCTGCACAATACAGTGCACAGCGGCGTGCCACTCTGGCAGGTTGCCTTGACCCCAATGAACCTTGGACAAATGGGTCGACATAGCTCGCCAACAGATGTGCCTCCGAAACATACTTCATATGACACATACAGAAAGGGGATTTCCTTTCAAGACACTTGATAGATAATTAGCAAATAAACAGATTTTGAGAGCTTTCAAAGCCGACAAGATGATTCGAGGTATGTTTCTCATGCTCGTTGGTTTGAGAGTAAAGAGAAAAGGGCCTCGCATATGCATCTTCTTCAAACATAGCACCATTTTTGGGGCCCTAATCTATATAAGAAAGAAAAAGTATGCCCTTAATATCCGCTAACTTTTTTCTTATAATTTTAACATGGCAACCCTAGGCCACTGGAAAGGTAGATATTAGAAAGAAGTACGAAAGTATGGTCGATAGAAACCGCACTGCACAAGGTCTTATTCCAGAATCAATGATGGGATCCTGTAACAATCTTGGTAAATAATACCGTAACAATCCCGGAAAAAGGCCGTTTGTAGGGATTAGTCCGGAATACGTTCAGCTTTAAACCAACGCTTGTTTCAGTCTCTGTCCTGCATAGTTATATCGCGTCAATATCACGCGTTTACAGTTTGTATCATGGATTAGTCCCAGCGCTAACCTTGACACTGAAGGCTATGTACTGTGTAAGACGGTATTCGTTTAATCCTGAAAATCAGTATGCATCCCAGTTCAAACCTTCAACTTTATCGCAGAATTACTGGATTCCTACGGAAATACCTGACATATCATGTATATAAAGGAGATATCTTCCATCTTTGAGATGGCTTTTTGCGCAGTGCTTACCTGGACACAGAAAATGTGGACATGATCTATATTGATGCTTCTTGCGTTTTTCTTTTTACCCATTTACAAACTATTGTTGGTCCAAGCTTGCTGATATGCAGCCTCAATCTTGAAAAATGTCAGTAGATCAATCCTCATATTCGCCCCTCCTGTGATCTTCATCCCAAGAGGACCACAAACTCACGACTCACAAGCTAGAAGCAACCAGCGACACCAGCCACATCGGAACAACATAGTGCATCCAGCGCAGATGACACCCGAGACAGGGTGGATAGGTCCGACAGATCCGTACAGTTTAAAGTCTTATGTAGATACATTTTTTGTTAACAAAGAAGCTGATATGCAATGGGGCTCACCGCCAGTATTTCTTTACCGTTATATGGGACACTTTGTGTGAAAGGTTTTTGCGCAAGGCCTGAAGTAGTACTAAAACCTAACAAGGGCCCATTATGGCGCGTCGAGCGTCAGCAAACCGCGCCTAGCTTCAAAAGCGTGTTTGTAAAGTCGTGCTTGTAAGATGAACAGCAACCGTTCTGAGCACGTGTTGAACGGGTCGGGCAGGCATTCTTATGGTTTTGAAGTCATGTACCTACGCGAAAAAGGGACAAAAATAAAGATGTGGTTTAGCGTCTGAGGCGCCATTTTATCTTTTTTGAGGCAAAGGTGATTCTGTTTTAATCACTTTCAAGGGTGTCAGGTGCACATGCAACTATGATCGCTCCAAGAATACCCATATTGACTCATTCTACGGTAACCCAGCTGGCCCACGCCCTCCCTACCAGATTATTTTTGAATGAAAATGTGGGATATAGTAATTGTATTATGGTAGGTTTCATAGCATACTTCATGTGAACGACAACTGTTTTTAAAGGCCATCCACTCGTCGTTATAAAACTTCGGAAAATAGCGTGTTTGAGACGTGGAGGTAGTCAGAGGACAAATGACATCGATGATATTAGGACAATTCCTCCTTTATTGGACCAACTATAAAAACGGAGGCAGCACAAGCTTCGCTCTAAATATACCGTAGAGCTTTTATTTCTAACTGCTTTCGATCCGGAACGGCTCAACTCAGGAGCAATAACCAAGATTACTTGGGCGAGCGTCCACTTTTCTCGGTATCTCCGTGTATAGCGGTCTCCGCTTTATCATGATTAAACCGGCAAGAAGCGACAATCCTGTACTGTTCGCACTCACCTACAAGATACACACTTCTATGCAAGATAACATGGCACACCTCCGTTATCAGGCATTTCTTTGGCCCCGAGACTCCATGATTCGACCTTTTCATTGGCGGAGGGAGCTTTCGTTCCTATGTTGTGTATTTTATTTTTTAACCTATTTTTTTGAACTCATCTGACTTTTCAGGCATCACAGGCTCATCCGTTCAATACATACAATCCTTCCACAGTCATAAGGGCCGCCCACGCCCCCCTCGTGCCTCCAGACGTATGACACTCTTCCTGACAAATACTTGTCACTATGCTTTACTCGTCGCAATAGAAGACGGTAAGAACAGAAACCAGGTCGTCTTTTTTTTCCGTGTCTCTGTAAATTGACTGTGACAACGTTCAGGTCGATCGTTTGCAAGCGACCCTAGCCGCGAACTGTTCATTAAGAGTCAGTTAGACTTTGCATTGCCGCCGGATGTGGATGATCTCATATTGCCCAATACCTTGATTTGCACGAAACCAGTGGAATGTACCTCGACTCCTCGCTGGCGGACGGTCCTCGTGTACTTTTTGTCAGCCAAAATCCTCCGCCGGTTCAAGCGATACCCAGCACGTGTTACGCTCGATGTCTGCAGCTTTAACGAGCACGGTGATACAGATGAATTAGGGCGAATAGAGCTACCTATCAAAGGTGCACAGTTCGTATACAATCAGATGCCGTGCTCAAGCGACGACGAAGGTGGTCGTCAAATCAAACACTATGTGCTTGATAAGGGCCATTGGGGCCCGCTCAATCGAGGCCGTGGCCAGATACGCGTTGGCTTGTTCGTTTCCAAGATGTCTCCCGCAGCCAACGATCGCAACAAAGAGATGGCAACCCCGCTACGAAAGCCCATCTCTACAGCCCTACCAACAACCCTATCCGCTGCACCTTCCGATCCTTCTCCTTTTACCACTACTACTACTTCTACTACTGCTACTATTGGTTTGACTGCTCCTGATGGTAGTCGCACTCTCAAGCAGCCCTTGATGGAGCTACGGCCTCTGAGTCGCTGCCTATCACCTTCCACCGCATCCCTCTCATCACAACAACCCTGTTTTTTTAATATTCGCATCTGTCATGCCATCTTCATACCACATCTCCGCACCCCTCCTCCTGTCGTTGAGTGTCTCTTTGAGTGTGACCACTGGCAATGTCCAGCCACCTTCTATGGTCGTGAGTGGCACGTCGACAAGTCCCTAACCTTTCCTCCACCATCACCCCATCACGGCAACAACAACGGTAACAACAACGACTACCAGCAACTCGGCAAGGATTTTGAGGAGTACAGTCCTGGACTGGTTATTCAACAACGCGGCGACCTGGCCGACTTACGCGCTTGGATGGACCGGAAACGCAAGATAACCGTGCATTTTGCAGTAGTGTATTCCGATGGGTTTAAGGAACGTGTGGGCTACTCTCGTATCAATCTCGCAGATATTCCAGAGTGTGGTAATGCATTTACACGGTCTTTCCCTGTCTATGATCATCAGCGTGAGATACAAATCATTGACGACGAGTTCTCTCGCCTTACTGTACGTTTCGAACTCTATGAAGAAGGGCGGCGACCTTTTAGCCGCATTCAATAAAAAGGAAAGTGTTTGTATTCTATCCTCTACGTATGTATGTCACATGCTCAATGGTAACGTATAGTACAAGGGGACATTTCTCTCAGGTTTAATGTTAACGATGGACGGAAGCAGATGCTGACAGGACCGGGAAAGCTAATTATTAGCACTAGAGCTGCTTCTCTTTACATGCAAATACTCTTTTTATGCACAGCAGAGATAGGTTGGGCGGAATAGGAGGAGCTACATACCCTCACCTTCAACACAGTCTAAGGCAGCCCATGAGCATCTCTATAGAGATGTACATGGGCATAAGGACAAAAGTATTTGACCTGTACTGCTATGCTATACGAATTTAAGGATAGTTACGTTAGCTCTCCAGAAACAGATGAGTGAACAGATAGCTTGTGCTTTTGTTTGTGATAAATGCATCCAGCAAGTGACTGCATGGAACAAATCACCCATAATTGAAAGGGCGCGCGGGCAGGCGAAAGCCAGCTAAAAAGAAATAAATAATTTTCAGATCTTTTGTCGAATATACAACACGCACAACTAACAAAAAAAAAAAAGTCGATGAGAAGCCACTGCTGGGGCGTTGATGACTCAAAACCCTCTTCAAAGCCTTTCTCTATTGAAACTAGGAAACTCCTCTTCCAGTGACTCTCGTTCCTCCAGACAGCATACAAAACAGAATAGACAACAGAAACATTCTGCTCCCAGATCAAGAATAACAACACCTACAACTACACCTCCTCGTACTCCTCCTCCTCCTCCTCCTTCTCGCACGACTATCCCCGTTCAGTCCACACCAGCAGAAGCAGAATCTGTAACAGAGGCAACAATAATGAGTTCAAACAATCACAATTCTACGTCTTTGTCCAACTCTGTTTCTTCCAAACCACACAATCCCCCTCGCCGATCCATGAGCGTTTCCGACCATCTCCCTCGCTTGCCCAGCTTCCATCAAGATTCCCCCCATGCCCTCCATTCCGCTGCCAGTCTTTCGTCAGCTTCGTTATCCAATATCACTGAGGCAAACTGGGCTCCTAAGGAAGAAGACTTTGATATCCAAAAACCGATCGGTAACTTATATTTACACGCACACACACTCTCCCTTATGCTTACTATTACCAATCAGGCTATGGATCATCTGCTGTCGTCTACGCTGCCGTTCACAAGGCGTCAAATAAGCGTGTGGCCATCAAAATGATCGATCTCGATATGTTTGAGCGGAATCAGATTGATGAACTTCGCGTAAGCTGCTTAATTTTCTGCAAGTGTTGACTATACATCCTAATCTTTTTCAAATGCTTCTCTAGCGGGAGACAGCACTTATGGCACTATCGAAGCATCCCAACGTCTTGCGTGTGTACGGCTCTTTTGTCAGTGGCTCCAAGCTCTATATCGTCACACCCTACCTCTCGGGTGGCTCATGCCTGGACATCATGAAGACCGCATTCAAGGATGGTTTTGATGAGGTGACGATTGCTACTGTCTTGAAGCAAGCTCTGGAAGGTCTTATATACCTCCACAAAAATGGCCACATACATCGCGATGTCAAGGCCGGAAATTTATTGATGGACGATCAAGGCACAGTTCTACTCGCTGACTTTGGTGTCTCAAGCTCTTTGACCGAGAACAATGAGGTCCGGAAAACTTTTGTTGGCACGGTAAGATAGATATATATTTTTGCATCGACTTAAGCAATAGCACTAATAAGAGATCGTCTTTATGTATGCTCAGCCTTGCTGGATGGCGCCCGAGGTGATGGAACAAGCTGGATATGACTACAAGGCTGACATTTGGAGCTTCGGTATAACGGCCATTGAACTGGCAACAGGTCATGCTCCGTTTGCCAAGTATCCACCTATGAAGGTAAATTTTCGAGGTCTTTCGAGAGTATAATATTCTGATCTGAATATGATGACAAGGTTTTGATGCTGACTCTATCGAATGCCCCTCCTACCTTGGATCGCGAGCACGCCAAGCACAAGTACTCAAAGACATTTAAAGAGATGATCGACATGTGTCTGCAGAAAGATCCGAAGAAGAGGTATGTGTACACGAATTTTGGGGAATGCTTGGATGGGACTGACTCGTCATGATGACTATAGACCTCCAGCCGAGAAGTTACTGCACCATCCCTTTTTCAAGGAGGCCAAGAAAAAGGATTACTTAGTCAAATCGGTGCTTGCCCATGTTCCCTCTCTGGACAGTCGACCTCATAAGCGGTTCCCTCAAAAGCAAATGGCGGTTCAGATTTCAGAGCAATGGGATTTTGATGATACCCAGCCCGCGAGCGATACATCCGAGTCACAAACAATCCAGCAGCAGCAGCAGCAGCAGCAATCACAGCCTCCTTCTCAGCCTCCTTCTCAGCAGCAGCAGCAGATACCTTCCCAAGGTGCTATGCCGAAGAAGCATATCTCCTTTGGTGAAGTTGTGATCCGGAATCCGCCTCAGCCTCATCCTTCGCCCCTCTCTGAAAGCCCTCCCTCCTCCGTTCACTCCTCTGGTGCTTCTGAACCGACGACTGCGCCGGCGCCTGTAAAAAAGTCAAGGTTTGTTGTCGAGGACAACCGTGACGGCGAGCAGCACAATTCGATCACGTCGCAACGCTCCACATCGCCGCAGAGCGACCAGCCTCCCGCGGCATCCCCCTTCATGTCACCTCTCACTAATGCGGACGTCAATGAAGTGTCCGCAACAGGACTCGGCATCTCTGAGGTGAAAAAGGGGCGCTTCAGCGTGAACCAAGCGCCCCATCGACAGAACAGCACGACCGCACTTGCCAGTGCTGGTGGCACCCATCCCACGGGTGGCGAAGAACCCGACTCCTCCTCCTCCGCACCTTCCTCTTGCGAATACCGCCCTTTACCCGTTGCGCGCGTCTCAAGCCATGACAGTTTGCCCGAGCGAAAATCCAGATTCGAGGTACAGAAACCGGTGGAACAGCATGTCAAGTTTGATGGCATGCCGCTTTCAAGAGACAGCTCGCTCTCGCTCCCGCGTAGCGAGAGCCATAGCCGCCTGAGTAGTCGTTTTTCGGTCGACAAGGAGTCACATAACCCACCTTCTTCGGCCGTATCAGCGACATCCAACGCGAGTAGTACTACTGGCGGTGAGCCTGCCAATCCGGCACATCCGTCCATGTCACCTGAGTGCCGTAAAAAGGGTCGATTCGAGTTGTCGGGCGGATCATCCAGTCAACCCGACAAGCATGAGGGCTCACCCACCACATCACCGTGCGGTTCATTGTCACGTGGCCACCGTCTCCAAGATCCCACCATACCCCACATGATTCAGTCCCACATGGAAGCGATGATGAAGCAGATTGATGCTCAAAAATGTCTGCTTCATGATATGATGCTGGGTATGTCTGTCGCCACTGCTGCTACTCCATCTGAACGCGCCGCAAGAAGCCGAGCATCCTCTACGGATTCACGTCGGTCCATTTCTGCACCAACCCAGGAGGAAAGCAAGACGAATACCGCAAGCCAAGATATTAACGCTTGTATTGAGCACCTGCAGCATTTATTACTACAGTCCGCACGGGAACGGGAGCGACTGGCCCGGGAAAACGAGTCATTACGACGAGAAGTAGAAATCCTGAAAACCAACACCACCAGCAGTAGTAGTGGCAGTAATGTTAATAATAAGTAGCGGTGACTATTGTACAATAGCTCGATGCACTCTACTTGTTCTCATTTTGCTAATGTATATTTTATTTACACGACGTTTACTGTGTCATTTTTTTCATATTCACAATCACATATTCACGAAGCTATTCGGGTATTTTTAGGGGTAAAGAGAAAGATATAGCTGCAAAAGACACCAGCCTTCGAGTGCACTAAAGCAGATACTGCTTTCATGCAAGCGCTCACGATCCCAGACAGATGACGAGAACTTGCGTTGATTCGTCCGTTCAAATGCCTCTTTCGCCTCCATGTAGATGGGCAAATTAGGATTATCGCCTAGATGGGTTGCCACGACCTGGTGAAACGAGAGCGGGATGTTTGGGTGCTTCTTGGCAAAATCGTACGCAAGTTCAATGTCGCTCTTGCGGAGACTAAAACCGAGACGCTTCTGGATACATGCCTGGACAGGCTTTTGTGAACCCCAAAAGACGCGACGGATCCGGTCGCTATGGAAAAGATCATACAGGTTTGACTTCTTGAGCTTTTCGGGCTGACTGTCCAAGCGATCTACCATGATCAGATAGGACATGTGGTTTTCAAGGAACACCTGGATAGCCTTGACATGTTGTTTGCCGACGTGACTTCCCCGTACGCGATGAAAATGAAAGTTGATAGCAGCCGTAACGCTATCTTTGCCTTTCTGTACCCACTGGATGCTGTTGAGCTGGTGTATTTTGTCGACCAGGTGGAGCCCAATTTGATCCTGGCCTTTGAGGTAGATGTCGTCGACCAACATATCCGCAGAGGGTGTGCGTGTCGTGCGACCATCTTTGCCCTTTTTAGGAGACATTGCATGAAAGGCAGTGTTCGGGCCATCGTCGTTGCCGTCATCATCATCGCTATCGTCTTTGTCGTCATCCCAATAGTCTCCGCCAGCATACAAGTTGCTGGTTCGCGGGCCGCGCTGTTTCGACTTGATGTGTGGAATTCCCGGCATAGGCATCACCATCGTGCTTGGGCGCACATCCTCTGTTTCCCAGCTGTCTTGCTGATGGCCCCATGGGTTGCTGATAGGCTGTCGAACACCAGAGGTGGGTTGTTTGCCTTCGCTCGACGTAGCTGGGAATGCTTTGTTGCTTGATATACTTGGCACGTCCAGATCGCTCAGTTCGACGTCGGTGCGCTGCTTCCACGCCGCATGGGACTTTTCGACAAAGCTCTTCCATTCTGCCATTTCGTTTTCTCTCTTCTCGTCCCACTCAAACGTGCCTTTATTCAGGTGGAGTTGAGGCGCGGACAGGACATACGAGCTTGGCGCGAGGACTGGAGGGCGAGCGGCTTTTCGGATGTCCTTGTTGGTTTCTGAGCCTGACGTCGCCCGCTTTTGGACATCCCATGCCTTCTCTCGCATCGGGGTCTCCCTCTTCAGGCCCTGCGTATCCGCCGCAAAATGTACTTCGTCGTCACCTTCTACTTTGGCATCTTCTGGGTCCCCCCACTCCTGCATATCTTCCCACTGGGCGACCTCTGTTTGTATTTCTTAGAGATAGTACAGCTGTGAGTCTCAAAGTTTACGGGCATTGCTGCATGCCTACCTGTCGCCTTATCTGATTTTTGAAGCATGTTCTGGGATTGTAAAGAGCGTTCAATCGCAAGACGGGTGTGAACTTTAAAGAGCTCATCAGCGTTTTGTTCTTCTGTAAGCGTGCTATGCACAATTTTTCTGGCAGGTGATGCAGCCGGTGGAGAT
The DNA here is from genome assembly GCA_013461545.1 of Syncephalastrum contaminatum. Classification (NCBI taxonomy): domain Eukaryota; kingdom Fungi; phylum Mucoromycota; class Mucoromycetes; order Mucorales; family Syncephalastraceae; genus Syncephalastrum; species Syncephalastrum contaminatum. Next base: position 436,853 of record VAFG01000345.1, on the reverse strand, counting down.
GATGCAGAGGGTCCAGATGGTGTAGATGGACGTTGTTTGACTGAAACATGGCCAGGTTCAACCAAGGTAATATACTGGTTTTTTTGCTGGTTCACCGACATCATGTTAAAGGCACGGCTTCGCATCCATTTCTCGAGCGATTTTTTGTTGTATGTTTTTATAACTGTCTCGGGCCAGTAATAGATGGTCTGATCTGGTTTGCTTTCAAGCAGCTCGTATAGGACAATCAAGCTAACGACGTCAAAGGTAGCGTAGACGATGGCTTCGGGTGGTAGGGGATATTGCACCCAGACGCAGTCAGGGCCCAGGAATTGGAATGTATCACCGAGCTGCTTGGCTTTACTAAACTCCTTTGAGCCTTCCCAATTCTTGGCTATCTTGTCCACCGCACGGCCCAGGCTCATCGTCTCAACGTACAGGCCACGGACCTTAGCTTGCAAATCCAACACAGGCGGAAGACGGATGCCTCTGAAGGCACTTTCGATCGCATTTGCATCACCAGTAAAAGCCCAACCGATCAGGATACGGTTTTTGTCTTCCAATATGGGTATGAGCCGGTCTCCTGTAATCTCCACGCCTATTTGATCGACCAAAATAGCGAAACCCAATGTGGGCGACACCGCGATTTGGAGCACTTTAAGTTCAGGGAGTTGCTTTTGTTGACCTAGAAATTCGCAGTCGAGGGCTAGCACCGAGCTTTTCCGAATTTCAGGGAGTATGCTATCAAGCTGTTCAACGGTGGACACAGCAATGGCGTCAACAATGAGCTGGCTGGTGCACTTGATTTTCACATTCTGATCGCCGATAATCGTCCAATTTTCTCGCGGATCAAAGTCAAGTGTCGCAATCTTGCGCAGCTGTTTACGTGGAAGCAGGGTGGTTCCCGCAGTTGGAGGCTGATAATTACGCATGGCGGTGAAATTAGTGCCGTGGGTCATGAGATCACGCAATGCGCGGGTGCAGTTGTCGACCAGAACGTGATCATTTGACTCGAAGGAGCTCAAGAGGCCCAAAGCGGTCTGGCAGGCCTGGATAGTGCACGCCCAGTATTTGTCCAGAGTGACCGTAGCTGCAGGTCCGCTCATGACGTTTTTGTCGCAAAAGGGGAAGGAAAAAACTGTGAATAAGACCAGCGTTACCAATCGTTCAAACTGAGTTTGTCAGGATGTCACGAAACTGTGATTGGATAAATCGAGGTCTGAGACATAAAGAAATGCCACGCGCCAGGCACAGATCGCAATGAGTATATAATGATAATAAGAATAATAATAAGTATCCTATCTTATCATGGATGAGCAATCGAGTCGCACGCACATAGATATCTACTTCCAAAAGCCTTCGTCATGGAGATCTTTTCTTCTCTGTATGGTCCTATATTATCTGAAGTACACGTCTGAAATGTAAGGAGAGAAATCGAACAGCAAAAGTAAAAGATTAAACAGAGTGAAACTGTTTCTTTACTTGGTCGTTGATCGTTATTTGTACTGTCTATTATCTATGTACTAATGGACATTTCTTCTTATTTCAGTGAAATGAATTGTCATAGCCAATCCATTGTGATACATATCATCATAATTCAAAATGTTTGTTCCCGAGATACTTCCGTTTTATCCAGACACAGTTGATGTCACTTACTCGGACTCATACCTCAGGTATGGTATTTAGCCGATAGGCTTATTCTGGAATAGTGGAGCGCTCATGACAAGCAAACATAACTTGATTGGGTACAGCTCCCGGCTATCACCTCTTCTCAACAAGGATGAATTTACCCGACAGGCGATGATTCACCACAGCATCGAAAAGAGAAGATATATACATATTAGTAGCATATGGCTATGTCTATACTAATATCCTGCGAAATGAGTCTGGCGCGACAGAGGAAGAAGATACTAGAAGCCGAGGATGTGTGTAATAAATACAGCGGATACTGGTCTCAAAGACCATCCGCTTCCCTGCGTGCTCTGTCTTCGTTTTTTTTTTCATGCCTATAAGTCTCCCCCAGTCAGTGCAGACACAGCACGCAAGGTTAAAGCAAATGGCTTCCGGAGTTATACTTCGTTGAAAGTACTATCCATGCCATGCATGACAAGGAGAGTTAAACAAAAAGCAAGCACGTCGGGACTGATCTTTATTTCTAAAGCATCCAGTGCTCCCGTCAATACTTGCTTCTTTTCTAGGGACAGTAAATCAGGCATTGTATAATACTTTGTATTATCTATGACT
>VAFG01000345.1:364890-429837 GCA_013461545.1 Syncephalastrum contaminatum | reverse complement strand
GATCATTCCTGTTCTTAGACCTTAGTCTTTCTTGTCTCTAGTTCTCTCCGTACTAGTTCTGTTCCCCAGTCCCGCCTGGTTTCCTTGATCCTCTCGCTTGCGTGGTTAGTACCCATTCCGTTCGGATTCCTTGTGGTGTGTTAACCTCGTGTGTTGCAGCATCCTTGCTTCCCTGTCTGAACCCATTCTTCTGTCCACTTCCTGCTGGTCTTACCTTTCTGTTATTCTCGTACACGCTCGGCTTCCCGCACATACGATACATAACCATAAGAAACTTACAATTATTAACGTTGTAAGTTGATAGAACTTACGATCGTGCTGGGAATTTTTAAAGGGATGAGTTCCCTTTAAATAATGTGAAAAAAATATCGACTACCAATGATAAAACGTTAATTTCATCTACTTGCAACTGGAGATATTTTAAATGTAAAAAAGAAATATACCGTTATTTCCTAAAGAACTATATTTCTAAAATTACTATTAATTGAAAAATAATGATTATTTTGTTTTCATGTATTATTTGTAAATATAGTATATGTACAAATAGTCTGGTTAAATATTAAAAAAAAGCTAAGCATATTTATGATCCTGAACGTTACTCGCTAGTGTTGATAGGAGATAAGCCCACATAGTGAGTATTTGATGTAGAACAACTCAATAGTTGTATATAGAAAAGCTATACATACGTAGACGGTCAGGGATACGGCTGACAAGATTAAATGGTCGATTTGGGACGTATGTACCTCCTAAAATGTGCCCAGATATATCTCGATGGATTTCGTAACGATTGTGTACGTGATTTTTGATTTATATACCGCCTCTGAATAGCCTTGGAGCGGTATCGACGGCAATAGGTGTTCAGAATAAGGTTGAACAAGCATTACATTAAAAAAATTATATTCCGGTCCTATTCCTACTAGCGACTTTTTCCGGTGACGGTTTGAGACTGTTTCCAAGGACAGGTACAGGATACCATCATTGATTCCGGGATATCTTTATTGCGCAATGTATTTCAGTTTTGGTAAAATAAGTATCACGCTATATTTATACACAGTCTTCATTATACGTATCACGTTTGATAATCCTTGAAATACAGCTTTGTCGCAGACTAGTCCCACCGGTAATCCTGACGGTGGCTACACATCATTTAAGGCCGCATTTGCTAGTAATTCTTTAACTTTGTCTCGAAATTAATGGATATCAAAGGAATACATGACGTATCTGGTATTCGGAGGGAGTAATGTAGAAAGGGTAGAGAAGGAAATAATAAATAAGGAAGAAAAAAGGTCCAAGGACGTCAGTGAAAATATGTGTACTCTCTTATGGGAAAGATAGTTGCGTAAATCAGCTTGACAATTCTCCTTGGGTCCTATCGTCTACCTTATATATATTGCTCTAAGATATCATACCCAAATGTCGTGATCCAGACGCTCGGTGTATACGAGCCAATCGGCTCTAAAGTGCATAGTAGCATTCCTTACTGATTGATCTAAAGCATGGTTCCTATGCCATTCTCCATGATAAGCAAAAATGTGTTATTGACGTGTCAGATCACACGATTGACCCTGAGGATGTAAAGCATATTAATTCAAGTACACTGTCCTGTTGCGAAGTTATATTGATTATTGGCATCACTTGGCATGCGTAATTGACTAATCGTTACTTTCTCAGACGCCTTCGTCTCCGTCACTGCATATATTTCGTTCTTAAGACCTGTCTCGGTATTGCCATTTAGCAATTATGTTGAGAGCATTGGTAATTTGGCTTAAGTGGTGAAATTTACCACGAAGATATCATTATCTGGGGGATGACTTTTTGCGCAGTGGTACAGAGGGAGGGGGGTTGCAAGAATGCTGTTGCTGCAGGTGGGAGTCCCACATTAGGGCGTTGAACCGGTCATGCCACTTGACTCCTCCTGATATAGAGCGTATGTAAGCGAGTGCTATGGATACAATATACAGCTGGTGTGTACCATGAGCTTTGTATTAAGCAAATGAATATGAGCGAAAGAGCTTATGAGCAAAAGATCTCTACATCCTCAAAAGACTTTGTACCAATCCTCGACACCAACCTCCTGAACCTCAGTTAATAAAATCTTTATACTTTATCCCTCACGCAGCTTTCGCGCATTGAGCTATTGATTTTTGGCGCCCCGATCATTATCCAGCACAGTGCCGTTATCGTTATAATCTCATTTATATGCTAAGAATTTTACGTTCAAGCATATAACTGAAACAAGCGAGGGAGTGAAAACAACTTACAAGATGGGAGAGAGAATAGAGTTTTAAAGGACCCTACGTCTGAGCATCTCCACGTCCACTTCCCCAAATATGCGGCGGACAAGAAGGAAAAAGGGTTAGGCAAGCGACAAGACAGCACATCCCATATAACTGAGCGAATAACTGGGTCGTAGGCGGACTTGATATCGAGAAAAGCCAGTAATGGCGGCTGACCATACAAATGGCGGCACTGCTTGATCAGAGCGTTAAGAACGAACGCTTGGTAGAGTGCACCAGGCTTCTAACGAAAAACAAGCTTGCGCGAGGTCAAGAGCCGGGACCAAATCAAGCAGTTGGGCATAGTGGGTCCAACAGTTTACGCAGCACATTGGTTAGGCTAACCGAGTAAAAAAAATGGATAGACCAGTCGAATCGCCCTACTTGTGTATTGGTACAGCTGAGTCGTCCTCCACGTCATAAAGCGACCATGTCCAGTGCAAGCGAACGGCGAAGAACTTGCCCACGACAGTCCACAGAGGATTTATGATGGCCTTCAGCATCGCTCCGGTGATAGAGTCCTTCGCCAGGTATTTTGCGGTGTGAGCCGCTTGGTGAGAGTGGCGAACTCTCAGTGTCAAACGCATACTTCGCATGTGACGTCGTTTGTGAGTCAGACAACGGAACATGCCATGATCAACATATCAAAGCGGTCAAAGAGTTCATGCCTAGTTGCTTTCTAGTCCACTCACTTTCTGGTCGACCTTTCTATTAGCAATGAGTAGGAACTCGTGATACAGAGCGGATATATCGATTGGAAAGAATTGCATTATTGGCAGGTGTAGCAAAGTCGAAAGCGAGGTCCATATCATTGTATGATGGGATGATTATAACTGAGGAATTGACAGAAGGTGCTCGTGATGGCAGCTGAGGAGAGATCGGTATCTTCCGTGGGGTAACTGAGGTTACATGTATTGGAAAAGAATTGACAATGAGCGCGCAAGGTAGCTCGTACTTTTCAATTGGACGCCACAGGTCTTTGCTTTCTTGTAATACTTTTTGTATCATAGGCAAGCAAGTTATGACCTTGTAGGTGTAAGATAAGAATTGTCTAAGCTAACGTGGTCCTTGTCGGAATGAAGAGTGAAACGAAACTTTTAATACAGAGTGGCGTTTATCTTGCAGACATTGTATGTCATCGCGTTCACTTCGTACTCCATGGACATACCGTCTATGCTCTGAGTGATAAGCACATACGATTATGTCTAAAGAGCATGCCGCTTTTGTTTTCGCATCACTTGTACTTCTGTAGCTAGCATATCCATTCGGCTTGCAAATCAATGCGGATATAGGATCAGAAACCCCAGCGCCAGTCATTCTCAATGAAGATATGAAATTGAAAAAGCGAGAGAAATGGACAAATGACAGAAAGCTTTTGATCGGTGTTTAAACATTAGGAAAAAGCGGGCTGACTGGCGTCTGATGCAGAGACCCAGCCTTATGGGTTGGCGGGTTGGGGAAGTGGCGGGAGGCTCAATTGTCTGTTTGTCCTCACTCTTCTATTTTTTTTTCTTTCTTTTGTTGTTCTCTTTTTTACGGCCTTGAACATGGACTTCTTTGATTTCGGTGGGCCGCATGACGTCTACAGCACAAATTGCAACATCAACCACGATGTTCATGACAATGACTTTTTAGCCTTTGCAAATGGGACAACAGATTTCACACACCCTACAAGTCAAGGCGATCTTCAGCCGAATCAGTCACAGGCGCTTCCATTCAAACTAGACGGCTCCTTCGTTGAACCTCAGCTCACCCCGGACGGAAGAGATAGTCATCCTTATACCAACAGTAGTGTCCTGACGGGCCATAACCCCGAGTACACAATGTCCCCGCTCCAGATATCCACTCGCCCAGGCCAAAGCATCCGCCAAACAAGGAAAGCTGTAGATGATATCGCTAGTTTCAATGAAGACGAGGTGAGAAAATATAGAAGAAGAGCTTTGGTGCAAATACTAATCTCCATACCTTTTTTTATATCTTATACAGGAGTTCTTTAGTCCACTTGAATCGCCTGCCATTGCACCCACCTATGATACACCACTTCAACGTCGAAAGGATGGAAGGATAAACGCACGCTTCTCACCTCTCACGTCACCGGCCTTGAATGCCCAGCAGCAGCATGGGCTGGATCCCCATTTCAACCAGACCAGCACCCCCGAGAACATCCTGCAGCAAAAGCTCGCCATGATTGAGCAGCAACAGCAGCAGCTGCGCACCGCCCACCGTCAGATGCAAGAGCACAACACGCCCATCACCACAGCAACTACGACCGACACAATAGCAACATCGTCATCGTCGTCATCGAGTACTAATATGCATCATCACCAGCCGATCGCCCCCTCTCCGCACCTCCATCCCTACGCTTCCGCCAGCACACCGGACGCGGCCGCCTCCTTCTCCCGACCTCTGGCCCCGGCTACACCATCACTGCTCATGAAGCTCGGAGGTGGCAGCGGAACCATGCCTGCTCAACTCCAGCAACAACAGCAGCAGCATCAGCATCAGCAACCGTATAGTCATGTTGTGGATAACATGCCATCTCTACCAGCGGCCATGCTCGAAGACAAACAGCCCCCACCGGTTGCAGGCAAATCAAAGGTACCTTCGAACAAACGGCGGAAGACGACGCGGGCTTCAGCTGCATTTACATCACCAGGGCTGGCCCCTACTGCTCACATGTCTCCTCGGCCTCATGCGACAGACCCGACGATAGCCGCGCTTGTGTCACCTGCCGCCCTTCGTCCGCAGCCTATAGCATCATCCCCACGTGCACTCAAACCACTCATTTCTCCCTCCCTGCAGCCCAACGGGAAGCGCTTGTCGGCCATGGAAGAGCAGGTCGCTGCGGCTGAATTGGCGACCAAGAGCAACTACCAGAACATGCGCGAAGGCAAGGCCAAAAGCCTCGGGATAGACTTCTCGACCTCGTTCCAGTCTGGTGTCGAGAACCGGCGGTCGGCTCACAAGGCGGCGGAGCAGAAGCGGAGGGACACCCTGAAACAAAGTTTTGACTCGCTTCGTCAGGAACTGGCCGACGCGTTGATTGATGCGGACATGGAGGAAGGCCCTGCACGCCGGGCCCTGAGAGAAGAAAAGGAGAAAGAGGTCAAGCAAATGAGCAAGGTCTTGCTCATCCAGCACTCGTACGACTACATTTTGCGACTCAAGAACGAAAAGCGGCACAAAGACGACGAAATGGAAAAATTGCGAGACCAAGTGCGTTGCTTACAGAAGCAGCTGGAAGATGCCCCGGCACCCACGTCAGGAAACGAACCACATGCGGGTCACTAGGCTTTTCGTCTTATTCGTCCTGTTTGTCATCTTTTCGCTGCCTTTTATTTTTTGTAGTTTTTTATTTTTTTTTTCCTTCTTATTTTTTTTCCTGTTTCCTTTTTTCCTTCTCCTTTGGTTATTCTTTTTTTCCAACTTACGTTCAAGCACCCCACCTACTTACCTTACCTAACTACATACACACACTCTCTCTCCTCTCACAGACAAATTACATACATACATACAGTCATACAACCGTTCAATAACAATAACATTACTACGACATGGGCTTCTTTCAAACCCTTCTCAATTCGCAATCCAAAGCAGTTGCTAACCCCAAAGGAGTCAACGATCCTACCTCATGTTCATCCGAGAAGCCACCTTCGATAGACAGAGCCGCATCCTGTCAATCGCAACCCGTTTCGGCTCAGGCACCTCAGCCGAATCACCGACAACAGAAAGAAGTACCCAGTGTTAAAAGCACACCCGACGCGCGGTTTCAAATCCTTGCTGACGGCAGCCACGTCCACCACCTGAGTTGGTCGGCCCACAGCCGATTTGCATCCTCTTTGAATGGCCTCGTTGATGGACTGTTCAATAGGGATTCTAACCGGCCGTTTAAGCTACCGCTGTGGGGAGGTGAAAAAATATCGCCTGACGCGCTGCAGGAGGAGCGCGCGGCGGTTGATGCTACGCTCCGTCGCACCACCTCCAATTCTTCCCTTACCCAAAAGTGGGGTATCTGCCACGAAGTCATCGGGAAGGGCGCGTTTGGTAAAATCAAGATTGCACACAAGACCGATGGTGCGCATGAACGCTTGTATGCAGTCAAGGTATGCCTTTCTATTCATATCATTTCTATTTTATATGTTTGATATCATGAAGTGTAATATTTTGTGTCTCCATATAGGAATTTCGGAAAAGGAGTTCAGAGTCCTCCAAGGGTTATGTCAAACGGCTAACCTCAGAATTCTGCATCTCCTCCACGCTATCCAACCCAAACGTCGTACGTTCCCTCGATCTCCTGCCCCTCAACGAAACTTCGTCGATCTACTGCCAAGTCATGGAGTACTGCGACGGCGGTGACCTCTTTAACCTCATTTTTGAGACCTCGGATGGCTTGCAGCTCTCCGAAGCCAATTGCTTTTTCAAGCAGCTCATGCGTGGCGTCGATTATCTGCACAGCATGGGAATTGCCCATCGTGACCTTAAGCCGGAGAACCTGCTGCTCACCCGCAGTGGCTGCCTCAAGATCACCGACTTTGGCTCGGCCGATTGTTTTCAAGCCATGTGGAAAGAAGACGCCATGCATTTCTCAAAGGGCCTCGCTGGCTCTGAACCTTACATTGCTCCCGAAGAATTCGTTCAGCCAGAATATGACCCGCGCAAGGTCGATGTCTGGAGCTGTGCCGTCATATACATGGCCATGAAGACGGGATGTTTGATGTGGCGGGTCGCCGTCGCGGGCGAAGACGATGACTATGACAAGTACATCATGTTCCGCCAACTGTTGGACGAGGAACGCCAAAAGGCGCGCATGCGGGCCAAGCAGCAGGAATCGGGGGGTCAGTTGGATCGCGAGCAGGTCCTCCGTGCGCGTGAATCCATCCGAAAGCGAGCCAAAGAAAGCGGCTGTGATGTGCTGGAAGGTCTCGAGTTTGGCGCAAAGAAGCTCATTTACCGCATGCTGGACCCCAATCCTGCCAAACGTATCTTGACTACCGAGGTTCTCAACAATGAATGGTTTGCCCGTCTGGACTGTTGCCAAGAGAACCCGTCCGCCTCGCCATCATCATCATCATGACCCTTTGGTACGGGTCCCCTCTCATAATATATCTTTATATCATTCTATATTATAACCCTTTGTACATACCCTCCATTTACATAACTTCATGCAAGTAAATTCGTCTTCTTGCGGCATATGCACTTGACTTCTTTTATCTGTATCACCTGTCACATTCGTTGACTCCTGCGAAACTAAGCTTTTCGTATCGCCATGACGTCTTCTTTCCAGACAATTGCAGCGCTAAGGTAAAAGCTGGCCCACATGATGCGTACAGAACACACGTGCCTTTGTCCATCCTGGTTACTTCACGAGGAGTGGCCTGGTGCGATTGACCGCATGAAAAAAGAAGGCAAGACATATTCACCTACACTTGACTCTTATTTGCGCCCACGTTCCATCGTAGACAGGTTAATACGCATGTAATATGTATTCAGACTGCTTTGCCGGCATCAACCCATGAATTAAGGGGGAGTGCGTCTTGCTCTTTTTACTTCCATCCAGACTATTTGGCGTGAAATTATATCATTTGTCATTCATGCAATAGTAAAAACGACCTCAGATCATCCTTAAATGTAAACATGATTTAATCCCACTATATTTAAATCTTTTATCAATGCCTAATTGCAAAGAAAAGAGAAGAAAGAGCGCGGAGCTGCCGATCAAACATCTTGCAGCGTCTGAGCCCAAGTGCAGGAGTTGGCTCTACGTGTTACCTGTCTGCGCTTTTTGTGTGCCCACTTTATGAAACGAATCTTTTTCTCTCTGTGTACCTTTATTACACCCCATGTTGGCTCCATGCAGCGAGTCGAGCAATAATTCTTTTTTTTTTTCACACTGTACAGCAATCAATCAAACAAAGCTGCAAAAGCGACGCACGACAGAGTCTTGTTTCGAGCCGATTCAAGAATCATCAAATGGAGACTCCTCGAGCATGAATTTGATTTATTACTGATATAACACATTGTCTCCTTAGGGAAAGCCCCAATGAGCGATGGAGAAGAACACCTGATTTTTGACAGACACTAGAAGACCTCTCAAAATGAGGGGCAGTCGGAAGCCAAGTGCACCCAGTCCAGTGGGCTGTCGTGTTTCACGGAAATCCCCAATGAGGGCTCTTTGTGTCTGTCATGTGTGTGTAAAGAGAGATTATCAAGAGACCTAAAGAGGAGTAGTCAAAGCAGAAAAAAGAGAGAAACCGAGAAGTTCTCACACACAATCAACGAGCAGGTCAAAAAGGTACACATAGGAGTGGGGAAATGTTCGTCGAGCCGTCGCATATTACCTGTAAGTGACTACAGGATTTCTGGGCTCTTCTGCACCAAAAAAGAAGTCATTGTATGTGAATATGTATGCATGGATATGTATGTACAGACGCGCGTTCATATATTTACACTCACCGCGCGCGACCGTAGATATGATACGCTTAAAGGGACGGGGATGATAAAGAAGAAAAGGGTAAGGTCGCACATCACCCTTGGACTCGAACCTTTTTTTTTTTTTTAACTTTTTTTTTTCAGTCTCCTTCCCTTTTTCCTTTCTCTTTGTTTTTTTTTACACTTTTTATTACAAACACAAAAAGGATGCCAGAAGCAGCCCCCGCCGTTGCAAAGCGTCGAGCCGCACCTGTAACGACGACCAGCCCAGCAGGCGCGAAAGGCTCGAGTGCGGGAACGACTAAGCGTCCCGCCGTGGTCAGCACGACACCCGCGACAGCCCGATCTGTCAAGCCCACGACAGCACGGACACCCGCCAGCTCGGCCGCCAGCTCGGCCGCCGCTCGTACGCGCCTCACAACCACTACCACGAGTAAGCCTGTCACGTCCACGCCCGGTGTGAGACGTGTGTCGCCTACTGCCTCGGCTGCGAAACGCACATCACCCACCACGAGCAAGACAGGCACGACACCGTCGGCTACCCGCCGTCCCTCCACCGTTTCCACCGCGCGCCGCACTTCTACCGCCTCTTCTGCTTCTACTACAGCAGTACCCCGAACACCGTCTTCGTCGGCGCAGCTCAACGACCTGAAAAAAGAAATTAAGTCGCTGAATGAAAAAGTATGAAAAAAAGGACAAAACACCCCATGATCATGCCGCCCAACTGACAAGCACTAAAATTTTTCGGTGTTCAGAATGAAGCAATCCAGGCAGAGTTGAATGACAAACAAAGCCAACTGGAGGCTAAGCAAACTGAGTTGACCGACCTCCAGAATCAGCTTGACAAAATCAAGGCCGATCTCGATGGGCGTCAACAGAAACAGACGGAGCTTGAGCAAGCCCACGAGTCCAAGCTCGCCGAGTGGCAAGAACAGGTGCGCGTCGCGCAAGTAGCAGCGGACGCGCTCGACCAAGAAAAGCAAACCCTCATACGCGAGCACGCGACGGCGCAGGAAGCGTGGCAGGAGAAAATGGACGATGCGTGCGATAAGCTCGAAGAAGAGAAGCAGGCGCTGGATGAGCAGGTCGTGCAAAAAGAGGCCGAAATCAGAAAGCTCAAGAAGGATCTGGACGAGCTGAGGGACGAGATTCAGGTACGTCAGTTTATTTTGAGTGAATGGCATTTAAACTTTTTGATATATATTAGGAAATGCACAAGTCGCATCAGGATCGACTAACGACGCTCAGCAATCAACTCAAAGAGAAGCATGCGAGCCAGCTCGAAAATTTGCGCCAGGAGTATGAAAGTAAGCTACCCGCGAATTTGCCTGATACGTCTCAGACCGAGGAACTGGAATTGAAATTTAAGGTGAGAGGAGGATATAACACAAAAAAATGAATATCACACGCAGGCAGGATGGTCCTTACTAAAGTGCCCCGTTTTTGTAATTTTTTCAGGAACTCGAGCGTGTTTCTCAAGCGGCCAAGGAGCAATACGAAAAGGAGTTGGCTGCTGCAAAGCAGTCTTCAAAGACGGAGTTCGATGCATTAAGGACAGCCCACCAGCAGCAGACGGCTGAGCTTGCTGCCGACCACAAGGTAAAAAGAAGAAAGAAATATGAAAAATACATTTTGGGCATTAAGGTTTGTATGTAACGTCTTTTTTCTCTTTCTTTCCAGAACGCTATTGCTGCGTTGCACAAAGAGCACAATGACAAGATCAAGAGTCTGCAGGAGACATATGATCGCAAACTGGCCGAGACGCGTTCTCTCCTCGAAAAGAGCAACTCGGTTGACATTGAAAAGTTGCGCAGCGATACGGAGGTAAATAAAAAAGATAATAGTGATAATGGGATGCCACATGATTGGGGGTAGGAACTAAATCCTTTGCTTATATAACGTGATATGACATGACCTTTAGGCGGGATTGCGCGAGGAGTTTGAAAGTGAGAAGAAGCGACTGGTGACGACGCACGAAAAGGAATCTGAGCGACTCAAGGAGCTGAACCGACGGGTGCTGAGCGAGGTAGCGAAATTGCGTGCTGAGGCGGGTGAAAAGAAGATCAAGATGGAGCAAGAATACAAGCAGCGCCTGGAAGAGGAACGGGGCAAGGAGCAGGTAAGATGTCAAACTTTATCTGTTGAATCTTGCTAATGCATGCCTTTCCGAATATTTACTTTCTTTTTTTAGTGGAAGCTGGAAGAGACATTATCTGTGCAGCTTGCTGAGCTCGAAAAGCGACACGCCAAGGCGCTCGAGAAACAGGCTCAAGAACATCAGGCAGCGATGGATAAGCATGTGACAGAGTTGACGCGCCAGCACAAGGCCGCAGTGGAATCGCTGGAAAAAGCTCATGCACGGGCCCTCAAGGATGCCAAGACAAACGGGTGGGACATGGGTCGTGCCGAAACGGAAGCGGGCTTTTCCAAGCAAGTGGAACAGCTCAAGACGGGCCATCAACAGGCCATCCAGCAGATGCAGGATCATCACGACCGCACCGTATCGCAGATCGAGGCTCAATTGCAGCAGCAACAGCAGCAGCAGCAAGATGCAAATGACACAAACAAGGTTGACCCGATAAGCAACGTGGCAGAGATCAAAAAAGAAGTCGAGGTACGATGATCCTGCGAGACATACCTACGCGGGGAAACACGCGGAAACAAGGGGGGAGGCGGTGGCAATGTTTTCATTCCGTGATGATAAGCTAAATCATAAATGTAATAGGCTGCACTGAAGCAAATTCAAGCCGCGGACATAGCACGTTTGACAGCCGAGCATGATTCCAAGTTTAATGAAATGAAACGCCATTATATTCTGCAACGTGATCGCGAAACGGCCGCCCATAAACAGAAAATCCAAGAGGCCGAGTACAGCATCAAGGACTTGCAAGAAGCATTACACAAGGTAAGACATGGTGTACATCCCTGTCGCCGGAAAAGAAAACTAAAAAGGCAGCAAAAGGCTCGAGCGGATCATGCCGTTGAGAACGACAGCGCTAAAACGGTAAAATAATCCCTTGTGTGACAGACCACCGTCGACTTAACTCAAGATTCTCTCCCTCTTTTTGATTTTCACACAAAAAGGAGGAGTTGCGTCAACTCAAGGAAGAAAACGCCCTCCTTCGCAAGCAGTTGGATGGACAGCAGCGCCAAGACCAAGTGGCGCAAGAGAAGGTTCGTAGCGGTTACCTGCTTTGTAAAGTGAAAAAGTTCGGTAACCAACCAATTTAAAACCACGCGAGCAGCAGCACAAACAAGTCGACCAGGCTAAACACGATGACCCCACATCCCAAAACCAAGAAAAAGTCTTGGCAGCCACCGTCAAGCCTCATACCACAAGCAGCAATGGCAAGACGACCACTGAGCTCGAAAACCTTACACAAGCACTCAAGGTCTTGATGGCGGGTGATGTCATGCAAGGCAGCCCGCTGTCGGTATGTTACACCGGGACAGGGACAGCTAAATAATAGGGCGAATAAGGACTAAAAATTTCTGCAGTTTGAAACAGAGTCAGACCCCGTCGCACAGACTCGGAAGGAGTTCGGCGCGCAACTTGCTGCGGTCCAGCGTGCCTGCCAGCAATTGCTCAACCAGCAAGGAGATGTACACGCCTCGGAGAGCGATGATGTGGGCAGCAAGGTGACGGAGTGGGTATGCAAAGAATAGGACAATTATGATAATGAATTGGGGAAACGATGTAGCTTACCAAAACGGTGATTCCAATTGTAGACCCGATTGACTCAGGAAGGCGAATCAGAGCAAATCATGAGGTACAAAGAGAAGAAACACATTTCTATGCAAAACACTGACATATACAAATATTCTTAGAGTTGTCGATGACCTTGAAGTGAAGCGTAAGGATGGATCCCCTAAACGACAGTAAAATATATAATGAGCCAGTTGACGGCAAAAAACCCGCATTAAAAAAGAGAATGATCCCTATTGCAAAAGAAAAAAGGAAAGAAAGAAAACATGTGTGTTAGCTTCTATTTTTAGCAAGGCGAGAAATCAGAGGATTCTCTTTAAAAGGATGTGACCCCCCATCTATCTTTTACAATTTTTTAACCCACGTATGGACCGATTTCCCCCCTTTTTCTTTTTTCTGTTCATGTAAATGAAAGGTTACCACTCCACCGACCCTTCATACTCCAACTTTACGCCTCCAACTCCCATTCCTTCTCGTTCGAGCCTTGACCATAACACCACACAACCGCTGAAGCGCACCAGGGCAAAACGCAGCTGCGACTTTTGCCGTAAGAGAAAATCTCGTTGTGACGCTGATACTTCGATACCATGTTCCAATTGCAGAGCTGTGCGTTATCCTTCTTCTGTCCCTTCTTTATAATCATTCAACTTATTCTTTTGCTTTGTTTTAGTGGGGATATACATGCGAATTCCAGACGGTTCGAAAGAAACGCGGACCTCCCAGTGTGTAAGCATGGTTTCTCTTTATTTATCTTGTGTCTCACGCAATGGCCTTCTCATCCTTTTTTTTCTTTCACTTTTCTTCGTTATATACTTGCTGACGTTACTATCTTATTTGACGAAATGATTTAGCTATGTCGACAACCTTGAAAAGCGATGCAAAAAGATGGAGAACCTCTTGACTCTCTTGACCCAACGCTCAATCAAGGAACTTGAGAAGGAAGACTTCCGGGTCGACGAAAAGATGGCTGTCCTTGGTTCGGACGACGATGACGACAGTAGTCATTTTAATAACGATCACAATGGCATCGACAACGACGAAGAGGAAGGCAATGTGTATTCCGAAACGGACGAAGCCAACCAGGCCAGCGAAAACGATGCGGATGAAACAGAAGTCAGTCTGGAAGAGCGACTTTCTAAGCTAAACATTGCCAACTACGACGATATCACATACACGGGGCGGTCAGCAAGTATCAAGCTAATCGATCCTGAGCTCTTCCGGTCCAAACCGTATGTCCCGTGGCCGGGGAGAGACGACGTGGCGTTGCAACTCACGGCCCAAAACGAATTGGTGGTGGTGCGCACGGCAAAGGCAGACACGAAACTGGACATTGGCCTGTCGATGCACAGCTTAAGTTTGCGCAACCCAACTCCGGCTCCCACCCGCCATCATGACCGTCCCACACCTGCTTTTATCGATAAAATGGTTGACATGTATGTAATTCTTGATTCACTTATTGTAACCCGTATCTCATATCAATGTAGTTACTTTACACACCTCCATCCATTTTTGCCCATTGTCAACAAAACACGATTTGCTGCTCACCGACCCAAAGTCCTCTTGTATGCGATGCTCGCCTTGTCGTGTCGATTCTCGGCACAGTACTTTGACGAAGACAGCGAAAAGAGATCTGGCTATGCTGAGATGTATTTCCAAAAGGTGATGAAGCGACTGCGCGACGATACGTTCCGATCTCGGTTGTGCCTCGTCCAAGCAGCTCTTCTCGTGACCCTTTACCTAGACCTTGATGACGGTGCGCAAAGCGAATCAATCCAATGGTACACGCTCGGCACTGCGATTCGCATGGCGCAAGACCTGGGACTCCATCGTTCCTGTGCCCACTGGAAAATGCTTCCTCCTTCTGAAATTGAAACCCGCCATCGCGTCTTTTATGCCTGCTACTTTCTCGACCGCTGGTTGAGTGCCAGGGCAGGCAAGCCGTTAACCATCCTCGATCGTGACTTTGACACCACATTGCCTTCGGTCTACGAAATTACGGATAATGAACAGCAACAGCATGACGGCGTGCCTCGATACCAGTCCTTTATGTTGCTCGCCAAACTGTCAGAGATACTGGGTCGCGTGCTTAAAGCATTGTATGCGCCCAGCGCCAAGCACTGCAACTCCAACGCGGGTTTAGACGATCCCACCATTCTCCAAGTCTTTGATCGGCGCCTCAAGACATGGCGTCAGTCCATGGACGAATGCACTGGCCTTCCCCCTTCCGAAAAAGGTATATTTATTTAATAATCACATGATTTCTTTCTCCCATGACCTACCTCCCTGACCATATTCTAACATTGCTCAATGCTATTATTCTCATAGCCCATCTCGAGATATTCTATTACACCATTATCCTCCTCTTGCACCGTCCTTTTATCGAATTCGCCGACGAGCTCGAGCAGATGGCCATCGACTCGCGCCGCGTCTGTACCGAGGCGGCATCGACCATTTGCGAGATTGCCCGACGACGGCTTCAGTCGCACGACCCATATTTGCTCTGTCTGCCGACTTGCTTTGTATATGCGCTATTCCAATCAGCGCTTGTTCACCTTGCAAATGCAGTGCATGACCGACAGTCGGAGGACAAGCTCGCGGCCGTCGAGCAGTCGGTCAGTCTCGTGAAACAGCACAGTCAGCTGGTTTCTGCACGACGCGCGCTGGAGATCCTAAAGATGCTGGGTGCCCTTCAGGGTATCACCATCGATTGCAGCCCTACAGTCGATAATAGTGAATTACCGGCTGTCACGCATATGCCTGCTGGGACCGCAGTTCCTGCAGCTGTTCCCACAAATACAGCCACGCACCATGCACCCGTAGATCAAACGCATCCACCTCACCATGCAGCAGTAGCTTCCCACGTGCCATTACCCCACTTTCCCCAACCTCTTTTTCCCATCGTCAAGCAAGAGCCTTCTTGGTATGACACGCATGTCGTCGCTCCCGCCGACGTCATGTCAAACATTTCTATCCCCTCGTCCTACGTCACCCCAGAAGCGGCTGCTGCTGCTGCTGTTGCAGGCATGCCCGTCCTGGATACAGGTCTATGCTATCCAAATAGCCCTGCATGGCATTCGCATGTCGCTCAGCAGCAGCAACACCAACACCAACGCCACCCTTCACACCATCAACATCCCCACCCACCAGCACACAGCCACCACCATCATTCACACCAAAATAACCTCATGATGCATTCATCTTCGTCTTCCCCTGCCAACCTCGCCTTCTTTTCTTCGCCTCATCAACAACCACCCCACCAACCTCCTCCCCATCATCATCAGTCTTCTTCCTCTCAAACTCAACCCCCACCTCAAACCATGCCGCTGACTGCATCTCCCACATCACTGCCCAACACACCGGCTTCCGCCATACAGAACCGCCCTCACGATCCTTCCACTTCGTCCGCATCTTCCTCTTCCAACTCGTCCTTTGTTTCTACCCCGCACCCGGCCACGTTACCCCCATCCAATCTAGGCTGGGATTTCGATATGTATGTTGATCAAGATCCTTCTCGTCGCCAATTTGATTTCCTTCCGCCCCACCCCTAAGTTCTTTCCTCTCTCTCTCCCATCTTACAATTTTGCCTTCCCATTTTGTGTACCATAGGTTGTAAAATAAAAGATTGCACATACTTCGTCTGTCGTCTCTCAACCGTTTAGGACTTATTCGGCCTCTGTGACAAACCTAAGAGTGCTGAATAACTTCGCATACATGTCATTGTAATACTCAAAAGACATTCTCATGAGTCTGTAGTTTTTATTCAGCATTTTATTCTGAGAAACCTAAAAGTTAATCTTTTATGTAGTATGTTGGTAATAGTGGCCCACCTTATGCAGCTCATAAACCAAAAAGTTCAGCAGGAGCATGAATTGTCATATAAAACTGTCAGAACAGTTACTACGAAGCATTGCAACCATACATAGTCGCACAGGCAATTATAGGCATATAACAGCACACAGGCCTTTCTACGCACGGCGTAAGGTTGCATTACATATATCTGAATATATAAGCAATGTAGGTCAAATAGGAATATTTACTCAATGGGGGGACATAGCACCACCTCCATCATGGGTGGATGGCCAGAACCATGATCTGACCAAGACTCAGGGATGGTGCTTAAAAGCAAAATGGCACTGGTAGTCTTAGTTGACCTACATTGGGTATCTGATTACATATAGAAGGCTTATGAGCTGTATAGCCTTTTGGTGCCCAAGGCTCTTTCATTGTACGCACGAGAGATCTGGAGATAAAACGATATGTGGACCATCTCATCCACGCTGCGCATAAAGATCTATACATCTATACAGAGGGAAAGCTTGCCATCAGGTTGCTAAAGCTTGATACAATGAATCAGGACAGTGCACCTAGGCTGAATGTATTTAAGAGAAAATAGTCACACAATGGGCTACGTGTGGGAAAATAGTGGAGTTGGGAACGGGAGAGGGGAGCAAAACAGAGTGATATATACAGTTTCATTTGACTTCGGCCGAGGGTAATCCTACGTTAAGCTATAAGTCAAACCAAAAGAACAAGAAAGATGGATATGTAACAGGGAGATTGGCTTCTACCGATCTGGGATAGGACACACTCTCACAGATCAGCAAGCGGGAAGATACGCTCTGCACACAGGGCACTCGAGCTTGATGCGCATCCACTAAAAAAGAATGCCCGAACGGGATGAGTGATACATGATGAATAAGTAAAAGGGAATTACTCACCTTCTCCAGACACTCGGTATGGAAAAGATGTTGGCACGGCGTCACCATATACTGGGCCCGTCCCAACACGTGCAGTCCAGGCGGTCCAGCAGCGGAGGTATCTACCGGCAGCATGCAAATAGCACAGTCCTTGAGATGGCGTGCTGGACCGTCCTGCACTGATTCTTCATCCTCCGGTGGTATAACCGGATGGTAGTTGTATGTTTGTGGCATGTACTATATGAGGAAAGCGTTTGAGCATGCATGCAGGTACGCGCAGAAAGAAGGTGGTACTGAGTACTTACACGTTCGGGCACAAAGAACCGCGGACCGAGCAGATCCTGCAAGAAGAGGATGAACGCTTGCAGTGCAACGTAGAGGACGAGTACATACACCCAGTCGGATGGCTCATGAGCGATCAAGTTGTGCGGGCACCCGTAAATGTCTGTCAAAAAAGTTAGATTTTCTCTTCCTTCCAGCGCGCTATTCTATAAATAACACATACAGAGCGGCACGAGCAGTCGGCTGGTACTCATTCCCACCACATAGCGCCAGCTCAGTGGCCGTCGACAGCCACGCACGACATTCCGGACGATTTGCGGTACCCAGAATGAAAACAAGCCAAAGCCAAGCACGCCGACAATGACGTTCTGCACAAAGGCAGATCGGGTCGCGGTTTGGTAAAACAAGAAGAGTCCAAACAGTAATAGTGCGTCTACAATGACTCCGCACATTAGTCTCATTTTTAGCCATAGCCACAAATATGAACTTACAAAGCCTGTAGTAGAGGGTGCTGATGTCACGCCGAGGGTCACTAAGGGTCGTGGTAGGCCGCGCAGGCTGTGGCGTGTTAGCCAAAGGTAGAATCGAGCCGGGTGTGGTGGTCTGTTGCGCTGCAGGAACCGCCTGTTGCTGCAGCTGCTGTTGTGGTGATTGTGGTTGGGCCTCTGGCGTCGTACGCGAGGCTTCTGGGCGTTGTATCCGCCACACGACGAGCAAATAGCGCATGCCAAATACCGAGACGGATATGAAGTTGAAGAAAGCCACTGCCGCAAATGACATGAACACGGACTCAATCACAACACCTGTGGTGAGGTGCAGTAGGCAAAGGTATCCATCCATCATGGCTTGCATAGCAATGGTCCAATAGGATACATTGGAAACGCTCTAAACATGATATTCGTTGGTCGTCATTGTATCTCAGAACCGTGACAAGACTTACCGAAGGCGTTGGGGTATATTCCATTTGCTGGATGAGGGAGAAAATCTGGATGACAGCGGCGACAGTGGCCATAGCAGCATACGAGACCGCTTTGCTATAATATTTCTCAATCTTGGTGCCCTCTGCCTCTTGAATCGACATGCTCAAGCCGCAGTTGGGAGAATACATGATACTCGACATGGCGAGGCGAGGTGGTTTGATAGTGCTGATACCCTGAGGATTCTCCAGCTCTGTGTAATCACACCATCTATGTTAGTGTGAACTTGTAAAACATGACAGGTGTCTCCTACCTTTCTCATACTCTCTCAGTTGGGCGGATTTGACGTCATGAGGGGCCGGATGGAGCTGGAAAAACATCTCGAAGGTGCAACCGAATGCGACGGATATCGGACGGTCTAAACCAAAGCATGAGTCGATCCGAACTTTTTCGTAGCACGCGATATGTGAGTGTGCTTTTCTCACCATGATCGTCCACTGTCTGGACTCCCCAGGCGGCAATCTCCTTGAGCTCCTCGATGCGTTTATCGATCTGCTCGTTGATCACAGCCCTGCTTTGGATCATGGACCGGTTGGACGGCAGCATATGGAGCAGATCTTCCAAGGAGGTAGGGATGCTGAACATACAGGGGATCAGCATGATGACGAAGATGATTATTTGGATCGGTGCTAAATTAGATTGTTCCTTCTCTTTCTTACCCGTCCGGGGCACCCATCAAGAAGAGCGTGCCATTGCTTAGAAAATGAACGCCCTCTGCCAGCAGCAAGGCGCCGTAGTCGCTTTTCTCGGCATCCTTGAGGCGCATGTAACCCTAAATTGAAAAAATGGATGGGTGGCATCAGAATCAATTCAAGAGAATGGCGCCATGTCCTACCTCGATATAATGTACACCCTCATCCTTGGTAGCGATGGATTTCAAGTTAAGAGTGAAAGAACCATCGCCATCGAAGTGGAACTCCCCACGGTCTTCTTCCTGGAGCGTGTGGTTGCTGGCAGGGTCGGTGGCAGGTACGGAAACATTCTGACTTGACCAGTCACCTAATGATTTGGATATATAGATAGGATAGTGAGTGGTCAAGATGAGCATGTATTATATGTATATGGAATGTCTTTTGACTATACCTCTGAATACCCCTGTGATGTTATGATAATAGTGAGGGGCAGCTTCTTTGCCAATATCGTGCAGCTGATGCACTTGGTTCTCCACTGAAGAAGGAAGAGGCTATTCAAAACACATCCTTAGTATTATATAGTAGGATATAAAATATATACACTACATGAGACAAGTTGTGACCAAAGGTGACGTTGTTCAAGGCTTCTTTTTCGGACTGAAAGGAATCGAGAAGTGTTTCGATGGTGGGGCGACCTCTTCGGGCCGCATCGTCTTCGGAAAAGTTGAGAAAGAGCAGGGAGAATAGGAAAAGAAGCATATAGAAACTGGACCGATTCATCGCATTTCGTTGTACAGATTGTGCATTTTCGGGTGAGTCCATGAGGTGCACACACAAGAAGAAGAAGAAAAAAAAAAGAATAAAAACGGCGCGACCTCTCGCATGGAGCGGCATGGTTCTTTCGAGCTCATTTTTATACCCAATCGGATTTTAGGTAAAGCTATCCACACTATTTTCTCTTTTGACCTTTTTTCTTTTAATACAATGAAGCTAAGAAAACGAAAGAGCTTGAGGCGAAGGTTATGTGCTAAAGTGCTTCGTGATGGCATCTTGACTATCGAAATGAAATATATGTATGCACACATGTAACGACCTGTCTGTGCTGTGGTTCTAGACCTTTCTTATCTACTTGACAGAGCTTTTACCTCTGGGATATAATATACGAAACGAGAATTTCTCGGCTTTTCGTCTCTTCTAATGAGATGAGCTGGAAAGAAGTAGTTCCTCATACGCTATCGCGTCCGCACAGCAGTCGCCCATCAGGAAAGTGAGGATATTTAGGTCATTAAAAGGCTATCTTTGTCGCCTTTTTGATGTTGCTCTTGGTTTAAAATGAACCAACTCATAAGTGTCTCATTCCTATTCTTGAATACCCTCCCTTTTTAAACAAGGTATAGGATGATTCCTCGACATACGCAGGCAATCCAAATGCTGCTTTTTTTCCGCACGGTCTGACCGGCGTCCATTTCGGTATACAAAAGGAGGTGCGTGTCATGGGTAGAAGAAGCGATGGTTAAGGTTACTTGCCCTGTAATAGTTGGCATGCGAGTTTATTCTTGACCAAAACCGTCTGCCTGCTGTGATGTCCTATTCGGCTATAATACTCATCAAAGTGTGCACTCTATAGAGCACAGCGAAACCCATCTTGTGGAGCTTGTGCTCATTTACGCATAAACGACTGATCATCTCTATCTCTAATCATGAATAGACGCACTGTACTAATACCGATTTTGATCCTGGTAAAAGAGATTATAAACAATACTATATAAATAAGCATATGGACGCCCACCCCTGGTTACATGTGTACGGCACAAAAGTATTCCTTTCACATTAGGTCACAGTCGTCATCGTCGTCGTTTCAATATCCACATGTACGGGGATGTTATATAATTTAATACGTAGACGATATCCATATGCAAATACTTGATAGTAGCGGTGAAATTTATACGGTAACAGAGTCCTATATAGACATAAGAAAGCTTTAAGTACAAATGTATCTTTGTATTATAAAAGGTCCAAAATTGATGCGTTGCAGATCGCACAAGCCTTTTCTGACTATCCTATAGACAACCTGTGTAACACGGGCTGAAAAACGAGAATCCTTCCATATATATTACTGTACGAGCATCCAACCCTGGTAGCAGAGAGGGTCAAAGATATAAAATGTATTATGGATTGGCAGAGAAACGCCATTTGAAGTAAGAATGAGCGGCGGATATATATTTTTTGTGGAAATGTACGAGGCCAATCCTAAATTGGTTCGAATCCAGCGATTGAGTGAGTGAATGAGTGTGTCGCAGGTGACATACAAAAAAAAGTTCCCGCCTTTTTTCTTTTATTATTTTCACCTTTTTCTTTTCATAGTCCAAGATGGCAGACCAAACCGATAACATCCGAGTGGTGGATGCTGAACCGCAGCAGCCTCAGCATGAAGACCCGCACAGCCTGAATGCCAACGCGTTCCTCAACAACACCCTCGATGGCTTCGCGAACCTGAGCTCCAAGTTTAACCCATTCGCCCAGAAGCTCAACAAGGGCATTGGCCAAGTCAGACAGGTAAATGCGGCCCTTTACGTTCATCATGACTTTTAACCCCTCGCTTTCTAGTATGCTCAAGAGCGTCTGGGCACAGCTGAGGATATCACCGAACTGCCTCAGGAATACAAGGACCTGGAAAAGGTATGTATCATTATCATTAAGACTCAAGGGTATCATCATGCATATCACTCATACCTTATCTTTTCTAGCGCATCGACGCCCTTCGCAGCGTGTATAACAACCTGCTCAAGGTCACGCGTATCTACAACAACCCGTCGTATGACTACCCTGTCCAGCTGCAGGAGTCTTTGGCCGGTATCACCAACACCTTCACCTCGCAGTTCCAGCAGCTCGCGCTCTCACCCGCTGAACGCGCCCAGGCTGAGCAACAGCAGCAGCAGCAGCAGCAGCAGGAGAAGCAGCAGCCTCGAACCCTCTCCCACGCCCTCTCGCGCGTGTCGGAGCAGAGCTCCCAGTCGGTTGGCATGGAAGAACCGCTGGGCACGGCCCTCTTTAAGCTCGCCACCGTGGCGCAAAAGGTGGGCGATGCGCGCATTAATATGGATGCTGCCATCGTGTCCAAGTTCAACCAGCCCATGCAGACTACCTTGAACACCGCCATTGAGCAGGCTATGCGCGCCCGTCGCAACGTCCAGTCTGCGCGTTTGTCCCTCGATGCCTGCAAGGCCAAGCACCGCTCCGTCCGTGCTGATCGTGAGGATGCGGCACGTCTCGAGGTCGAGCAGGCCGAGGACCACTTTGTGGCTGCTGTAGAAGAAGCTACTGGTTTGATGAAGGCTGCCCTGGAGAACGTAAGTTATATACGGGTGAAGTAAGCTGAGCTATGTGAGATGCTGAATGTGTATATGGATGTAGCCTGAGCCGTTCCGCAACTTGGCTGATCTGGTGGCGGCCCAAGTGGCATACTACAAGGAAGCGCATGAGATCCTGTCCGAGCTCGCGCCTGAGCTGGATGAGATGCAGGTCACCCAGGAGTCCCTGTATCGCAACAGCACCTCGCACGAGTAAGACGAAGAATACGGAGTAAAAGGAGAAGTCCACAGTCAGTGGTATGGTAGCAGTAGCAGTAGCAGCAGTAGTAGCAGTAGTGGCAGTAGTAGCCGTTTTTACGTACTGTATGATATCTATCTATATAGTTTGAAATGTTCATTACGAACAACAATGCTTTGAGTGTTTCACAAAGTCATCATCATGTGCATTTTCACATCCCGTAATACGCTCTCGCCCCATTGCTTGTTGTCTTTTTCCTTTTTGTTTTCCCTTTCTCTCTAATTCCGAACGAACGACCCGACGGCATTGAAGCCTCGTTTTACTCTCTCATGGCAAGCACTACTTCTGCTTCCGACACCGATACGGATAAACCCGACGCGGTCATGAAGCGCAAACCATCCCCGCATGCCAGCACGTCGAGTTTACCCCGCAATACAACTCGACCCAAACGATCGCGTGTGGATTCCACGAGCAGCCAAAGCTCTACGTCCTGGCTGCAGCGTCTAGGCTACAGCCCCTCTCGCTCACGCCCTCAAAGCACCACTTCTCTCGAAAAACCTAACAAAGCAGACCAAGACAACAAGTCGGAGCCACCAGCACCAGCAGACGATACAGACAAAGAAGACGCACACGACACTGACTCTACGGGTGGAAACAGTGGCGGCACCCACGGTACTGGCGGTGCAAGTGGAGGTGAAGGTGGCAGCGGCGGCAGCGGCAGTAACGGAGGTGACGACGACGATAACTCCAAAAAGTCAGCAAAAGGAGATATCAAATCTACCTCTACCAACGATGCACCGCAACAGCAACAGCAACAACAACAACAACAGGGTGTGTGGTCCTGGTTCGGGTATGGAAACACCACTCAACCTACAGATGAATCTGGTAAAGCATCCAAAAAGGATGACGCGCAGGAAAAGACGAAACCTCCGAGTCCATCACCAGCGACCGCTTCTCCTGACGATGCATCTACGCCTACGCCGATGCCCAGCGAACATGACTCGTCTACACAGAACAATAAATCATCCTACTGGCGGTCGTTCTTCTGGTCAGAGCCCAAGAATACGTCGAAAAAGGATAGCGTCATTGTAGAATCATCCGACGGCGAGCAGCAGCAGGACCGAGCCATCCAGGAATCTCAGCAGCAACAAGTCGATCCGGTCCTTCAGTCGGGCAGCAAGGAGCCACCCACCACCACCAGTAAATCACGCCGCAAGAACGTTGTTCTTCCCACCATCGGATCTCAGTTCACCCACACCACCGACCCCAATACATCTCTGCTCTCGCGCGCCCTCAATATCATCAATGCCATGTTTGACAAATCGGCTCCACACGACCGCCGTCTCTCGCCTAAATTTGCCAAATTCGTTCAGGCCATGAAAGCCAACCCAGATACCATGGCCGGGAAAAAGTTCGTTGTGATTGGCGTGCATGGCTGGTTCCCCATGAAGGTATTGTTTTAAAAGAGTTCTTAATTCGAGTTGCTCATATTTCTCCATTAGCTTGTCCGCAGCATGATAGGCGAGCCTACTGGAACGTCCACTAAGTTTTGTGAACAAATGGTGGCAGGTGCCAAGCACTATTTCGAGTCGCAGCATGGTATCACCATCCCCGATCATGCCATCACGAGTATTGCCTTGGAGGGCGAAGGAAAAGTTGAGGAGCGTGTGCAGCGGCTCTATGAAAATCTCGTCAAAAATGACACGTGGCTCGACGCACTCCAATCCGCCGACGTCATCTTATGGGCCACCCACTCCCAGGGCACACCCGTCTCTATCATGCTCCTTCAGCGCTTGATCGAAGAGAAGCGGATCCAACTTCTGCGCCAGTCGATCTGTGTCCTTGCCATGGCAGGCATCGCGCACGGACCTTTCCCCTTTCTCAAAGGCAGCCTGATCGTCAAGGTATAAAAATAGATAATGCGATGCATCATGCATTAATGCACATGTAACACTCACTCTTGCATCTAGTACTTTGAAGCCGACGCAGCCCGCGAGCTCTTTGAATTCATGGACTCCAATAGCGACATTTCTCAAAAGTTCCGGTCCGCACTGACCTCCCTTTTGCACCACGGCATCAAGCTTCTCCTCGTCGGGTCCATGCAGGACCAGGTCGTACCCCTCTACTCCGCCATTATGGCTGGTGCCTATCACCCGAGCATCCTCCGAGCCATCTACATTGATGGCCACATTTACTCCAAAGACGACTTCCTGGTCAACCTCATCACGTTCGCCTTGCGCTTGCGCAACGCCGGCTTTTCTGACCATGGCCTGCTCACTCACATTAGCGAAGTCCTGGCAGGCAACTTGTATGCCTGGGAGGGCGGCCACTCGACCATCTACGAGGAGCGCGACGTGTATACCATGGCCGTCCAGTATCTTTTTGAGACAGAGCCCTTTGGCAACCTTGCTTTACCGGTACGTTCCACCCTCGACAACTCCGGTCCGCAGCTTGAGGTTTTCCAAGCCAAGATGCGCCAAAACCCGTTTTATCTGCCGTGGGCGATGCGTGGCATCTGCGACGACGCGCGTGTCCTCGGTGATGAGACTTTTAGCCGCGAGCTCGATACGCTGCGCTCTCTGTTTGATCAATGGGTACCGTCCAGCACCAGACTGCGCGAAGTCAAGTTCCGACTAGAGCCGCTCAAGGCACGCTTATAATACTCCATACTACGTCCTAGAGCTGTAAAGATGAATAATACCAGACTATTTGCTTTATTTAGACCCTTTCATATGAACATCATTACGAATGTACTTGTTTGTGGGCTATATGATAGGCAGCCGTTGGGGTTACCTATCGTTTTTTTTCAAAGAGGGTTATTTTCCGGCCCAATTTCTGTCGCACGTGCACGCCACCGTGGCCTTTGAGCGTAAGTTCAACGATACAAAAAATAAGTGGCGCACAGAGCATTCGGATCTCATCCAACTGACAGCTTTGGAGATGAACCCAGCTCAAAACAAACCAAGCCGTGCCTCTCTCTCTCAACACGTCCTACGTTAAATAAAAATACATACATAATTTATACTCTAACATGGAGATACTCTAATATATTACATACGCTCTTTTAGCAGGATCCGGACAGAGATGTCAACCTGTTATTATTTTTAGGCGGGTCGCGTGGATCGGTAAACTCCCAAAGACCACAATCAGCACACTGCTTGTCTTCCGACACGCAGTGGGGAAGTTCAAAGTCCTGTTCTTTTTTCAGAATATTCTCAATGACGTCTTGCACGCGGTGCGAGCGAATGTCGACGCGCCAACCCTTGTCATTCACTGTGTCCCAAACACAAACCTGCATAGATGGATTGATTGATCGCAAATAATGCGTGAGACAAACAAACACACAAATTTTGCTTTTTCTTACCTTGCCAGTATGGCAACGCGTTTCCATGGCAAACCCACCATACCAGCAACTGCTAAAGGGGCCCTAGATACACATATGATGAGCCAATGGAAAAGATGATCGATGTGGACCTAACTGTACAGACGCCGACAAAGATGGGATCACCCGTATGGCCAAAATGCCAGATCGGCATCCAGTCTGTCGAAGGCAGGTGCAACCGCCGTGCCGCGAGTTGCTCGCCCGGAGCCTCGAAAGTGACTGTGGGTACGCCAAAGGTCAGACCGACGAGGCTGGCCAGTGCGCCGCCGAGCGAGTGGCCGGTCAGCCAGATCGTCGCATCAGGGTATCGATCACTGACGTCCTTGTAAATCTCCTGAAATGAGATTTGTCTGGTGTGTGAGACGTGAAAGAAAAAAATGTTGTGCCACGTTACCAGTGCATGGTCATAATAGAGCTCGCTATGGAGCAAGTTATCCTCGAGGCATTTCGCGTTGCATTCGTACGAGTTACCCACGTAGCAGTCGCAGACGGGCCGCCAAGCCCGGCTCACCCGTGCACAGCAGCACGAGAACAGCATATTGTCCTGTTTTTAAAATTATGAGCTGGATAACATTCT
The DNA here is from genome assembly GCA_013461545.1 of Syncephalastrum contaminatum. Lineage (NCBI taxonomy): Eukaryota > Fungi > Mucoromycota > Mucoromycetes > Mucorales > Syncephalastraceae > Syncephalastrum > Syncephalastrum contaminatum. The sequence continues at coordinate 403,330 of VAFG01000345.1, read as the reverse complement.
TTGGCATTCTGCTGCACTCACGTTGGTCTTATCTTTCTCCCCTGTAGGACCTCCAGTCCAGAGGCCGGCACTGGTACCCTTAATGCTGACGACCAAAAGCGAGTTGTCAGCGTTGGCAAAAATATGGCCTCGAATGCCGTCACCGTCCCATCCAAACGTCGAGTTCTGGAGCGAGAAACGAAAGGTGGCGAGAGGGGGGGGGGTTAGGTTAGCTAAGGATCCTTTTTCTCTTTTTTGCAAGTTCTACTTACGACAGACCAAGAGGGACCGAGGTCGTACCAGTCCGGGCCATCCTTTTGTTCTTCGGGGGTATAAGCATTGTTGGTCATCATGGCCAGTGCCAGCACTGACGGACGATGTTTCACGTTGGGAACAAGGCCCCAAACAGACTCGAACGAAACAGGGGTCAACGGCCAGCGCATCAGGAACCCTTCTTCTTGCTGCTTTTTGAGCCGCTGGGTGTCTCGCGGCCTGTGGACCCAGCTCGCCTTGCTTTTCAGGGAGAGGGCATGCGTCGCTGCTACTTCAGCCTCGGCCACCCTGCGATACCGCATACGCCGTGATTCACGGCCATGTTGGTATATGATTTTCAGCTGCAGGCTGTGTTCTTGTTCTTGAGGGAGGAATGACTGAGACTGTTGTTGGGGTTGGTAGCGAAATGGTGTGAATGCGTCGACTGCATGCCACACGAGTAGAATGCATACAAGATACAGAGTTGGGTTCATTAAGGAAAAGGCCCCCAACCGACGCAGGTACGACCCCGAAAAAAAGTGTAGAAGTGTATATAGTAAGTACAAGTAGAAGTAGAGGTGTGGAACCAAGAGAGTTAGGTGATCGCTGGGAAAACCCCGCTGGGACCCAGCATCCCGCCCGCATGAACTCAATCCATGATATACTTCTTCTGTTAAAAATACGTTGTTCTATGTTCTTTATCTTCCACTTCTATAGAAATATGAGACTATCAACCATTTGTATACAATGATATCAAATATTAGACAATGTGTTCGACCCAAGGTAGTATGTGTCCTCGAAAATGGTGTCTTTTATCTCGGTCGTTGATGATCATGTCGATTGATAATGATATATATAATGAATTGTGATATATTGCTGCAGTATATATCACAATTGCACGCTTTTGGATGTGCTATAGAACCCATCAGATTGTGCATGTTTGTATTCTGGCGCACGCCATGTGTAATCTTATGCTGTATCAGCCGACTCGATTAGGGGAACATCGAAACAATGTGTCATGAATGTTTTTTTATCCATAATTCTGATATCCAGCGAAAAGAGAAGCGTACCAATGCTACGTGCGCCATAAGGAAGGGTCTGGGGTCTCATTGATGAAGCATAGATACAAGCGTATTCATGAGCCAATGTGTTTGTTGATTAAAAACTTGCTTCTTTGACACCCATTTTACAAATATAGATCTATTTTGTTTGCTAAAAGGTTTGTATCGAGCAATCGAAGCGGTAGATAGGCAAGACATTGTCTTATATGAGACCCTCTATATATGGAGCAAATGAATTAAGCCGCTGGCAACGACCTCAAATCCATGATGTGTCACCGTTTATTATAAGCTTGAAGAAGACTCTATAGAGCATAGTCTTTTAAGAAAGATGGTGTCAGATAGATAGTTTGTTGATACAATGGCGCGTTTCGCAGTACAGTTCACAAGTGAACGTGGTCAAGTTTATGTTGGTTTTTTCCGAGATCTGACGCCAGGTCAACGTGTTAATTGATCTCCGATTTGCTTGAACAAGCTTGCGTATAAAGACTACCCGCATGCCGTCTGTGCATACTCTTTTCCGTTTCTTTTCACAGACGCCATGCATCAAGCATTGCCTTTTGAGTTTGACAGCAACCGACTGAAAGACCTGGCAGCGGCTTTCAAGTCCGAATTGACCATCGACTATCAAGAGGATCCAAATAATAATAATAATAATTATGTCACAGACAGCCTAGAAAGTCTTCCGCTCGATATGCAAGACAGTAACGGTGACTATCCTCTCGAACACCTCTCGGCTGCCTTTGATCCCAATCTTGCCGAGCACTATGCGTTTACACCGCCTCCACAGCAACAGCAGCAACAGCAAACGCAAGCCATGTCTGCTTACTCGGACGCCTTCGCACCCCACATGAACGATGCCATGATAGAACAATGGTCGACGACCCAGATACCCGCACCCATTATGACCGAACAGCACTGCACCACGGGAGAGCACCATCCACCCGTTTTTGACTACCAGCAACCGCTCTACTACCCGGTTCAGGATTACCAAGGCTACACGTCCAAGGCCTTCATGGACATGCTTCAGGATCCCTTTCAGTTTTATCAGCAGAACGCGCTCCCCACCCCTCCTCCTTCGGCGGCTGGGCCGGCCCGGCCACGGACCCAGCGGGCACGCGAGACTCGGAGCGAGTCCACGCACATTTATGTCCGGAAAGCTTGTGTGCTCTGCAAAGCATCTCATGTGGCGTGCGATGTGCAGCGGCCGTGCACGCGGTGTCGACGGCTCAACAAGGAGGATGCGTGCGTCGACGCAGAGCGCAAGAAGCGCGGACGGCCGTGCGGTTCGACGAAAAAGAAGACGGAAGACGCGAACGAGGAATTCCGTCAGGACAGTCATAGTCTTATGGCTCCTTTTGACTTCAATAAAGGATTTCCATAATAAAAAAGGTCGCCATGGGGTCAGCATAATATATATTAACTTTCAACATCATGGTGTCGGGGGATGATAGTTTTGCATGGTGGAAGTGATGGTAGAAATAAAGAGGTACTACTGTTGCGTACATAGTTGAATCGTATACTATCTGACAGGAGACATGACCATTGTGATATTGATTTTCGCTTTTTATAAATGCCTCCGTGTTTGGACCCATTAAGAAACTATTAAGAACCCAATCGAGTGCAGAACATTCAGTTCTAGACCACTCAGGTTCATTGATATTGTACTGTGCTTGTCAGTCTTCCAATACATATACTTGCTCGGTTGCTTAAGGTGACACCCGTCTTCCGCCGTATCACTGGTAAATTGCCTATCACCTATCCATGCATGTTGCTTGATGCATCAATGTTGGGCATCGGCTGAAGTGTCTGTTACGATACATACAAGCTAACATAGGCTAACACATAACCGTCTATACTCTACACTTTTCTTCAGGGTTGATATATATGTGATTCGAGCACATCTATTAGCACTTACCGTTAATAATAACACTCCTTGACCCCATGTGGACTCCATTGAGCCATATATCACGTGGCTTTTTTTATATCCAACTTCTTGGTGGCCTTTCAGAAGGAACACGCCGAAAGCAGCACCCAGTGAAAGGTTGCATTCGGCACCTTATCAGTATACATGTATACTCATTTATTAAAAGGTGCGCCCCAATCAAGTACAGGTAATGTAGCGCGAAAATTCACAGCTATGCCCCACGGCTCCGCCCAAAGTACGATGGGATTCTACCACATTCAAAATCCACATTCAAATTTTTTGTGTGGTGCTCAGCCACCCGGCAGCGGTGGACCAAAGAAGGTTGGAAAAAAAATAACGGTTTGTTCTTCCTCTTTTACAAAATGGCCGGAATCACCGTCAAGGACGTCAACGCCCACGGTACACTATCTATTTTCGCTACGATTTCAGTTTTCGCTTGACAGATTTCAATTCTATTAGAGTTCATCAAGGCTTACGCCGCTTACCTGAAGCGCACCGGCAAGCTCGAGGTCCCCAAGTGGGTCGACCTTGTCAAGACCGGTACCTTCAAGGAGCTTGCTCCCTATGATCAGGACTGGTACTTCATCCGTGCCGGTATGTTACTCTATCTATATATAACTTCTTTTTCGACTGCGACCCATGTCGATTGCTTGTCATTGGAATTGTGCACTCATTTGAATCTTTCAATGTGTAGCCTCGGTCGCTCGCCACATCTACATCCGCAAGGCTGTTGGTGTTGGTGCCCTTGGCAAGGTCTACGGTGGCCGCGTCAACCGTGGCACCCGCCCCTCCCACCACGTTGATGCCTCGTCTTCCGTCAACCGCAAGGTCCTTCAGTCGCTCGAGAAGATCGGCGTCCTGGCTCCCTGCAAGAAGGGGTAAGAAAGAAAAGAATTTCCACTTTGTTGTCATCCCCACTCACACACTTATCTATTGTTTAGTGGTCGCAAGATCACCCAGGACGGCCAGCGTGATTTGGACCGTATCGCCATGACTCTTGTTGAGCAGGACGAGTAAACTTTTTCTCATCATTAAAGAATTCTCTTTCTTTTATCTTGTCTGCATTCGAGCTTCAACTCTTATCATCATCATCATCATCATTGTGGGATCCCTCCGCGTTAGTGTACACGATATATTTACATCGAAAAGCAAGGGTAAATTGACTCTTGCATCTGTGTGTGTGGTGTGTTGCGTTGCGGTGTGTTGTGGAAAGAAAAAGAAATAGAATACGGAGAGTAGGAGGAGACGTGTGTGTGTGTTTGTGTGTGTGTGTCGAGCGCGTGGAAATCAAGAAGTAGAAGGTGGGTGGTATGTACAACAAGGTAACTTTTGAATAAGAAAAGGACGTGTGTGGAGGGTTGGGGGAATAATTAGGCAGCGTCAGGGAAGACATCGCGTACAAGGCTCGCCACTTCAGATTGAGCAGCACATTTCAGAACGTTGTATTGGATAAACTGCTCGATCCGCTTCAGAACATCGACCGGCTGTGGGCGCTGGCTACCGTCCCGGGTGAGCATCCACTCTGTCAAGTGGGTCATGGCCGCAGAGGGCTTGGTGAATGTAAACGTCGGTGGCCGCTCGCCGTACAGGATCAACTCAAAGATCATTTCCGTATCGTCGAGATGATAGAGGGGCGGGACACGGTCCATCATCTCAATGATGGTTATTGCCAGTGACCACACGTCGACGTTCTCGGTGTAGTGCTGTTCTGAAATTACCTCGGGTGCCATCCATTTCGCTGTTCCCAGCCGATCCTTGTTTTCACGGTTCAGTGGGGTTGCGAGACCAAAGTCGGCTATACAGTGTACTTATGTCAGTTGATCCATTGCTTTTTGCTTTGCTCTTTTGCCGATATTGGTTTCATCTGAAATTATTATTGTCAACTTACCCAACTTGACTTGACCGTCGCGACCGAGCAGAATGTTCTCGCACTTGACATCTCGGTGCATGTAGCCGCGTGAGTGGAGAAAGATAAGACCTTGCAGGACCTATAAGAAAAAAAGAGTCAGCCCAAACGGATATTCTACATAAACAAATGCGTCATTTTTACCTCCATGGCAACGCGCACGGCCATGCCTTCCGAGAGACCGGAGGAGGTATTGTAGAGAAGGTTAAAGACGGAGCAGGTCATGAGCTCCATGGCCATCCAGAGGTAGTCACCCCAGAGACCGGCTTCCTTAATGGCGACGAGATTAGGATGAACAATGCGTCCCATGATACGGAGCTCGCGCAAAACGTATGCATGGTGACGCACATCATGGTCTTCGATCAAGCAACGCTTAATCGCGACCTGGCCCTTGGTAGCCGAGCGCTTCTTTGCACTCACAACCGCACCGTTCGCACTATTCAATGACAGAATGAGTAAATTTTAAAGGATAGGGGGACAAGGGAAAAAAGCAGTAAACGCTTACCCGCTTCCGATCTTGCACAGACCAATGTAGGTGGTCTGGGGGTTCTCGCTCATGATTTTGGCAGCAGGCAGGACTTTGCGGACTTTGGTATCGAACTCCGCGTGGGCTGGTGGCGGTGAGGGCTTTTTACGGGATATGCTTGGAGTCGTGGCGGGCGTTGCGGGTCCAGCAGCGGAGGGCCGCGACGGCCGCGGTGGTAACGGCAAGATATCGGGCGTCTTTCCTACGGGGACCCAAGGACGCTGCATAATATAATATAAAAGTAACATCCATCGTCAGCAAACTCGTGGTCTTCCTCATTATTATTGCTAATATTATTATTATTAGTATTACCCGTGGCGGAGACGGAGGTGGCGAAGGGGGAAGCGCACGTTGCTTCACTTTGTGCTTTGCATTCTGGAGTTGAAGTTCCTGCTTACGCTTCCACTCTTCGGCAATAATGTCGGGCATTTGCCACTTGCCGGGCGCACGCCACGGTGCCTGATTACGTAGAAAAAGGTGGTGGATCATTTTCATTTAGATAAAACGCAAAGCCATGAAGATAATAATCATTACCTTTTTCTCGTTAAAACTGGTCGCATGCTTGCGAGTTGTGTCCTGACGAAGAAGAAGAGGCTGTGTGGGAGCCTTTTCTTTAGTGTTTTCCGATTTTTGGTTCAAGGAGGCCGGGGTAGAGACGGACAGAGTGCTTGAAGACGAGGTGGTGGGAGTGTCCGACGTCAGTAGGCTGGGACTTTTCACGAGTCGGCCCATTCCAAGTGATGAGTAAAAGAGATGACCCTTCGTCGTTTTGCTCTTGGCTTATATATCGCGCGTATCAGGGATATAAAAATCAAGGGCGTCGTGCAGACACAACAATGTGTTGCACTTTCACACACAGAAGGGAAAGTGAGGAAGAAAAAGTGAGAAAGAGAAGAGAGAAAGAGAGAAGAAAGAAGGGGTGATAGTAGTAATAGTAATAGTGTGTGTGTGTGGGGGGGGGGAGGGAACAAATTGATCCTCGTCCGCCTCACTCTATTATAATATCTTTCTCTTTTTCTCCCCCCATCCTTGCACAAAGTGTCGCACACTCCCATAAAGTACACTCTCTCTTTCAAAGTCACCAGACACTCACTCTCTCACTCACTTCTGTAGTATCAAACAAACCTATCTGTATCGTGCCCTTTCTATTGCTTTCCTTTGCTTTGCCATTGTCTCCCTTTCACACGCATGACATCGCCCATTTGTGCTTTTTCTCTTTTCCTTTTATTTTCATTTTTTTTTGATTCGTTGTCGGGTCCTGCTTTAGATAGTGTAACCTTCCCTCTCCATTTTACTCGTTTCTCTTTGTTCTCCGAAATCAAAAAAAAAGTTCATCGGCCTCACTTCCGTTCCCTTCATAGCGTACAGATGATGGTAATGGTCTGTTACTTCCTTTTACATGACAGCTGTTGGCACAAGATGGGATGATTCAATGAGAAAAATACCGTGAAGAAGCTATCCTTCTTTTAGTCATATCAAAACAATAAACACACACAACACACACGCACGCGCTATACTCACATTTTTCACCAAGACATTTTTACTTGCTGGTTCTGCCAATTTTTTTTTATCTTTTTCTTTCACAGCAAGTCCGTAAAATTAAAGTTTGCTCACCTTCGCTAGGGCCCCACCACCTTGCTTACAGTTGGCCCGATCATCTTTTACGTACTCAGCAACTCTGGCTCTCTTTTTATAATACATATACATCTTTCGCATGACTGCCAAATCGATGGGAAAGTGAAAGCCACTCTTCTATCCGCTGATAGCGGTATTAAACACGTCAACAAAGCCATCGGCACATGATGTTTAATGTACAAAGAGCCATCGTGTCCTGTAGATCTTTCTTGCTGAGAAAGAGTTATGTATGTATACAATAAGAGACAAGTACAAAATATAATTACGATCATTCTCACTGTCAAGGCGCCTTGGGCGCTTGTGTTGTTTTTATCTGTCTGTGCACCCCGATCTATTTATATTTGGTCAAGCCCTTTGTTACTTCTTTCTTTAACGTCTTTATTTTTCTTTATTTCGTACCCTCTCTTTTTCCTCTGTCTTTATCCTCACTTTAACCACTAGCAGGTCCAATGACGGTGTCATGACGCCACCCCCTTACATTGCTATCTTGTTTATCCAATAGTAGGAAAGCGTGATGTAACTCCTCATCTCTTTATTTTTAGTTTAGTTTGTACACGTACATAGAGACGTACGTAAATCTCGGATATGTGCACGGTGCATCTGTGTTCTCGATGTGTTTTATTATTTGTTACATACCGCTAGAAAGTTAAAATCGATTTAGAAATTGTGGCGGTCCAAAGAAAAGGTCAGGGGCGAGTTTTTCTGTTTCAGAAAAATGTGTGGTGACGATGCATTTCCTCCTTGTTGATCAGCTGCTGCTCTTGCTTCAACATGCATGAGCGTAGTACCCTAAAAGGTAGATGTAGAATCCTTCAATAATATAATATATAGCCAGGTCTGCTGAGATAAGGGCTTTTAAAGCGGTAGAATCTATTCGTTCTTGTGCAGTAGAAGGTGGCATTGCATATTAAAGTTTGGCTTCGGCTAACCTTAAAACTATGTAATTGATGCCTGTAATGTTGCACTTCAGTATTGAGGAGGTACAGATAGGTAAAGGTACATCTTGCGTTGATAGTTTCATGTAACAAATGGATACATGGATAAATCAAAAGAATCTTGAAGGATACCAGGCGCTTCCGCCTTCTTCAGAGACACTCTATGGAGTATACCGATGACATAGCAAGATACGAATAAATGCAAATGGGATTAATGAACTCTGTTAATGAACCTGCTGATATATAGCCATTCATTTGAGGACAATGTTTATCCAGCTGTAACCATGAGTAGGTAGTTGACGCCTCACACCCAAAATGCCTTCCATAAAAGAAAACCTTATACCTTTCACAGGATGACCACCAGAAAGCAAAAGGAAGAGAGAAAAGTATATAATAGTTTAATCAGTTGATGGTTCACCCGTTAAATCTTTTAACATACTGAGCTTTTTACGTGAATCGTCCCGTTGAACTCCTTTTGACACTTTGATCAGGAACCAATCGCTGTAGCCGCTCGTGTTGGCGTTCTTGCGAAGCGTTTATTGGGCATATGCAAGCAGGCGAGAACGAACTCGACCGGGTCTGTCCATTTGACTCCTCTACACTAGACATAATATAAACGTTAGAGATGGTGTTTATACATAAAAGATTCACGTATCGGACGGGAGCGTTTATTGCAAACGCTCGAATTGATGGCGATATCCTCAATTTCTTGCAAACAAAGTTCTTTTGTGCGTTATATACATGGCAGTAACCTACTACATCTGAACAGCTCCTGAAATGAAGCGTACATACCACACTCTGCATGTTTTGTCCATCTCATCTCATCCATAATTTATATCCATATTTGCTACCAGAAAATCATAAGATAGTGACCTGCTATGGCACCAGTACTGTAGTTATGAGTGATCCGCTATAATAAAATATAGCGGCATCTTTGAAAGAGAGAAATGGGAGTCAATATGCTTTGAAGCATTATTTTCTCGAGTCAGTGTGCATTCGTTTATTGGCTTTTCTTCGGAGATCATATGCCTTACCGAGAATAATGCGTGTGGAGCACTTCTTTCAAATCATTTATGCGGCAGCCATCATTATAGCGATCTTGCCAATTCATCCTGTTGCCTCCGATTTACTCAATGTGATCCTCCATATACCGTCAGTTTTGGGCACTTAGTTGCAGATTGCCGTGTCCGAAATATTGTCTGCTGGCGACGGCAGATGAGGTAGTAGACAGTGAGGCGGGTAATTATCATCGACTTGCTATACATTGACGTTTGGAAGTTCTTAAGGCCCTCAACCCTTCATTCAGATACCAAACATTCGACGTAGTCAAGTATGCGATGGTCTCCTGATATCGTGATTCTGGATTTTCAACGACACGTACAAGATAACTCGTTGATATTGAAAATCGTGCTTTTGCGACGCAGTAATTTGCTGGACAGTAGGATCATGAATATAGTCGACCATCTGCTTGACCAAGACCGCACCAAGAGCGACGATCGAATCAATGGCGTTATGTCTATATGGAAGGTTTGTTTTTCTCAAAGGAAGCACTGATTCGCCACGTAAAGCGTAGCGACTTGAAAGGAAAAGCGTTCACTTTTTCTTGATTGCATTCTTCAAGAAAGCGGCCGCATTCGTATAATGGCAATTACAGGAACGACAGGTGACGCGCCAACAGGGCGAAAAGGTTTGCTGGAACTTGTTGCTCATCTTTGAGTATCGGAACTAACGCATACTGGAAAATAAATTTTATAAAATTCTAAAGACTTACAATTTATAATATTATTTTGATACCAAAAACTAAATATCGAGGAAAAGATACTTATTCCCCCCGCCCGGGGTGCATTGACGCGTCCCCGGTGGGGTTGTGATTATCTGGGTTTATGCTTGACGACAGACCAGTATTCAACAATCAACTTAGAACTAGTACGGACATCGGTCCATAGTATACAATGAAGTCTAGTTTAAATTAGTAGGAATTTACCACTCTCGGCAACAACGAAAATGACTTACTGAGAAAACGAATTTAAAGCGACTTTCGTCGGCTCGCAGCTTTTTTGTTCGAAGCCGCGTTGTTGACTACAACAAAGAAAAACTAAGGTATCGACGACGACCCTGTTCGGCACCTACCAGAAATTTACGTGTGAATAAGTTCAGTAGAATATGATGGAAGATAAGCCCAGCGGTGTCCTCATCATTTGATCCACTTGGCTATAATTTTTTTGTGAATACGGGTGCATTGCTTCATAGCGATATACTGTAGTAATTCAAACGATTGATATGGTGATGCGTTAAGGTGCTGGAATCTGCTCGTTTGTACGAAAGGTGACGCTTGGTTAACATAAAATGTTGAAAAACCACTATCACAAGCTTTAAGGTTTACAGATGGTTTCTGTAAATGCTCTGCTATTCTGAGAACAGCGTGATAGGCATCTTTTATCGACAGGCTTCAATAGCTCTCTAAAATTCCTCTTTCAGAGTATGTAGGCTTTGGGACCAGGCATTTTGCGACTTGCAGATATACCATCACCAAATCTGCGGTATAGCTTAACCTACCTCTAAGTGGCTACGGTACCAATACCAGCTATCTAGCTGCAGGCATAGATGCTCAGATACTTGTCTATCTCAGCTTCCTCCTTGTTCCCAGCAGTATACCGAGTACACAGATGTTTCTGTTGTTTTCTTCACATAAGCGTCGTCATTACCCGTTTACATATGTTGACGACGACTGAGAAGGTGGCCGCTGGAAAGATTCCGAAGCTAAGTTTGGGAGCTTTGTATCTGTTTCAGCTCAATTATTTCGCAGGAGTCATGCAGATGAACCCCGCTGCCCTACATCATGTATGTCGCCGCTATGTAGTATTAATACTCTCTCCGCAGCATGGCAGCTCATGTATTTTATATCAATGGCATTGCACGACAGACTTGTCCGACGCGTTGCGTGAATCATTCTTACAGCAACGCATGAAACAAAACGTCTTGCCCATATTGTGTATTGTAGTGCCATGCGTAGACATAAGATCGCCGTGGACAAAAGAAAGCGACCCCTTTTTACGGGCACGCACGCTCGAACCGAAAGAAGGGCTAACCAATCGCAAGTCTAATAGTGTAAACCTTGTAGTCATCAGGAACGCGGGCTTTTCTATAGCTGCGCTTTGCTGCTTACCTATACGCATAATGTATGTGGATGCAAGCAGTATGTACGCTTTAATGTAGGGAGGGGACTGTAAACACAGGGAGAGTTCAGGCCAAGTGATATGCTTCAAACATAAAGCACACATGATCGTTCGTTTCAATTCCCCTGCTTCTGTACGGACATGACAAAACGCACATACCACGCACACACATACGCATACACGCAAACATTGTATATATCTCGACAGGATGGGGACGAATATATATATTCCATGTCCTGGCAAGGGGTATCCTCCTTTTCGACTACGAGTGCTGGCCAGCACGATCCTTGAGAAACGCAGTCAGCGGTTTACCCATCATTGGATATTGGGTCTTTTCTGTCTCGGCTTGTTTGATTTTTGGCCGTTGCCGCCCTATCAACGACGGGTCATTATTCTGCTGCTGCTGCTGCTGCTGTTGTTGTCTCTACATGTATCGTGTGTGAGCAACGACCTCGGAGTAGGCAACAAAAATAATAAATGAATGTTTTTACCTGTCGGACTCTGTCGGTATAAATCAAGTATGTGATGTAGGCGTGCATTGCATTGCGTTTGATCCGGGGGTTGCGCTTCTACGATCCCCTACGTGAGAATGCTGATGGCTTAAACGCAACCATCATGGGACATACCATAGATGTGTAGTAGTCGTCCGGAAAATCTGTCTTGTTGTCTAAGGTCTCCGCCTACGAGAAAAAGGTGTCATCTCAGGACCAGCTCATACCAAACCACTGTTACTGCTTACTGCTGGTCTGAGACCCTGATGGTATTGGTGATGATGGATACTGTTACGCTTCTGTCGAGCGTATTCGCGTGCTTCCCTTGTGGAAGTGTAATAGCCCTTGTCGGACGATCGCCTGGGCCGTGGTGGAGAGCGCGACGCTAATGGACGAGTGCGTTATAACGTTTACATGGAACTGAAGAGCACCGTATTTCTCGGACTGACCTGAAACTCGTCCTTGTGGTGCTGACTTGAGAAACTCTGGACGCCGTTCGATAGTGGCTGCCGCGACCGCCAGCATCATGATAGGGTCCCGCAAAGTGTCATCGTTTTCCTTCAATGCCATCTCATTTCCTATCATTATTCAAAAAATTGAATTGTCAAACCCCACTGACAAAACGTCATCCTTTCTTTTTTCTTTTTTCTTTTACAGCTCTCTGTCATTTACCTGCTGTCTCCTGCTACCAATATAGGATGGGTAAGATTTTGAAGGATGCCTTATTTAGATAGACCTGAAGAAAGAATAGAGTGCCACATGTCTTACCGTGAGTAAACTCGACGAGGGTGAGCCTACAGCAAAAAGTCGTTATGAAATGCATAATCAGCATTATGCGAATAATAACCATTACCCATGGACCGATAGGATGCATGCGCTTTTTTAAAAGCCGTGGTGTCGTGTTCATCGTTGGATCTAGCAAAAACAGGTGCAGATCCATGCGGTGTGTGCTTGGCACTGTGGGAAGTCTTCTAGAGAGCACAGAATAAGTTATTCTCCTTACGCATCCTTTTCCTTGCTCTCCTCTATAGAAATTCACCTCGTTCAGCGAGCGGGGGGATTGGTTTGCCAGGGCAATCAATATAGAACTTGCTTCAGCGTCAATGTCGTCCAAAGCCATGCGATGGAAGGCACGGGTGACTTGGGTCGGGTTGCCATCCACAAGCGAAGACGACGATCGGATGGCAGCGGGAGGCTGTGACAGGTGAGCGGTGGTGTGTTCGAGCATAATGAGCCAAGGGATGAGTTTGGTCCTTTAAACAAGGAGGGGGGGGGTAAAAAGAGAAGAAAAAGTGAGAAATAAGACTGCAGAGGGACGGAGAGGTGTTGTCACAAAGCAGAGCAGAAAAGATGACGAAAGTGAAAATGTGTGTGCAAGATAATGACCACTTGACCTTGCCCAGAAGGATCGTGCGCCGTGTGTAACGCTCAGCTTCCCAGGTTCGTCATTCCCATTCATTGGGTGTCCAACCCTTTTATTACGTTATTTGTGTAGTCTATTTAATTCAGTCTTCTAATTCCTTTTCTTCTTTTTTGACATATCTTTCCAACTCATAAGTCATTTATCGAAAGGCAAGGCGGGTGTGGCACCGGCTGTGTTTCTTATCAAATCAGTCATATTTTAAGATGACGATGACTTTTTATGCGCGTCATGCGGCCCCATTCAAACCCTACTACACATTCACACTGCGAGTAAATAAACGTGACAAAGCAGACCAGCCAGAAAGGGCCTTGTTCGTTCAATAGTCATTGGATAGCTGGGGAGTGTACCTTTCAGATTTGGAGCATTACATAGTGAGAGAAAGAGAAACCGAAAAAGGAAAGGAAACGTAACTCCGCCCAATCTTCCTCTGACTGGACGTCACGACGAGAAAGAGGGGCGACGCGTGTCTTCGGTTTTACACTTACCACTTTTTGCACCTTATTAAAATGGACGCCTTCCCTTCACGTTGGGGTAAACCCCGTAACGAACACATTGACGAACACAACACCGTCCCTCTCAACAAGTCTTTGCCTGACTCCATCTCTCAAGCTGCTTATGGCCCCATCACTCACACACAGTGCGTTACATTTTACTTTATATAAACACCACCTCTCATTGTTGTATCATTAGACAACCCCTCGTCACGGGTACCTCCATTATCGCTCTGAAATACCGCGATGGTATCATGATGGCTGCAGACATGCTTGGTACGTTCGAAACTTGTTTCGTTTCCTTGGAAAACTAATCTTGAATATTTTATAGGTTCTTATGGTTCTTTGGCTCGATTCCGTGACATTCAGCGATTGAACCCGGTGGGCGAACACACGGTCGTAGGTGCCTCGGGTGATATTTCGGACTACCAATACATTCAGCATATCCTTGAAGGCCTTATGTATGTATACGCATATGCTTATATTCATTATTATATAATAATTACAATATCTCACCTACCTTTCAATGATATAGGGTCAAGGAGCATTGCTATGACGACGGACATGTTCTCGGCACACCTCACATTTACGAATACCTCTGGCGGGTCATGTACACCCGACGATCCAAGTTCAATCCTCTCTGGAACGCACTCGTCGTCGGTGGTCTGAACAAGGGCGAAAAGTAAGTAACAAGCCATATAATTCATTCCCGGTGCTTACATTTTTTCGTTGAAAGGTTCCTTGGATACGTTGACTTGAGAGGCACAACCTACCAGTCTACGACGATTGCCACCGGCTTTGGCGCACACTTGGCTCAACCTCTGCTCCGAAAACGGGTTGAAGGCCGTGAAGACGACATCACAGAGCAGGAGGCGATTGAGATCATCAACGACTGCATGCGCGTCCTCTTTTACCGTGATGCTCGGTCAATCAACAAGGTATAGCCTTTATATCAGAAGTTTCCCTTCTACATCCGCCACTCACCGCTTCAACTTTCTATATTAGTTCCAAAGAGCAAAGATCACCGAAGAAGGCATCGAGGTGACCGAGCCTTACAGCGTGGAGACCAACTGGTCCTTTGCAGAGAAGATTCGAGGATATGGTGCCTAAAATATATAGCTGAGATATGTCATACGTTTATTCGTCAACAAACCAAACATGATATCAAACCATCACTTTTATATGTCTATTGTCATTGGGGGATAAAGAATTAAGAAGCGCCTGGCCCATTTCGTTATCATTCTTCTAATATCCAATCTATCAGAAAGCCCGTTTGTATTCCTTCCCTTGTAAGCCATGGCAGAATACTATTCCTGGCGGGCCATTAGCAACACGTGGATTCAGCAGTACTCGCGATTAGGCGAGCGACCCAAAGCAGCCGTACAAGCCTTCTTTGATGGCAACAACATGTTTGCACCGGGCACACCTGGCATCCAATTCGCCAAGGGTAAGCATGAGCCATTGTAAACACGGCTTCTCAAGCCATGGTAGGCCAAAACGTGACATCCGGTCGATGGGAGGTGATGGTCTCGCAGGCGACCGCCTCAGCCTTCGAGTCGATTCTTAGAGATATCATGCACATGGTAGACCCGGCGCTGCCTCCACCTCAGCTGCCACGCACCAACCTTTACGACGCCTGCGAGACGACGCGCATCATGTCCAAACGGGACTTGGACAAGCTCCGCCAAAAGACGAGCAGGGCCAACAAGCGGATCGATAAAATGTCCACTGCTTTAAGCAACCTCGACACCGCCCGGCGTCTCCTCCGCCAGGGCCGCCATGTCATTTACAGCATTGATATCGAGGCGTATGAGCTGAACCACGACGTCATACTCGAGATTGGCTGGTCCGCCTACGACTGCAAAAGCAAGCTGTTTTTGGACCAGCACTACATCATGTCCGAATACCGCCACCTCGTCAATGGCAAGTTCGTTAGCGACGTCAAGGAGAACTTTAATTTCGGTTCATCGGTCTGGTGTACCCAAAAGCAAGCTTTGGAAGAGCTGTACAAGGACCTTGCCTGGTCCGTCGAGCGCGATGGGGGCTACATCTTGCTGGGACACAGCCTGGGGAATGATATCAAGTATCTCGAAAAGGCCGGCTTCCAATGGCCGACCCGAACGGGCGAGACGTGTCAGACCGTCAACGATTGCGATGCGGTCGTGCACCAGATCGATACTGAGGAGCTCTACGCGGCGACGATCAAGAACCTCCATAACCCGCCGTCGTTAGGTCAGACCCTAAGCAATTATGGTATCGAGACGTGGCATTTGCATAACGCAGGTAAGGCAAAGAAAGTCAGAAATAATTACGGTATTAAACAGAGTTTCAGGCAATGATGCTCATTACACGATGGAGCTGTTTTGGCGACTGGCGCGATAGTAGAAAACACACCGGCTTCCTGGTACCTACCCGGAACAAGAAACGGTATGGTTTGATCGGACAGCCAAACAGACGCGACTAGCAGAAAACTTTCGTCGCCGATATCTATTGACAAGCGCACATCAGCTCATAATAACACCAAGTCGCCCAATCTTTATTGCTGGATGGCTCTGCATTTCTATCGTCAGCTGACAGAGAGCATTAAAATGAAAATAATGATTCATGTATATATGATGTGCATATCGGGTGGGTCTGCGTTTCGGGAATAGCTAATCCTAGTATGTCGGTCGTCAAGACATCAATTTCAGCCCCACGTGGACATGCAAAAAATTCAAGTGAAAACATGCGTACCTGATACTAATTATAACACGAAGTGCACAGAGGCGTGGCGTACCTTGCAGTTCTTTAGCATAGCATACACCCTTAGCACACGCGCTTATGGTTTTTTTTTTGCAAAATGACAAAAAGATATCTATGGAGCGAATGATTGAGTGTGTGTGACGCATCGTAAAATAAAGTAAAAACCGTTAATAAAGAAATGCAAAAACACGTTCTTTGTGTCACATTGCACCGTTGAAAAAAGAAAAAGAAAAAAGAGAAAGTATGGGATCATATACACACAAAGATAGACTTTTTGCAAACACAAACGCCTTCTTTCTGTTATGGCTTCTTCTTCGTTGGACCCAAATAACGTCTCAGTGAGCTTGTCCCGGTTGGCTCTGGCCAAGGCGATCAAAACGCCTGACGAGGATTCCACTGAGCCAGAGACCTGGGAAAGAAGCGTAATCTTTCACCAATCGCATGTGTCGCAATCGATGCGAAACAGCATGCTTTTTCCCAACCAAAGACAGCACCAGCAGCAAGCTCGACCTTCCTCGCGTATGCTCTCCTCGTCTCACCCTCAACAACACCGCCAATCCAGAAGTAATTTATTAATGCAGCAGCAGCAACACTATCAACAACAACAACAACAACAGCAGCAGCAGCAGCAGCAACAGCATTCATATCCTCCTCAATCGCCTGCGGTCAGCTCACCCACCGTCACCAGCAGATCCTCAAGCAGCCTATCTCGCTCAGCAGGTGAACGCACTTCTGTCATGACGCCTCCTGTGCGGTCTAAACGTAAGCCATATCAATCTTGCTTTTACTGTACCGGGCCCCTTAATTTCATTGTTTTCAGATGAATCAAAACTACCGCCCGCGAGCGACGATGAAGACGACGATGAAGACGACGAAGAAGACGACGAAGAAGAAGAGGACCAGGATGACGATTCATCGCAGGGCTCTGGACTGACACCAGCTCCCATCATGAAGAAAAGCGCCTCGTCAAGCATGCTTGCCAGTCCCCGGCGGGTCGCCACGCCGCCCCTGACAAATGCGCCTGTCCTTGGCATCGACACCGAGTCCGAGGACGATGACCAACTCAAGGCGAGACGTCTCTCGACTCTGCGCCAGCTTGAACGCGGTCCCAGTCTTCAGCGCCGCTCCTCGCACGGTGACATGTTGAACGCCGCCCAAACCCCTCCGCCCGCCACGAAGGAAGGCGCTATCGAACGCTGGCGAAACGTCGTCTCTGCCATGGCCGACGACGATGATGCAGAAGAAGTAACCGAGGAACAGCCTGGAAGACGGCAGCGCAGGTCAACGCTGGGCTCCATGGACCCGGTGGACTACCACGCCATGCAAGCCAGGCAGGCCGCTCAGATCCAGCAGTATCAGCAGCAGTACCGCATGCACCAGCCCCAACCCATGGTCTCGCAGAGCTCCTACGCGTACAAGTCTTCCTCTTCGTCACGCAAGTCCACTGGACGACCCCTCCAGCAATACCCTCAAATGCAATATTATAATCAGCATCAGCATCCGCATCCGCATCACCCTCACCAGCATCCGTCTTCCTCTTCCTCCTCGCGTAACCCCAACTCAAGCCATCGAAAGAGCCGCATGGAAAAGTCATCGTCTAGTCGTCCTGTCTCGACCCTCAAAACCGATGCGCGTCGCCGGTCCGAGATGATTCGCAGCGAGAGCGCGCCTACGCTTGCGCCCGGGAAGAACCCTGCCATGTCTAATATGCGGCAGTCTCAGATGCGCATGTTGCCGCCCCCCACTGCCGCCTTGTATGGCTCCTCCTCCCCGCAGCAACAGCCGTACATGATGCCCTACGGTGCACCGATGATGATGATGCCCAACCAGCCGCCGCAGCCCATGATGAAGCAGAGCCGCAGCACCGGTCGCTTGAGCACACATCCACGCAATACCGGACAACTCAGCGGTCATCATTGGGGTTAGTTGATTCGTTGCGCACTGTCTTCCTCTGTTCCTCTTCCATCCTCCCTTGTCGCCCTCTGTTTCTTCTTCTTTTGTTGAGCTGATGTTATACTTGTCCCCTCATCTGCATTGTCGTTTTCTTAATTATATACTAATACACTACTACGCTACCGTACATAATTTTCTTTTCTTTTTGCTTTGCCCGTCATCTATCATGTTAAAATTTATATCAGCGTGTCAAGCGGCGCTTTATACAACTCTCTTTTTCGTTCCTAAAGAGCAGCGGAAAGAGGACAGCGGCCATGAAGCGTGCTGCAGAATTAGACAGCAGGTACCATTATCCTTTCGCTGTTAATCCTTATTCTCATGCGTTGGATAGCTTTGACATACCCGATCGGTATACGGACGCGTTCAACAACACGAAAACGTTCTTTGTGACGAGTCTTACCCTCGACAAGGTCAGTCAGATCTCTCTTATTGAGAGGCCTTGTCCATTCTATCGACTCACCGTGCGAATCTTTCAAGGTCGACGTGCAAAAGCTGAAATCGGATAGTCTCGTGGAACGCAGCCAGGTATAACTTCCCCGTGACGATTGTCTTTCTGTTTCTTACCATCGATCTTCTTTTGCCAGTGTTTGTCGAGGCTCAACGAAACGATATTTGACCTGAGCAAGGATCATCAATGCGAGGCGCTCGTCGTGCTCCTCGATGCGCTCCAAGCCGAGAAAGAAGAGAGCATGCTGGTACATACACTTTAGTTCTCATATACAAGGAACAACGCTTTTATTCATGATATATTAGACTCGCATGATTTATGTCTTGGAAAGATTCAGCCGCCTCTTCCACGTCAACGGCAGATACATCGCCAACATGATCGCCACCTTTGTAGGTTCAACTTATTCTAACATACCACATCTTACTCACTTTCTTGGGCAGTTTACATCGCCTTCGCCCGACGTGCGCTGTGAGAGTATTTCTGGCATCCGAAAAATCCTCGAGGTACAGAAAAACCGCGTGTTCCTGATTCCAAAAGAGCCACGCATCTGAAACATTAGTAGGTCCAACGGGTGACGCAAGGACCGGACGGCATCCAGCTTTTCGCGACCCTTTTCGAAAATATGATGAAGGGCTTATACGACATCTCGTACCGCGTCCGATCGGCCTGCCTCGACCTCATGCCCATCATGGTCGTCCTCTTTCACAAGCTCGAACCCGGCCACACCACGGCCATGGAAGACAGTCTCACGAGTCTGCAAGCCCAAAAGACGATCGGTGCCTTTGTTGAGGACTGGGACGCGCGAGTCAGGAAGGTAAGAAGAAAAAAAGCAATCGCTGCGCTCTAGGATCTGCCTTCTCACACGTGGAGGTTTGCATAGAGCGCACTCGAGGCGCTGGTTGACATGCGTATGCGCCAGTCGAGCTTGGACGCGTCGCTCTATCCGGTCGCGGTCAAGGCCCTCCGTGACGACTATGAAGAAGTGAGAGCCAGCGCGCTCGATGTCATTTGGTAAGGCAAGCGCTACCTACAAATAGTGTTGGCTCATCACTTTTTGTGTGTAGGGCGCTTACCTGTTCCAACCCAGACCACGTCCTGGATCTACACGTTGAGGGATCGGCCGAGACGATCCGCCTGAATGACGATGCATTTGCCAAGGTGTGCGATCTGGTGAACGACATCAAGGTCGAGGTGCGGACCAAGGCGTGCGTCCTGATGGGCTCATTTCGAAATGTCCAGCTTGATATCCTGCTTCAGACGTTTACCAAGCGCATCATGTCACGTCTCAAACGCAGGGTGACCAACAAGGAGACAGGAAAAAAGCGGGTAGGTTTTGGGTAACTCTTTATGGAGGATGCTTTGCTCACGACATCTCGAATAGCTGATCCCTATTGCGGAAGGCGATTTCGAGGCGGATCCGGACGAATACCGTCTGCTGGATTCGGGTGCCTGCGGTGCTTTTATTCATGGTCTTGAGGACGAGTATGAAGAAGTGCGTTATGCAGCAATAGGTAAAAAAAAATGTGGCTCCTCTCTGCACAGACATTGGCTCATGCGTTCTAGATTCTATTTGTGAGCTTTGCATACAAAACGAGCAGCTGGTCAGCAAAGCGGTGGAGAACCTTGTCGGTGCGTTCTTGGTCATTTGTTTCTCGTGACACGCGTGCTAATACTCCGTTAGATATGTTCAACGACGAGATTCCTCGCGTGCGTATCAATGCGATCCAGAGCTTGCGAAAAATCGGCACCCACTGGCCACTCCAATTTAACCACGAACAGCTCGGCAATGCGCTTGGCTCGCTTGAAGAGAGCGACCCAATTCCGCGTCGCTCCATGCATGAACTTCTCAAGTAAGAAAAAGAGGCGTACACAAGCTCCAAGTCGGGAATACTTAATACGTGCTATTCCCTGTAGAGTGACCCGGTTTAAGGAACCACGATCCTTGACCGATTTGCTAGGCGCCCTGCGGCGCAATCTGGACCGCTTCCCGGAAGACGAGGCGTCCATCATGGGCTGTCTGAGTGAGCTCGGAAAAACACACCACCCCTTTATATGTAAGCCTTGTAAGGTGGTTTTTTCTTGCTTCGTACTAAACTATAGTAGCGCGTCTCTTGGTCTCATTGCTCAATTTCGATCCACGCTTCCTGCCGCGGGAAGCCAACATACACGACGTCTCACGTACGTTTCAATGAACGTTTCCTTTCGCCTCACACTGACTTGAAATAGACATCATGAACTGTATTCTCATTATCAACGCATGCACACGAGATACCAAGATTCTTCCTCGACTTCCCACCTACATCTTCTCGCATCTTAATCACTATACCATCCGATACCCTGATTGCATGCCCGATCTCAAGGTACAATATTACGTCGTATAGTACACCGGATACTCATTTAAAATATAGCTACTATATGCGTCATCGCCTAACACCATCCCCGCCGCAAGAGCCCTCGTATCTCTAGGTATAAACTACGAAAAGCTGACATCTTGTCTTTTTTTTTTCTGTCGCTCACGGAAGACCATTTTTAGATTTCCTCCAAGAAAAAGACAAACAGCAAAAGCTATCCGAATCGCGATCCAAGACACACCAGGCCCTGGTGGGCATCCAGGAGCTTATACACCAACATAATTTCATTAGCGCGCTCGATAGGGTCAGAGTTACCAAAGAGTGAGTAAAAGAAGCATATGCGAGGTTTTTGGCTGACATTTCGTGTGTAGGAGTTTGCAGGGCAGACATCAGACCCGCTTGGAGACCAGTGGGACGGATGATATGTGTGCTTACTATCTCTCGTGTTGCGAAGCGTTGCTCCTGGTAAGTCTCCCCCAGATTTAACTTTATTTCATTGACTCACGTTCATGCAGTTGCGAATGAGGCTCCCCGTGAGTGAAGCGATTTGTCGACGTATCCTGCAACATGCCATGGCAATGCAGCGTACTTTTCTCGGCATCTCGTCACACAACCGCCAGGTCGCTGTGTATTTCGAATTGCTGGCTCATACCTTGATCCTCCTGGATAAGCGGAAATCGGGCAGGTAAGGACTAGTCCAAGTGAACTCTTCCTCTCTCTCTCTCTCTCACACATACACTAATTTATAGCACAATGCCCTTTATGGAGTATGCACTGAAATGCATGCAACGTGTCGAACAAGCCAAGAGGGATTTTACACCCGAGAACCCAGTCATGCCCATGCTCGAAAACCTTTATATTGCATTGGGCCAAATAAAGCAGAAACTGGACGTGGCGTCGATCGACCGTATCGCCGCCTTTACGCGTGACTTTGTGCCTCTCGGCTTGGATCTTAACAATCAGGTCAAGGCCATGAAGGCCATCATCCTGGCCCCCATTTCCAACAGCGATAAACCCATCAAGGTTCGCACGCCGTTCCCGCTCCACCTCACCGTCGAGACCGACATCTCCTATGTGGTTGATACAAGCCAAATTGCCATTGAGGTAGGAAAGGCGTTGGTGCATACAGGGAAAAGTCCAACTCTCTGCCTTTTTTTAGATCACGAGCCCCGATAAGAAGAGACACCACTTTTGGCCTTCGTCCGCCGCCTTCACCCCCACGACAGCCTACTCCTACAAGCTCGCGACTTCTTTTGAATTGTCATTATCGCCTTGGACACGTAAGTGCATGAGAAAAGAATGTGGTAGTGGCTGATGCGTGGGTGATAGAAACATGTCCAATTGACCTGCGTATCGTCAATGCCGGGTGTCCTATTAGTCAGGAACAAAAGATCTATCTGAGCACTCAATAAGTGTAAGAGCAGCGATGATGTACACGTTCTTTCGCTATGTAGTGCTGGATCAAGTACAAAAAAAGCATCAGGCCCATGTGCAGAGCATAGTATACTGCATCTTCTGTGCAATTTGAGAATACAGTGAAGAAAATACAATGAATAGACATGTGTAGAGTTTATGGGACTGGGCCCTTGCGTATCTACTTGCCTAGGCCTAAAAAGCAAATAACCCAGATATCGAAACGGTCCTTTGGGTCCGACAAGACCTCACCACCGGCGGACCGGTAGGCCGATCCTCATCATTGGAAAATCATTTCACCTCGTCATGAAGGATTACACAGAATGGGCGACGGATATTAAACATCAATAAGTTGCTCTCTCGCTTTTGTGTCATGGTGGGTGTTCCTGACGTGCGCGGAAAAAAACAACCCGCGCGTTTTCCTCATTCTTTTTCCCAAAACCAGCTGCTCACGTGCGACCTTCAAGGAAATTGATAATGTGGCAAACAAGGCGCCCCCTCTTTTTGTCCCTTGGTTTTGGGATGATGGCTGATAGCGTCAGCCGAGGGTTTTTCATGGCTCGCACGCACACTCTATTCTAGGTCGACTGCGGTGCATTAGGTGTATGCAAGAGCAGCTACCAGACGTCTTTTGGTATTTGTATTCGTCATGTGCAGATCGACAGGGCAATCAGCGTACGTGTCCAAAGCATGCGGGTAAAATCACTCCTTTGAGTAAAATCTAGAAGGGTTTCCGTTTTATTGGATGGTATCCGTACCAATCAGTATGTACGTGGGACGGGTTGGATGAGCACACGCACACACGCACACACACACACACACACACGGGCTGACATTTTCAGTTGTCTGGTTTTTTTTTTCTCTTTTGGCGAGAGTTGAAACCGCTACTTGTTCCGCCGCAATTATTAATCTTTTTTATGCTGATATCTAATCATTATTACGACTACGGAATCCGTGCAAATAAAGATAAAACGCACCCACACAGCGTACAGCACACACAAAGCATATACAATTATGTCCATGCACAAAATGGTTTGGATCAAGACAGTGGGATGGCATTTACGGTAATTTCTTCCGGCCGTGGACATGGAAACAACAACTTTATTATCTTGTACTAACATGACCCTTTGTCTTATTTACACAAGGATATGTATACAAGCATTCAGGAGTCGGGAAAAGGTTAGTGCATGAAAACCGAAATAAAAATAAAATAGATTGCAACAGGCGGGCGTGTGGAATTGTCATTTAAATCGGGAAAAGTGCCAAAGAAGCAAAAGAAGGACTAGGCGTGCATGTGCGATATGCTTACATGAAGATAAGGAAGTAAATAGGGCCGGGAACGAAAGATATGATAATGGTTTGAGGGCGTCAGCCATTGGATTGGTGCGCTCGTGCGTGCGCCCACGTCTTTGCACATGGACATTTGCCTGTGAGTGGATTTTTTTTTCTTGCTTTCCCTTGGTAATGGGAAAAGCCTGTCGCACATGGCATTTGACTCCCTATACACTAAGCCGGAACAAGCAAAGGACCCGCTCTTTGACTCTTTTTTGTATACTTACGAAAACAACGTACCAAGCAACAAGGTAGGTAAAGGGAGAGAGCTAAAAGGAAAAAAAAAAAAAGAGGCGAGGTAGATGAAAGCACGCAAAAGCACGCGAATTGCCAATGGAAATGCGTCAGTGCAATTTTAGGAGGTACATTGCCATTTAGTTTGAAAAAGTGGGGTCGCACGAATGTATAATCCACCATGAATGATTTGCCTGTTCGCATATTAACATAGCGTAACAATTCAAGCACTTGTTCTTTTCTATAAAAAAAACTCGGGCCTTTTTTTTTTTTCTTATTGAGCGGGGACCCTGGACCGCAAAAAAAAGGCGTATCTTTCTTGCACCGTCGTCTTCTTGTGGGTCGGAGTCCGTCTTATCACCAGGGCAAGATTGGGGATGATGCCACATGACAAAAAAACTTTTTTTTTGCAATCCCGCTACTGTACGCCCGGTCAGATTCGCACGCACCATAACGATGGGTAAAGATGCAGAACGCAAACGATGGAGTTGGGTAAAGGAAGAAGCCAGAAGCAAAGAAGAAGAGAGGTATTTGTTTCCATCAGAATGGGTATAATAGAGGGGAGATGAGCGTATTTTGTTGTTATCAATCCGCGCCGTCATTGGTCCTAGGTTTAGATCTCACCCGTTGTTGGTGTCACGTCGACAAAGGGAAACATAAAGAGAATAAGAATGAGTGAGGGGAGCATGATTCCCCATATCAATCAAATATCTTTGCGCAAGCAACGTACCCTTATTTATTTTCATTTTTTTCCCACAATTTTCGACCACTTGTAAAGCAGCAACCCTTTTTCTTTTTTTCCATCCTTCTTCTTCTTCAACAAGTGTGTACAAGCAGTATGCCATTTGCTACGGTCGAAACCCATCGACATAAACGCATCCGTTCAGAGGAATATGATGCTGGATTCTTTGACGCCCTCAACTATAACTATTACAGCATGGCGAGTCCGCCCGTGTGCTCGACCCCGAGTGTCAGCTCGACGACCGAAGAAGAGCGGTCGGACAGCTCGGTCCACAGCGCAGTGACAAGCCCGGGCAGCTTGCTCGATAGTGCCATTCTTCATGACGCGCTGTCCAAGTTTCAACTATCTTATACCGACCTGGGGCTCAACATGGAGGCCCGCATCTCGAGCGTGTCTGATTTGCGGTCCCTGATAGATGCATTCAGCAAGCTCTGCAAAGACGACTACCAGGAGGAAAAGCAGTGCCATCAGCCTGTGTCCACCAACTCGGCCGTGCTCTACCGCAACCGCAATTTTCGCACCAAGCCCGTCAATTTCTTTTCGCATGTCTGCGGCCTCGGCCAGATTGTGCATCCCAACTCGAAGCATGGCTCGGCCATGAGTCTCAGGCAGTTGGTCGACGCTTGCGTGGACACCTACTTTTCGTGCTGGGTGCGATACACGCCCATCCTGCGCAAGGACGAGTTTCTAGCTTGGTACAAGCGCCAGCACCACCCGACCGAGACCCTGATTGTGAATGCAATGTGCTCGTTTGTGTTTCGCCACCTCGTGACGCATCATCCACGGCCGGAGCTCGCCCATTTCTGCGCAGACCAGGACAAATTGCAGGAGCAGGAGGAGTTTTTCTTTGACCGCGCCCGCGATCTTGTCGGCCAGTCTTTTGACACCCCAGACCGCTACGCCATCGTCGGCCTGCTCTTCATGGCCTGCCGCGCCGAGAACAGCCGGGCCCACCACTACACTGGCATGGCCGTCTCGGCCCTCCAGGAGCTCGAGATCTACCCGCGCACCGTCCTCGACGCCGACGACACGTACGACAAGGAAATGGACACCCGCCTGTGGTGGTTTGTCTGGTCCATTGACTTCTACCTCTACTCGGGCGGGGCGCCCAAGAACACGCCGCAGTCGCGGCCCGAAGGTGTCGAGGTCGACCTTCCCCGCATCTTTGAGCAGGACATTGACGAGGCCGAGATCGGCGTCCTGGCCCACATCCACTGCCTCAAGGTCTGGAGCATCCAGGCCTCCATCATCCAGACCCTCTACGAGCATGACACTGAGTCCATGACCGTCGACCAGCTCGCCGACTTTGACGCCCGCCTTGTCGCCTACCACCAATCGTTGCCCCCGTATCTCCGCTTCGACTCGGGCTTCGAGTACGGCTGCGAGGACCTCTTCCTTGCCTGCGTGCGCGTCAACCTCGAATACAATGCCTCGCGCATCATCCTCCACAAACTATTCATCCCTGAACCCAACGACTCGCACCCGACCGAGCTCAGCCTGCACTCGCTCAACGTCTGCCTCTCCACCGCCCTGCTTCAGCTTCGCACCCTCAAGACCTGCAACAAGATCGCCTTTGGCCGCTGCGCATTCGACCGGGACGAGCTCTGGCGCACGGCCGAGGTCATCTCCACCGCTATGGACGTCTACCGCGCCTGCGCCTCGCCCATCATCCTGCGCGGCATCGACCGCGACGAGTACGAGCAGGGCCTCCACAAGGCCCTCGCCATCCTCCAGGACACGCGCGACTACCAACAGAACAGCAAAAACTGGATCCAGGTCGCGGACTGGATCGAACTCGAGATCAGGCGCCATCAGCTCTACTATGCCCACCCGCTCCGACATAAGGAGCAGTTCCACCAGCAGCCCACCGACTACTTTTTGGCCAATCTCAAACCAGCCGCGGCCGACAAATACCACCACCCGCGCGAATCGCATCCCGCCGGCTCAATGCTCTCCGTGCTCTCGTTCCCTCAATCCAAACCTTTCACCTCGCCTTCGCCTGCCACCACCCTCATCCAGTCCACCCTCCCACCCCGGTCGGCGACCTCTACCTTTAGCACTTCTTCCTCTCCTACTTCTTCGTCCTCTACTTCTTCCTCACGCCCGCGCTTCCGCTACTTTAATCCGCGCAACACCAACAAGTTTCTCTTCATTGACGAAAACCCCACCTCATGACGCCCTTGAAACTCTACATGTATATCACTCCATCCTAGCTACCTACCTACGTACCTATCTATCTACCTCTCTTCTCTCTCTCTCTCCATCACAAAGCATGTTCCTACTTTCTTCTTTTCCATCACTTGACGGTTTCTGTACATAATCGAAAACTTTATAATAAAAAACCTGCGGGTATATATACAACACACACACACACACACACATACTATGTCTTTAATGACTCGTCGCACCCAAGCGCTGATGCAGCTCTTCATAGCGCCCTTCGCTCTCGGCATACTTGAGCTTCAGATCCACCAGAATCTCCTCCACATCCGTCAACTGACTCTGGAGATCCTGGTTCTGCTGCCGATAATACGCATTCTGCCGCGTCATCTCGTCGAGTGCAGGCAGCGTGGACTTTAGCTGCTCGAGCTCGCCGCGTACCTGGCCAAGCTCATGCCGCAGCTGCTGGCTCTCGTCGTCGAGGCGTGCCACGCTCATTTTGGCGTCGATCACTTGCTGCGTCACGTCCCGGTTCTCGTGCTCAAGCGCCCGGTTCGCCTTTTCCAGGCGGTGGACGTGCTGCGACAATTCGGCGTTGATCCGCCGCAGGTGCTCCTCCTGGGTCTGTGTCTTGGCCTCGCGAGCGGCCTCGGTCGTGCGCTGTTTGGCGAGCCGGTTCAGCAACCGCGACGGAATGTCGATCTGATACGTGTCCTGGATCAGGGCGTTCGGGTCGTCAACGTAGGCGTCGTAGATGGTATGGTTGAGGAAGCCGACCAGGTGCTCCATGTCCAGGCTGAGGAGCGTGTCCTGGTTGCGCAGCAAAAGTGCGAGTGCCACACGCAGTACCACCAGCGTGCCCTCGACCATGATCAGGTCAAAGATGCGCACGGTCAGCGGAAGCGGACACCGGCTAGCGAATAGCGTGAGGAACCACTGCGAGGCGTACATGCTCGGCCGCACGCCCTGCGTCTCGAGGTGCCGGTGCACCTGGGGAATCTTTTGCTGTAGGATATGGTCAAATTGGTAAAGTCGCTCGTGGAGAGTCTCCATATTCGGGGTATACTGGGATCGCAGGCCGTTTTGACTCATGAGCTTGATGAGTACCGCAAAGGCATGCTCTTCGCGCATCTAAAAAAAAAACAGTTTAAACCCTACTGAAAATTTTCCCATCATTCCTGTTCCTACCTCAAGCAAGAGGCACCCGACGATGAAGGGCAGGCCCTGGCAGTAGCCGACCTGCTGGTCAAAGATGCTGTAGGCCTTGATGACGTTAAACAAGGTCTCCTGGCCCTCGCCATCCTGCTCCTTGAAAAACTCGTGCGTGGGAAAGGTGCGCGACAGATCCCGGCGGATCAGTTTCTCGTCCGGGCTGACGCGTTTGAGCAGCTCACGGTACTCGGACTCGACTTCGCCACTGTTGCGTGACCGCACAACAATTTGCCACAGCTGACCGCGCAAAGACGGTGGCATGCCCAGCGTCATGTGGTGCTTGACAGCGTCAGGCTGCGTACGTAACACGAGATCAGTGTCGTTGATCAGCGACAGCCAGAAATCTACATAAAAAATCAATATCCAGCCTAAATGTCATTTTCTTTTCCGGACTTACCCCAGTCATAATCTGTGCTCGTCTCGCGGAGGACTTCAAGCGCGTTACGCGTTTCTTCTTTGAGCGCGGCATGTTTAGGCGAGTCACGGTGGTGCTCCTCCGAGGCACGGCCAAACTTGGACATAAGCAAGTCATAGTATCCGCTCGCGGCCGACAGACGGTTGGCACCCGGCAAGGAAGGCGACGGGGAGGACGGGGTCTGGACCTGGTAGCGGTAAAATTCGGACATGCGCTTGCTCTGACGCTCGCGAAAGGCCTGCGAGGGCCGTTCGACGGTACGTGGGACAGACCGCACAGACGGCGTGGGCGAGCCGGAGCGCTTGAAGGGATTGAAAGAGGCAAAGGACCGGCCGCCGACGCTTTCGCGGTAGTTGCGTTCCGATGAGGACCGGACAGACCAGGCATCATGTTCTGGATCGCTTGCCACCGACGAGCGAGTGGGCAGCGGCGGCAAGGGGCCTTGAGCAGCATTAGCAGCAGCAGTCGCGCTCGCAACAGACGAAGCGCCTTGGCTGTAACGTGGTTGTGTCGTGGCAACAGGGTCAGGCACGGGTTCCTCGTGTTCTTCGACAAGTGCATCTGGCTTTGGCTTTTCAGAAGGCATAGGCGGGGGTAGGCTGGGTCGTGAGACGGTGGTTGCTCGTCGACGTCTTCCAGGCTGGGCAGTGCGCAATTCGGGCTGCGCAGCGGGGGGTGGTTTGGAGACAGTCGCCGATCGACCACGTCGCGTCTGGAACGACTCTTGCACAGTTGCGTTTGTAGGAGCGGTAGTAGAAGCAGTAGCAGCAGTAGCAGCAGTAGCAGCAGTAGTAAAATCGATGGGGTGCTTGGCATGGGTGGGCGTGGTCATGGCCGTATCGACAGAAAAATCGGTATCTTCTCCTTCGCTCGAATGCGTCGTTGTGGTCGATATCGACTTTTGCTGAGGTTGCTTTTTCTTTGTAAAAGCATCTTCGTCTTCTGAATCGGACGAGTCGCTCGTGTCGTCGTCGAGTTCGTCATCTGTCTTGACTTGAATTCGAAATCCAAAGTGGTCGGAAAATTCCTTGTTGTGCGGATTCAGCAGCGCTTCATCCACCACGTCCAAATCAAAATCGTGCAATGAAAAGTTTTCGTCGTCTGAAGCGTCGCTCGTAGACTCGTCTGTCGTGTCCGAATGCACTTGATGGTGCAGAGTGCCTGAACGTTGATGCAGCGGTTCCTCCATTTTAGAGATAAAGAAAGCAGAAGTTGGAAAAAAAAGAGGGAAAAGGGAAAAAAGCGAAGGCTACACAAACGAAGGAGACGAAAAAATATGAAAAAGTTGTGTGACCTGGAGCTGCATCCCACTTCAACTACAACCGACGA
This sequence comes from Syncephalastrum contaminatum, assembly GCA_013461545.1. Lineage (NCBI taxonomy): Eukaryota > Fungi > Mucoromycota > Mucoromycetes > Mucorales > Syncephalastraceae > Syncephalastrum > Syncephalastrum contaminatum. The sequence continues at coordinate 373,200 of VAFG01000345.1, read as the reverse complement.
TTGTTACAATACATAATGAAAGTTTGTTCAACTATCATGGATCCATCAAGACGACGATTGCGGTTCCTTGGTTATATACTTCCCCCCTGGATTTGTTCCTTATCATTATTGAACAAGAGTGGCGTTGTCTTGCAATAATCATTCTTCTTCTTACTTTTATCTATTTTTGGCCAGAACGTTCGCTTATCCTCCATCCAATATCCGACAAGATAATGCCGCACTACCTCCCGTGACAGGTACAAATAAAAGACCTTGTCTTTGTTTATCAATAGATGATTATCTCTGGGCCAGGGACCGCGCTTTCTTCCTTTGCTTACAAAGTATTTTCTGTTTATACAAGGAAACTAAATGTGTTCTGTAATATATGCCCGTGGCACCTCCCACCTTATACCTTTCGTGGTGTTACACAAATCGGCTCTTTCCATCTGCTTTATACCCGCTATGTATACTTGGAGTGAGATGATCGTCGTCCTTTTTCCTCCTGAATGGCTATACTATGGAACCTGGCCACGTCACCCAAACTAAATAGATTGCGAACAGGTCCTATATTTGAATGTCTGCTGTCGATGGTCCGCAAAGAAAAAGCAACTTTGCTCATACTGCTTCCCTATCTATAAACGCCTTCACCATTTCTCTCACTTTATTAAGATGCATAGGCATTTATTCTAACAAATCCTTTCTTTTTATACCCTTTGCTTCCTCCCTTCATCTATTCTTATTTCGAGAGAGATGTGTGCAAATGGGACGATTCAGTATCACAACCAAGCGTGTCCGTCAACAATTTTAAGGTAAATTTTATTGAAGAATTCATAACAAACAAACACGGTCGCGGACACTGACAGGCGTAAGGATAGCTGACCCACGAAAAAGGCGCATCACGGGACTATAATATTGACAACGCCCCGCCCCACAATTTATGCAACAGGACGGAGTATTCGAAACGCGAAAGAAAGGGAGAGAAAGACGGCCCTTATAACATAGCATCACCGATTTTTCTTGATGCTGACAGATATTTCTGTTAATATTCTTACCTTACCCTGTACCTTTCACCGGATAGTAAGATCAACAGCATGGGCAAGTCAAACAGAATGGAGAAAGAAGAGAGAAAATCAAAGGGACGAAAGTTTATATGTTAGACAGAGCATATATAGAGCAGAGAACAAGAAGACACGACGAATCAGTGTGGGAACCACTCGTACAGGTCACAAGTAATTTTCATTCAGCTCGACATCGAGCTTCTGATCCCAGTCGCGTTATTTGGAAGCTGGAATATTTACTGCTCGTGTCTTGCAATTTACTCCGTGTTGAACAAATCTGTCAAGCAAGGCATTCTTTTCTAGATATGGAACAAATTGCACGAAAAAACTTATTGTACTGTCCTCCATCATTTCTTCTACGTATTGATAGTACGCTTCATAAGCAGCGGCGTTCCACTCGCTATAACTCAACATCACTCCTGCCAAAACGGTATATAAAACACTTTGGTCTTGCCACCAATCATGTGATGACTTTAAAAGTAATGAAAGTAAGGATTGGTGACGGTTCTTCTCAATCTTTTTGCAAACCAGATGTCTTGTACGTTGTACACGTAGTAGACTTGCTGCATCCGAACGGCTCTTAAAATGAAGGAATGCATACGTACCAGGGGTTTAGCATGTAGCTTTAGCGGATGCATTAAACTATAACATGTTTCTTACCAGTCGTTGGTGTGTTTGACGACATGTTGAGGGAAAAAAAATGTGCACATCAAGGATAATAGCGTTAGAGTCTCATCACCCCAAAGCTACAACGCTGCAGAGGCGATCACTTAATTACACCGCCTTCAATTTATCGCCACCACTGTTTAGCGAGCTCGAAACTGACTCGCTAAACCAACAACCGTCAGACCATCACCACTTGTCTTCACGTTGATCGACACTAATTTCCGCAGCGATAGTAGCACCTTGAGCAGTTTAAAACCTATTACTCAGCGTTTGATCTCCATCCCGCAACGCATGACCTCGATAAGTCATCTCCTCTTCCTCCTCGCACTACAACTAGAATCTGCCAGCACACAGACCAGCAGATTCTGTGCAGCTCTTGCAGCTTCATAATTTCAGAAAGAGGTCTTCACTGGCCACAATGTTCTGTGGGATATAATGTTTAAGAGAGCAACAAAGAAAAGAAAGGAGAGTATAAAAAAGCATGATATAAACAAGCGACTTGCTCTGATCCAACATTCACAGATCTGCATTTATGAACCAGCACAGGTGGATAAAAACTCGAAGAATCATCTTCTTTTCCTAATTCAGACACGCACGTAAAGGTGTTCAATAGAGAGGAATAGAGTAACAATCAGCATAAAAGCTATTAGGGCAAATGATACATTATCTATAATTTGAAAAGGAGCCTCGGCTTGCAAGAAATAAAGATCAATCTCAACGTGGAACCCCTGGCAACGTGCCTGAGATTGACTCAAAATTCATGCACTTTCACCAATGAGTGCACCGTCTAAAACGATATATTCGCTCTTGTAATTCTCATGTTTGTCCCTCTCGTTTCATCCATAGTTGCTTCCAGAAAACCAGAATAATGACCTGTAATGGTGCCAGTACCTTTATAGCCTTCACAAGCGTCTCTTGCCTCTAGATTGTCTTTGATATTTTAAATCAACATTAACAAGACCGCGAGCAGAAATGGCACCCGCTGTGCTTGTTATTTCTCCTCTCGTTTTGGGTATCTTTAACAATATTTTTATGCATATGGCATGCGCCCTGTGTGGAATACAGATACAGGGACATATACCTGAATTTCATTCTGAATGTCCACCCTCTGCATAAATATTATCGTACGCGAGGTAAGCTACCTCTAGGCGTCATATATGTGGACGTTACGCGCCATATACGCGGACCACAATATATAATAATAGAAGGGTTTTGGACATGCATATCTGCGTTCCTAGTGGTATCCAGTACCAAACCGAGGGCTTAAGACACCATACTGACCGTTAGCTCGAAAACTGTCATGTCACCTGTGATAAACGTGGATGATAGTCGTGGTTCATTCCTAACTCTGACCCGTGGATGGTGATCGTGAGTAAAGTCAGTCTGCTGGTCTTCGTTTCTTTCATGTACTAATACGTATTCCGCATGATGAGGTGCAAAATTTTTAAAAGCCAAGCAACAGAAACTCAAAAACAAGGCGCGGTTATATGGTTTCAAAGCAAAAATGGAGTCAGTATAGAAGGGCTGTGACCAGTGCATTTCTACCTTTTTTTCTCTGCAGGAAATAGGAGCGGGGGGCAGGTTCTGCCATAATTTTTTGGAGCTAACGCTTTATGACAATGGCAACCATTGAAAGTGATTGGTGAACGGGGTGGGGCCACCCGATGCGACGTCAGATATAGGGTTGTGTACCTACCCGATATTAACTTCTTTTGGTTATCGGTAAATTCATCAACTCAAAAATAGCAGAGCAAGAGAAGGGAAAGGGGGAGGCCCATATGAGAATAATTAGTAGCTTTATAGAACCGCGTTGATGGTTGCTAGGTTTCTGGTTTCCGATTTCCGATTCGGCATAACCTTTCGTCGCTGGAAGTGGTATAAAAAAATCCGGTGGCTGATTGAGCATATCTAGACAGTGGTGTGCTTTTATGCAAATAGACATACCATGTTTTGTGGCGTGCAGGAGAGAAGAAAGGAAAATCACTAAAGAAAAAGGAACAAGTCTAAAGGAAGATGCAAACAAAGAAAAGAGAGAGGTTGGCAAGATGCGTTTGACTAGACAAAAAGAAAGAAGAAAGAAAGAACAAGTAGAAAGATTTGATATAGTAACAAGAAGGAAAAGACAACATATCGCAATTAGATCTGCCGCCGCGGGATTCTGCCGTTAAAGGGAGCGGAAGGGGAGGGCGTTCCCCCACTTTTCAGACTTTTTCCCGTCGCTCGCCTGATTTTGCAAAGATTATACCCCTTTCGCTTTCTTGCTCTCACCCTCATAATATACACCCTCTTTCTTCCTTTCTTTTTCCTCTTCCTTTTTTTCTTCTTATATATAAATACATAGCACAGCAATGCTGTTGTTTCGTGCGATTGCCTTGCCACGATCCGCTAGTGCACGGAGCATCCGATGCACTTCCGCCTTTTACTTTCACACCAGTCGCAGTCGGTTCCGATCGGCCGCGGTGGTGTCGCATCAAGAGAAATCAACAGGGCGTGCTAATCTCAATGTGATTGACTTTTTTGATCCTGCCTTGTCAACGACGCCCCACCACTATACCTTTCAAGCCGGCTCTTCTGGGTTCGCCAAGGCGGGCAAAAAGGATCTCCTGTCGCCACAAGAAGATGCTATCTATTCAAGCATACAGGTTGGCGATGATGCCTATTTCAAGCGTCCCGAAGCCCTGGGCGTCGCAGACGGCGTCGGGGGGTGGCGCTCCCATACTGGTAATTTGAAAATTACTACACGCACGGTCCACCTTTACTTATTTTCTTAATAGGCGCCAATCCTGCACTGTATTCACGTAAACTGATGCATTACGCACAGCTCGAGCTGGAGCGTATCAAGACCAACCAACGTCCTGCTCATGTCCGGCACGATGAATCTGACCCTGTGCTTGTCTTGGAAAATGCATACCATCTCACCACGTTGGATGCACAGAATGAGGTAAATATTTGGGCAGGAGAGGGTACATACGGTTGCTAAGACAATGCTTTCTTTTCTTTCCTTCTTGGCTTGGTATGAATTTAGGGGATAGTCGGATCAACAACGGCCTGCATTGTGATTCTCTGCGAGGACGAGCTCCGCATTGCTAACCTTGGTGACTGTGGCGTTTCCGTAATACGACGCGACGACTATGTCTTCCGATCAGAGGAGCAGCAGCATTCATTCAACTTCCCTTACCAGCTCGGAACAGCCTCGTTTGACTCACCTTCCGATGCACAGGTAACACAAAAAAGGAGAGAAACAAACACAGACCAGGTGCTGATGCTTTTTTAAAGCAATTCACAATCAAGGTCGAGGAGGGCGATATTGTCATCCTGGCTTCAGACGGCCTATTTGATAACCTTTACGACGATGAGATCCTCGAGGAAGTACAACAGTGTATCCAAGAGAATCAAGACCGCGTGACCGGAGACGAATCGTCTGCAACAAGCGACAGTGGAAGTGACCCGTCTGCCGCGGTACCTCAGGTGATCTCGGACGCGTTGGCACACAGAGCAAGGTGCGTCAGCGAAGATCCGACCAACCCATCCTCGCCTTTCCAGGTGCGAGCAATGCATGAAGGTTTATATTATCAGGTACAGTTGCGAAAGGACAAGGGAATGGGCATGGAAGGGTTACTTATACCTGTATAGGGCGGCAAGGCAGATGACATTAGCGTGCTGGTTGCCATCGTCAACCGTGTCGAACGACCTCCCGAATATACGCCCCCGCCATTGCCGTAATACCCCCCCCCATCCTCTCCTGTAACTTCATTTTACTATACAATTCATCCACTTATACACATTTCCCCCCTCCCCGCCCAATTCATGCAATCGTACCAGTCATTTCTCTTGTATATACCCGTATGCTTTTTTGAAATTTTTCTTCCTTTTTGTAAATTCATATATTATAAGCCCAAAATGCTATTGGGGATACACAGTTTATATTCGGCTCGTTTTCGTCGTTAGATATACAATGGGGGACAGAAAAAAAGATAAATAGTATGTACATGTATACATGATGGCTTATGAGATCAAGCGCAGTAACTTAAGGATGCTGCTTGGGCTCATAGTGGGTAATATCTTCAGTGCTCTTTGTGGAGTTCTTGTCTTGATGAACCATGATTTCCGGCATCTGTTCATCGGGCTGGCTCTTTTCCTTGAAAGAAGAACCATCATCTGTGTCTCTCGGCTGGTGCATGGGCAGCTGGTCTGGCTCCTGCTGGTGCTGATCCAGGTATGCTTTGCGGCGGCGGTCCTCTTCCTCCTGCTTCCAATCAGCTCCGCGGAAAGAGCCTTCGAGACGCGACATGACACAGCAAGCCAAGCAGTTACCAAAAACGTTGAGAGACGTACGACCCATATCCATAATCGCGTCCACACCCATGACAACCGTCACCGCATCGATCGGTAGGCCATACTACAGAAACCATTACATCGTCAGTATGATATACGAATAAAGAGTTTGATGTGTCTGTACCTGAGCCACTGTGCCTGCTAGTACAATTAGTGAGGCACGCGGCACAGCCGCCACACCCTTGGATGAAAGCATCAGGGTGCCCATAATCGAGAGTTGCGTCGAAATTGGGAGGGACAGACCGCCGGCCTGGGCACAGAAAATACTGGCCAGTGACAGATGAAGCGTAGATCCATCAAGATTGAATGAGTAGCCACTATATTAGATAATACGAAATGCAGACGGGTGAGATGAGCACGCAATACTTTGTGTTGTATACGTACGTGGGAATGACAAAGGACACAAGCGAGTTGGGACATCCAAACTCACGCATGCGCTCCATGGCCTTGGGGAGGGCCGATTCACTTGAAGACGTACTGAACGCGATCAGCCATGGCTGGCCGATGGCCTTGAGAAAGCCCCAAACCGGAATACGGAACACAAGCATGATAGGCAATAGGACGACCAAGAAAAAAATGACAAGCGAGGCATAAAGACCACCGATAAGTTTGCCTAGGTTGCTCAGGACGTCAATGCCATTGGATCCGACCGTGGCAGCAAGCGAAGCGCCAATGCCAATGGGTGCATCTATGTGTAAAGAACGCCATGCTCAATTTCAAGCCCTTCTGCACAAGTCCTATCTGGCACTTACAGTTCATGATTAAGCCGACCATCTTAAAGATCACCTGGGACAGCGCGTCGCAAATGTTGAGCATGGTGTTTCGAGACTTGCGATCCGCCTTGATGGCCGCACAGGCAAACATGGCAGCACAGAACACAATACCCAGGATCTGATCGTCGCTGGCGGCCTGGAAGAAGTTCTTTGGGATAATCATAAACATCTCGCCGTCCCAGGTGATGTCGCTGCTCTTGCCCGCAAGTTCGCTTGCTTCTGAGCTGTCACCTGACGACGGGAGGACAATACCCACGCCGGGCTTGATGAGGTTTGCCATGATCAGGCCCTCCGCCAGGGCAAGGGTCGTCACGATTTCGAAATACTAATCCACGATAAGTATCGTCACATAATAGGATACAATGTTTATGGCCTACTTACGATAATTGTTTTGATGGCCAGTTTACCCACGGTCGAAATGTCCTCGCTATGGCCTACGTACGTCGGGGATGATGAGTTTTGGGGCATATATACATTGATTTGACCTCACCTGCAATTCCCATCACCAGCATACTGAAAATCAGAGGTGCGACAATGATTTGGATCATACGGATAAAGGCCGTACCCAGCGGCTTAATCTCTTGGGCGAATTCAGGCTGAAAGTAGCCGACTAGGATACCGACAAAGATGCCAACAAAGATCCAGAACGTAATGTTGGTATAGCGATCAAGAAAGTTCCAGCAGAATCGGAATGGCTGCCAGAGCCCACGGTTCCAAATCGTGGATACTACGTGACCAAGTTTGGTGGCCCACGGCGGGTAAGTCTTCTTCTCCTCTACGACGACGACCAATTCATCTTGCTTCACGGTGGGTGATGCGAATGAGGGTCTGAATTTGCTGGTCACTGTCTTTCGTAGACGATCCATAAAATAAATAAAAGAAAAAGATAGGCAAATGCTCCAAGTTGGAAAAGTAGGCACTGATTTATACCTGTTCCGTGGGACACAGCCGCTTAACCATTTCCGGTCGACTCACATATCCAACGTCGGATAAGCCTGCTGGTAGTATTTTCCTTCTTGATCTTGTCCTACTGCAATCCCAACTTTCTGTCCTACTCAAAAACAGCTAGTGTAACCACATCCCACCAGGTCATTGGCCTTTTTCTCTTACAGGCATACTCTTTCCCCTCAACCTATCCGTCAGTTATTCTGCGGTTTTATCATGCCTGTCCCCATGAACTTTACCAATTCAACTTCAAAATCCATTCCCGCAGATATAGCAGCCATATTGGATCAAGAACGGTTTCGAACCCATCGAAAACAGGCGTGTGTGATTCTGTCATTTCCAAAATGCACTTTTGTGTCACTACGATAACCTCTCAGATTCGTATATCGGCGTGATAAGGAAAAAATTCGACCGTGTGATATTCCAACCTGTATCAGTTAGCCTATCCATGACCGTCTTGATCCTAAGCGCTGCAGAAGCACCGCTCCAGGGGCCCTGCTCTACACCAATAACCAGTTTTAGAGAGCTACGCCACGTTCTATGCTTTCCCGCGC